>JASKGM010000001.1:9611620-9634086 GCA_034509205.1 Ceratonia siliqua | reverse complement strand
TAAAAAAATATAATTATATTTAAATAAAAATTATTAATAATTATAATTATATTGGACCAGCCCGATAGTCCTATGGGCTGAGATGGGTTAGCAATATGCTAACTCGATTTAAATAAGGGCTTGCCCGATTATGTCACTGGTCCGATTGGGACGGACTGGGACCTGGCCCGATTGCCAACTCTATTCTTAGCTAACCTACTGTCCTCCCTATTTTTATTTTTTTTATGTTATTTAATTTTTTTAAGTTTATTTATTTTTGAAATTTTCTTTTTTTAAATTTTTACCTTTTTAATGTATGCTTTTTTTTGAATTTTTTTATTTTTTAATTTATAATTATTAAAAAATAAAAAAATAAAAAATAAATATTTTTTTAAAAAATTCTAAACTCTCTTGCCACCCCAATTATAAAAATTTAATGCACCTTCTTTCTTGCTCGTAAGTCGTAACTCTTTTTTTTCACATAGTAATATCAAATAATTTTAAATAAAGCATTTCCAATTTTTTTAACGACAAAAATATTTGCGAATTAGTTTGCGAGTTGAAATTAAGTCTCTTATGGGAATAATTTTATGGGGATTCCCATTTAAAAAAAGTGTTAATTTTAATATTTAAAATCTCAAATGTTAAGATGAGATAAAACATTAAATTCTAATATTTATTTCTTGATGTTTAATCATACATCTATTTCATAATAGTGTCTTTATCACTTGTTGTTGATTTTTATTTTTTATTTTTTTAAATAATTATGTTTATACTTTATATTTTAAAATTTACAAATCAAATTTTTTTATAATTACTTTATCTATACTATTATTTTTGAACTTTTATAATGCCATTGTCTATTAAAATCACCTCATCAAAAAGTGTAAAAATGAAACATTTTTTAAATTTAAAAAACTAGTGGAATTGTAGAATAGTATTATTAATTTTTATAGATAAAAAATAATTAGTGAATACTTAAATTTTTGAAAATTATTTAGAGTTTAAAAATTACTTATTATTTTTAATTTTTAAAATAATAAATAATAAATAAAAAAGTAATTGATATTATATTCGTAAATGTCAAGACACTAATAAGTATATAATTCCTAAATGCAAGTTTGATTTCTTGTCCAACGTTAATATTAAAAGTATAATACTTCAATATTTATTTTATTTTATTTTGTTGATCTTGCACCTACTACCCATTTATCTCTAAAACTCACATAAACCTCCTATAAATTTTTAAAAAACACTACAAAAATATGAGTTAATGAATTATTTATTTATTTATTTATATACAAATTCAAAATTATCCTTAAATATTAATTGTTTTATCACAAGCAAATTGTACTTAATTTTCTTTTTTTTTTTTTGCCTGTACTAAAGTCTCCTCCAATTTCTAAAATAAGTTTGCTCTATTATCTTAATGTTAAAAGATCAAAATTGTTAAGGACTGGGTTATCGCAATCCACGCTATTGTATATTTGTTTTTGGCTCATGCAAGCGCTTACTTGGGATAGCTCCTTAGAAATCGAACCCTTTACTTATTTGAAGATAGGGTGATCATAGTACCACAAATGCGATCGGCAGGGTGGCTCATAAAGTTCCCTTCAAAAGCTGGTGTTTATGTTGAGGATGTGTGCCCTCGCGACCAACGTTATTGTGGATTTGTCTCCCGTTGGTGCAAGCACTTACTTGGGGGCGGCTCCTCAGAAATTGAACCCTTTTACCTATTTGAAAGTGAGTGATCCTGGTACCACTAAGGCAATCGTGTTTATGTTAAGGATTGGGTCTTCACGATTCACGTTATTGTAAATTTGTCCTCTGTTGATGCAAGCACTTACTTGGGAGTGACTATTCAGGAATCGAATCTTTTACCTATTTGAAGATAAGTGACCCTGGTACCACTAAGGCAATCGCCTTAGTGGTACCATGGTTATCCACATTCAAATAGGTAAATGGTTCAATTATTAGGGAGTCACCCTCCGATCTCAATGTCAATTGGAGGATAAATCTATAATAATGTGGATCATGAAGACCCAATCCTCAACAAAAATTATGTTTGATAGGCCTATTAATATTGAGAGATCGCATGGGAAATAGCAAACCGACCTTGATCATGCTTGATCGATATCAGCATTAATATGCATATTAATGCCAAACTCTTTAAAATGGCAATTTCTAATCTAACACTCTATTGTAGGGGCAGATTTAAATTAAATCATGTTAAATTATTATTATTTATTTATTTTTAAATAATTATAATAAATTAGACATAATTTATTATAATTATTTAAAAATAAATAGACAATAACATCACTAAATCTAAATTTATGTACAGTATCAATACAATTTTTATAAAGAGATTGTGGGCCTACAAAAAAAAGTGAATCCCACCCATAAAATTCAAAATATCTTATAAAGGGTTATTTTGCTATGGCAACATTTCAATTACCTTTTTTAATTAGTCATTTTTATATTTTGTTAATTAGGTGCTGATTTTGAATGGCACCGTCCGGATGGGTTCTGACTTCTCAGAGTTTTAAATGCCACCGACAAAGAGGAGTCAAATAAGAATATTTATGGATTACTCTAAAAATACAAGAGCATGTATCATTGATCAAGCAGAGGGCATACTTTAAAATTATTTTTTAAAATTATTTATTATTTAAAATAATAACATATATTTAATTAAATTATTTTTATTAAAATTAATTTAAATTTTTATTATTATTTTATTAAAAATTATAATAAATAAAAATAATGTTAAAAAATAATTAATGTTTTATTAATAATATAAAATAATAAATAATTTAAAATAAAATAAAATTCTTAAAATAATAAATAATTTAAAACATAGTAGTAATTAAAAAATTTTCTTTGATTTTATTAACAAAAACCAATCAGATTATTTACTAAAAAATGTATTTAAATTTAACAATTTAATTTCAATAGATACAATTTGATAATTATTATATGTAAAAAAAAATATATATATATATATATATATATATATATATATATGTATTTTATAAATAATTATCTTTACGGTCCAAATTACCAGAGACGTATGTATATTAGAAGATCCCACCAGGTCAAAATGCATTAAATGAATTGGTTGAAAAACTACTATGTATTGTGATGCTCATAGGGCATGATGTGACAGGTAAATTCTTAAATAACGAGTATCCAATATCCTCACGCATATGTGACATAATTTTCAATGTCTCTTATCCTCTTCTAACGCTGCAAAAGATTCCTTCTTTTTTCTTTCCAAAATCCCAGAGTGCATGTAGCCAACCAAAGCCAGACAGAAATTTTCTCACAGTGCTGTCCTGTCTTTAACTTTTCCATCTTTCTATTCCCATCTTCGATCTCCTTCTTTCCATGGCCGCGGATTCAAGTTCAAACCTTAGAATCATCGTTGAAAGGAATCCTCCAGAGTCACGCCTAGCTGAATTGAACATCAAGTGCTGGCCCAAGTATGCTTTTTAATTAATTCTTCTCTCTCTTTCTCTGTGTATTTGTGTGGGTTTTGAATCATAATATGACTGACTTCGTTTTTTTTTTTTTCCTTTTCATGGGGATGGCCGGCGGTTTAAAATTAAAAGATGGGGTTGCTCTCCAGGAAAGTACCAGTTAAAGTTTGATGCAGAAGAGGTGTGCTATTTATTGAAAGGGAAGGTGAAGGCATACACAAAAGGCTCATCAGAGTTTGTAGAGTTTGGTGCTGGAGACCTTGTGACCATCCCGAAAGGACTGAGTTGCACTTGGGATGTGTATGTTGCCGTCGACAAATACTACAAATTTGAGTCAGCTCCTTCTTATTATCCTTCTGCGTCATCAACATCTCCTTCTTCTTAGTGTTTTGGATCACTCAAGATAATTAGTTTTAGGTTTTCATTCATCCAGTTATTCTTTCAAATTGGTTCCCAGTTTTGTAAACCTTGTTTGGTTTGGTTGGGGTATTCAGAGGGTGAGGGCAAGTTTAGTCAAAGAAGGAGAAAACAATCAGTCAAATACATGTCCCATTCAAACCAATCTTCTTTACGTGTTAAAATACAGCTTTTAATGCTCCTTTGACTGGTCAACGATTTATTTGTTTTTTTATCCTCGTTTTTGGGGCGAATGATTTAGACTCCCCGTTTTGTTTTTGTTATGAGGCGAAATACCCCTTTTTTAAGTTTTAATATCATGTTCCGACTTAAGAAGACACTAGAAGGGGAAAACAAAACTTTCTTCTTTTTCGTTTCAAGTGGAATATACCATGCCAATATGCCATGCAACAAGTACATGATTTCTAGATTCGGTAAGAGGAGAGAAGGACCTGCATGACTCTGTATGGCGATTATGTTCATTTCACGCTCGTCAAACAAAAACCTCAATTATTTGGTTTTTCTTCGCATGCTATCTTCTGTAATTACTAATAAGCATTTAAGCTAGATAACTGCTAGGGCGTATAGAATACAGACATTCCATCTTGTTTGTCTCCAAAAAAAGAAACCACCATTCTCTTATTGCAAGGATTTCAATGGTTGCGTGGCCCTCAGAATGAATTCTGGTTTACTTAACGTCTTATTAGTTATTAGCCAAAAGATTTTGCATCTAGATTAAGTTTCCTAAAATTCTGCAAAACTTAATGGGTGAACCAGCTATTTCTCGAATGAGTAATATTATTGTCACAAAATTTACAAATTTACTTCACCCCAGTTTACGTTATCACACATATCACCTTTAATTTCTGATACATAATGAGTTTGAGAAATTTTAGGTAATATAATCTAAAAAGACAATCATTTCTCTTCAATTCGTGTCCAACTTGTTGCAAAAGCAAACCATTGATTTTCTCAAGAGATTACCAGCATCTCTCATGATTGATTTTTATTTATGTAAGGGCGATTTAACATGTAATTTATGCTTTTTACATCAACGTCCAACTTCAGCAGAATTTTCAACATAGATCGGCGCAGGATCTTCTGGCAAATACGCGACATTCAAACAAGTTTATGAAATATCCTGGGAACCAGCAAAATGCTCGGGCCAAGGCAAAACATTATTTGCGATTTCATTGTTAGCTTCAAGGCCAGTTACCCAAGTATGTGTCCATATACTGAATATTCAGCTAGGACAATCTGAAAATTACTGTAAGCATGGCAGTTCCGGTTTGCTGTAGCTTAATGCTCTCTGCCTCCCGAGCTCAAAAAGTTCCTTCACTAATAACTAATAAGAAAACAATTTCTTTCTTTCTTTTTTGTATTTCTTTAACTCCTGAACTTGTTACATAGGATGTAAAAAAGAAGAAACATGCTGCCGGGTTGAAGGAGGCAAGAACACAAACATGTTAGCAAGGGACAATATTGTACATAATCATACACGAATAATACAAAATATACATTTGGTGGTGCAGAGAGCGAAGCTCTAGAACTCAATCGCCTGTGCTCAGCATCGGGTATGGAGTTAAGTTAGTGTAGATCATCAGCAGATACAACTGCATGGGGAATAGAAACAATTTCAAAACCTCTTACACATGAAAATTAAAAAAAAAAAAAAAAAAGACATTTACTACTAGTGTAGTAAAGTAGATGACAAAGTATGTTAAGTTTACATATCACACTACCACATATGCAACCAAAGAGAGAAGATAAATATTCTACCCACCATCTTAGCAGTACCAATGATGTGATGCTGATCATTGAATTCTAACACCCAAGCATTTGTCCTAAACCTACAATCAGACAGTAACTTTGTAAGGATAAATATTCTAAATGTCAATTATTGTGACCCAAATAAATATTTAATGTAAAGGAGTTGCCTATGGAAAAAATAAATAAAAAACAACTACTATCTATTTGCTAAAAAAGCAATTCACTGAGGGTATACATTATGCTCCTAAAATTGAGAGAAAAGAGAAACAAACTAAAGAATATAACCGTAGGGCTCTCCAATTTCTTTATAAATTTGCAAACCCCTCCACCCCCCCCCCCCCCCCCCCACAAAAAAAAAAAATCATTAAACTTTTCCTAGAAAACTCTAGCTTCTCCAACCAAATGCACCATATCACTGCAAAGAGACCACTCCTAAAAGCTAAAAAATACCTCCAAATTGTATGGGCAAACCCACATCGCCAGTTTTGGTGAAGGATACTTCTATGAAGAGTTTAATCAGTCAAGAAGTTGATTTTTTTATCGTTAGATGCATATTGAGATTTTGACCCTAATAATTCATTAGTTGAATTTATAAATTAAAAAAAACTAAAATGAGAATCTTGAGATGCATCTAATAGTGAGAACTCCATAGAATTACCCTTTGATGAATGCATCATCAACTTGGCCTATCCCTAATCCTCATCTGATCTTAATTTCCAGTACTCATTACCCATTTATCTCCCCAAATGCAGAAAAAAAAAACAGAATGAACCAAATATCAATTTTTAGATCTTTAATGAAAATTAGAAAACCCAAATATAAGTAACATAGAACCTTGCTCACTGACTGACTCCAACATTGTTCTCCACAGGAAAGTAACTTGGTCCAGTTCCATTCCCAGTATGGGCACTCGCACCGTCATACTGGAGCACCCTAAGCTTTCCTTCCTATGACCAGAAGTAATAGATTATCAGCTGAAGAATGTTAGTGAATATTTTGGTAACATACAAAATCATACCTTTGTTCCATAAACAAGCCCTCCACCAGCAAAAGGATGAAAGCAAGCGACATTGACCTCATCCTCTGCACTAGGAAGCACCCTGACAAGTTCCATATCTGATACTCTATATACCTAAAGCACAATCATATTCAGGGAACCCAAAATTCAGCTTAAAACATTCCTAAATACAATAAGGGGATGAATGTAATAACTGAAAATAATCAGTGTAAGCCTACATGAGCACAAAACGTAGATGACCAACCAAAAATACAAAAAATAAATTTAATTCTCCAAAAACTATGTTAAGTGTTAACCTTGTAATCATTATATGGACTACAAGTTGCTGTGAATACATAATTCACAATGACAAACAACCCAGATAAGAAACAAATTTTGAGATCAAGAAAGGAAAGAGTATTTACCTCTAACACAGTATAAATAGGCAAGGTTGTTTCTCCATCAATGACAATGCTTTTTAGAAGAGAACCATGACGTCGACCGTATGCAAGCAGTATGTGCTCAGATGTTGGTGAGAACTACACATTAAACAAAAGTTGCACAAATTCAATCCGCCAAAATAAGAACCTTTCAAATTATAGTTTACTTGAGTGAAGATAAACTAAAGAAATAGGCTTGAAAATTTGAATAATAAGACACCAAGGCAGACAGAAATAAGTTAGCTATTACAGTAACTTTGACAGCTTGTAATAACAATGGGTTTACTACTTTATTTTGTGGCGTCCAAAATACAATTAAGACAAAAAAGGCAATTACCTGTGTCTTCGAGAAAGAAAGTTTTAAGTCCTACTACTGATCACTCTCAAATTATGCCATCCAAATTATTATTCCACATCATATTTTAATAACATGGCTGACTTAACTGAGGAAAATAATTGTTATATATCAGATTTTTTTTTTTAAACAAAAAATGTCTCATGGTTCATCAGATTGTCCAATTAGATTTCACATAACGTAAGCAGATCACAATGTTTTCAGCAGGTTCACAGATTTTGTTAACCTTGGCCTTAAATGAACTTGTAATTCTGGTAAAGTGCTGCGATATTAGCAATATTACTTGAAGAGCACCAGGATTATCCAAAGCCAAAATATTATAATCCGGAGGTGTTAAACCTTCTTTGTGTGCATCATCAAGACATTGAAGGTATATATTCCTGCATTCTAAAGCTTCTTCACATCTCCAGCATTGATAACTTGAGAGATCACTGAATAACGCATATTTTGTGAACAGAAAGCCAAATTTTAAATCCAGTGTAAAATTACGTTCAGCATTGGCGCCACTAAGTACAGTCTATGCGAGTAACTGTGAAAAAAACAGATAGGATGCATCTGATTTGAAACAAAGAACAAGCTGAGGTTCGAACTGGATCATTGTTATGTGAACAAAAGTTCATATTCTAAGGACATCTCCATTGAAATGCAGATGTTAATTTCAGATTCTCCAATCATATTTGATTGTCAAAAAACCTGAATGATGGAAGGAACAACGTGTTAACGGATGATGTCAGAGCTTAGAAAATGTGAGTCTTGCCATGCTAGAGGAATATTTTGGAAAAAATAATCTAGATGGCATAATTTGAGTGGAAGGAGTACTGAGTGCTCAGTACTAAGGTAGGACTTAAAATTTTCCGAGAGGAAGAATATTAAATAAGAGATGCAGGAATCTGCATATGCAGAGAAGTAAAGTAAGAATTATGATAGACAAGGGCATGTGGTTGAACCGTTGAAGTTGCACAGGAGGCAGGAGAGATAACATGTAATAATTTAATGATGACAGAGGTCAGCAATTATAATAGAATTAAAAAACTGTCAACCATCATATGAATATATAATAATGAGAAGTACTCCAGCAGCATGATAAACCTGTCGAAAACGCCTCATGCCTAGGTCAGCGATATTGAATATAATAATACCAAATATAAATTTATCAATTAAAGTAATAAAAACTAACCTGGATTGAAGTCAGACAATGAGCTGCTCTAATTGCCCGTGATGCAAGCACTGATCCAAATCTGTTCAGCATATATGAATTATGCAATTAGTTTAAATTAAATGGCATCCCTTATATATAAAAATGTGTGTAAGGGAGATAGTACATGAATTCTTAGCAACAATAGTTGAAGGAAATCTTTATCAAAAAAAGATAATTTGAAGGAAGTCAGCCTAATGGGGATATAGGGGGAAACAGAAAGAACAATAACAGGATAACTCAAGTAAAGGCAACAAAACGAAAGGTTGAAGAACTAGGGTTCTTCCTGAGAGTATTCTCTGGAATACTTCAATGATTTTTTTATCAAAAACTGAGTCTCCTTACACTCCCCGAATAGACTATATCGGGAACAACCTAAGAACAAAGTTTGTCACGTCATACTCACGAGACAAACTAACAGCAACCAAACAAAGACTAACGGCAACAGCACACTTAAAGAAAACTTAACAGCATGACATGAAACATAACAGAGACATAAAAGTAAAATATTGGAACCAGGATACCAAAGGAGATGCTCCTGCATCAGCCTCCCCCACTTGAAAGTGCACCACCATCTGTATTGAAAACACAAAGTTTCTTCATGAAGTTCCGGGTCAATAATCTTTAGCTCTTCTTCAGCAATCCAAGTGCTCTTAGTGGCTGACTTGCCCAACCACTTCACTAAAAATCTTCGATATGGTATTCCTCTTCGCGACTTTACTTCCTTCACATCGAGCACATCTTCAATTACTTCCATTGGAGCAGGAAAGACATCACTAGCTTGTGCTCTAACTAATAACTCTCCATTAGGTCCTTCAAATGGGTAAAGATCTGCAGTATTAAAGATAGGACTAATATGGAATTCAGGGGGTAAATCAATGATGTAGGCGTTAGAACTGATCTTTTTGGTCACTCTACAGGGTCCGAACTTCCTAGCTCTCAATTTGTGATAAGTTCCCTTGGGAAAATGCTCTTTTTGTAGATGCACCAGCACTAGATCTCCCACTTCAAATTCTTGCACTCTGCGGTGTTGATTTGCAACAGCATATGTGGCATTACTATTCTTCAAGGCTTGGCTAACTTCATTATCTATTCGTTGTATATGTTCTGCTAGAGCCTCTCCTTCATCACTAACACGAGCATCAGGAGGTAAAGGACACAAATCAACAACGGTCTGGGGTTTAATACCATGAGCAGCTTTGAATGGAGTCCGTTTGATGGTTCTATTCACTGAATTATTGTAAGCAAATTTTATTTGTGGTATGACTGAGTCCCAAGTTTTCACATGTTCACCTACTAAACACCTTAACAAATTTCCCAAACTCCTATTAACAACTTTTGCTTGTCCGTTTGTTTGGGGATGGCAAGTAGAAGAATACTTGAGTTGTGTACCTAATTTCCTCCCAAGGGACCTCCAGAAGTGCCCATTTCACATCTCGGTCTGAAACAATAGAGGAGGGAATACCATGTAACCTGACTATTTCTCTGAAGAATATTTCAACCACATGTGAAGCATCTGCAGCCTTATAACATGGTATGAAATGCGCCATCTTCGAGAATCTATCTACTACAACATAAATGGAATCATATCCCCTGGCTGTTTTTGGAAGTCCTAATACAAAATCCATACTTAAATGAATCCAAGGTGTCGCAGGCTCAGGCAAAGGTGTATATAACCCTGTATTCTGTGATGTTCCTTTTCTGATTTGACAAATGGAGCACCTCTTCACCCACTTCTCTACATCTTTAGACATTCCAGGCCAATAATATCTATCTGTGACCATAGCTAGAGTTTTATCCCTGCCGAAGTGGCCTCCCAAAGCTCCCCCATGGAGCTCACTCACAATTTGCTCTCTAAGAAAACCCCTTGGGATGCACAACTTATTTCCTCTAAACAAATAACCTTCGTGTAACCTGAAAGGCAAACTGAAGCAACATTCTGACCTTGTAACTCTCGGGCTAAATGCTGAAAATCTGTATCCTCTTCATATTGGTCCTTTAAACCCTCAAAACCCGTAATATGAGCACTCATTCTAGTAACAATCAAAGAACGTCTACTCAGAGCATCGGCTACTAAGTTGGTTTCTCCTGTTTTATATTTTAAGGAGAAGTGAAACTCATTCAAAAAGAAGCTCCATTTAGCATGTTTATTACTTAGGTTCTTCCTCGAATTCAAATGCCTTAAAACTTGGTGATCCGAATAGACAACAAATTCCCTATATGCCAGATAGTGTTGCCAGTGTTGGAACACTGGCCCTTACCAGCGCATATAACTCTAAATCAAACATTGAATAACGTAGTTTAGCATCAGATAACTTCTCATTGAAGAATTCTACTGGTCTACCTTCTTGCCTAAAGACAGCTCCAATACCTACGTGGGATGCATCACACTCCACCACAAATAAATTTTCAAAATCAGGTAAGACTAATACTGAAGCTTGGGTCATATCAACTTTAATGGCTTCAAAAGCCTTTTGAGCAGAAACTGCCCACTTAAATTGACCACCCTTCAAACAGTTTGTAATAGGACCCATGATGGCACTGAAATTTCTTATAAACCGTCTATAGAATGATGCCAAACCCTAAAAGCTCCTGATTTCTTTAATTGTTTTGGGTGTCGGCCACTCCGTTATGGCTTTAATTTTCTCAGGATTAGGCTTCAATCCTCTAGCCGAGACTATAAATCCCAAGAAAATCACTTCACTACACCAAAAAGCACATTTCTTCAACTTCACATATAGCTCCTATCTTTGCAGTGTCTCTAGGACCCTTCTTATATGATCCAAATGTTCTCCCTCTGACTTGCTGTAAATCAATATATCATCGAAATAAACCACCACAAAAGATTGTAAAAAAGGTTTAAGTACCTCAGTCATTACTCTCATGAAAGTGCTAGGCGCGTTGGAAAGGCCAAATGGCATTACCCTCCATTCATACAGCCCATCAAAAGTTTTGAACATTGTCTTACATTCATCTCCTTTTCTCAACCTTATTTGGTGATACCCACTCCTGAGATCTATCTTTGAAAATATCTTAGCACCTGTTAATTGATCCAGCATTTCTTCTAATTTTGGAATTGGGAACCAGTACTTGACAGTGATTTTATTTATAGCACGGCTATCAATGCACATTCTCCACGTGCCATCTTTCTTTGGAACAAGCAGTGCTGGGCAAGCACAAAGGCTTTTACTCTCGCGAACTAACCCCTTGATGATGAATTCTTCCACTTGTTTTTGCACCTCTTTTTTGTGTAATGGTGGCATTCGATATGCTGGTAAATTAGGTAATGTTGCACCCAGGGCCAAATCAATTGAGTGTTGTATGCTTCTGTTAGGTGGTAATCTCCCTGGTAATTGATCCCCCATTAGCTCTTTAAATTCTGCAAGTAATTCTTGAATTTCTCGGGGATGGTCTTCCTTGTCTCTTCTTACATGTTCCTCCTCACTACTTACCTTCCCAACCAGCAAGTAAATGATTTCTTCTTCTTTATTTTCTTGTGAACTTACTAGCAGAAATGACATTAACTATGCTGTTGCTTTTCTGTTGAGTCTGGTGTCCCACCCCTTCACCTTTGCTTGGGTGCAGAGTGTATTTTTTGTTCTCTTTTTTAAATGAGTAAGTGTTGAGTCTTCCATGATGTTCCACATCCTTGTCAAATAACCAAGGCCTGCCCAATAATGTGTCCCACATCCATGGGTACCACATCACATAAGACTTCCTCTTCCAATTTATCTCCCAAATTGAAACTAACCAAACACCTTGCCGTTATAGGTATTTCATTCCCTTTCTTTAACCAACTGACTTTATAAGGGTGTGGATGTTTTTCTACTGTTAAACCCAACTTTTCCACTGCCTCCTTGGAAATAATATTTTCCTTGCTACACACGTCAATTATTAAGCTACAAACTTTCCCTTTGCAACGAACTTGAGTTTTGAAAATGCTGTGTCTCCTCCAATCTTCCAGTTCGCTACTGTTTATGTTGGTTATGACCCTTTTAATTACTAAGAATTCCCCCTTCATTGGGTACACATTCACTTCTTCCTATTCTCCTGGATAATCATCATAAATAGGCTCTTGTTCTCCTTTTACACCCATCATACCCTCCACCAAGTTCACCTTATGATGGGAACAAAAACAAGAAGTATGTCCCCTTTCCCCGCGAGTGAAACAGCGAATTTGGAAACGATTATCTAATTTGACTACTCCTCCTTCAGAAAAATCCTTTGCAATGCCTTTTCCTTTATCTGTTTGACTAGTACTGCCCTTATATCCTCTATCCGTGGAATTAGTCATTCTTCCTGTATTGCTTGCCATGTCTCCCACGACATTATGTGTGGACTTCCTCGTATTCAGCTTCGATGTTCGTTTCTCAACTCTCAAAGCCATCAGTCGAACATCCTTCACGTTGAATGGATGTGCAACTCCCATTCCTTCTTTAATGTTGTCATCTAATCTAGACAAATATCTCGATGTTGATTGCTCATATGTTTCATTTAATCCCACCCGAATCAATAAATTGTCAAAGTTTGAGTTATATTCTCCAACTGATATGTTGTGTTGCTTTAAATGATGAAACCTTTCATACAAATCCATCATGTAGTCAGCTGGCAGAAATTGTTTTCGAAGTTTAGCTTTCATGTGCTCCCAAGTGCTTATCTTCAACTTAACTTGCTTGGAGGGTTGTTCATCTACCCGTTTCCACCATTGTAGAGTAGTGGACTTCAGCTTCAATTTAACAAACAAAACCTTCCTCTCAAAATAGTTTTCCAAACTTGTCTCCCAGTCCAGGTAATCTTCGGTATGCATTCTTCCTGTGAAATCAGCCACTTCAATTTTGATCCCCTCATGATTCAAGTCAAGGGCGCGTACCAAACGCTCCTCCAACCTATCTCGATTTACCCGATTCACTGGTTCTGCATCATGAAAAGGGTTGTCGATTCCTTGGGTCGATACTTCATCTCCATAGCCATACTCGTGACCCCCAAAATCGCCGTGCATACCCATCGGAGAGTGGGTTCTATCTGGAAGTTCCATCCTCGCCTCTGCTCGCCCTTGAAGTTGCAGGTTTTGGACGGCTCTTGTCAAATCTTCGATTGATCTCCTCACTTCGGTCATCTCTGCTTGTCGTTCCAGATTCCCTTTCCTTTTGCCCCTATTACGACCAGTCATCCTTTTGGCTCTTATACCACTTAATGGGGATATAGGGGGGAAAAAAAGAACAATAACAGGATAACTCAAGTAAAGGCAACGAAAGGTTGAAGAACTAGGGTTATTCCTGAGAGTATTCTCTGGAATACTTCAATGATTTTTTATCAAAAACTGAGTCTCCTTACACTCCCCGAATAGACTATATCGGGAACAACCTAAGAACAAAGTTTGTCACGTCATACTCACGAGACAAACTAACAGCAACCAAACAAAGACTAACGGCAACAGCACACTTAAAGAAAACTTAACAGCATGACATGAAACATAACAGAGACAAAAAAGTAAAATATTGGAACCAGGAAACCAAAGGAGATGCTCCTGCATCACAGCCTTACGTTGCCTTCTCAAGAGAATATATGCGAAGCTCGTACATTACTTGGTGTGCTGAGATTGGATGTCGAGTTGGTGATGTTGCAACTCCAGGCTCCTGGTGTACTACAGTTTGTAACCCTGGATCAGCTTCTATATGAGGAAGCATACATGCAACACAGGCGGCTAAAAATCTACCACATGGTGAAAAATGGGCTCCCATTTCACTGCAAACACGATTGCGAATTAGAAATACGATAATTGCATCAGTGGATAATTTCACCTAATCAAATCCATAGGAAGAATTTCTAATTCTATGAAGTAATCTAGTTCATAGCCTTTCAAAAGGAAAAAAAGAAAAGAAAAAAGCAATCAACTCACAAAATGCAAGCAAATGTAAAGCAAAACAACCATAATTTTTTCAAATGACAATAAAGATATATCTATCACATGATAGAATGAACATCATAACTTCAGAAAATACCTGCAGAGGACAGCATGTGGTATGGTTAGGCGGCAACTGTCACCACTAAGTGGGGGACAAGGATTTTTTATGTCATATGACCATACTCTTAGCTTCACAGTGCAAGGCAACTCTGCAGCTGCCACTGACGTGGAAAGTTCTGACTGGATCCGACTTGCAATGGTTTGAATATCACTCCCATCATGTGGGTTATTAATAGAAGCAGCAAGATTGCTAGATTCTGATTCAGGTACACGAGATTGTGGAAAATGATTCCGTAAACCTGATCTCACAGAAGCTCCTGGTATGCTGATGCTGCCAGGCATTGCTGAAGACGAAATTGTTGCCTCAACATTATGAATGGGCAAATTAGATGACATGGTGGAAGAATCAATCTGTTGAGCTAGACTGTCACGAACACCGCCCAAGTGAGAAAGCATTGAGGGAACACCAGCTTGGCTTTGGCCCATTAACCATCCTTGTAGAAAAGGTAGCTCCCATCCACTTGAATCTCTTGAAGGAAAAAACTGGTGAAATTGACCTAAATCAGGAAGAACCTCATGATTTGCGGCTTGTCTAGATAGTCCATGCAGTGCACCACTAAAAGAATAGATATTAGTGGAGTTTCCATGCTGGCTTCCTTCAGCTGGTTCTGTTTCATCAGTCTCCAGACCATCCATTGTGAGGTTACTGATGCCAATTCCCATTCCATTAGACAAAGTAGCATGGTCAATGTATTCTGTACCAATTTGAGAGTTAGTGGGAATTTCGGAGAATGTATCCATCGGAGACACAGTAGCATCATAATGCTCTGTTGCATTTGTGTCTGCTTGAAACTGCACCGAAGCAGAAGATTCAACTTGCCTGCTACCTAAGCCAACATCATGACTAGCACGCTGTAGTTCTATTCTTGAATCATCTATATTATATGAAGGCATGAAAAAGAAAGGTGATGACATAAGGGGTTGTTCACTGAACAAATTAATATGTTCCCTGGGATGAACATTTGTGACAAAAACAGCAGGCGGAGGATATTGTAAATAACCAAAGGAAGTTGCTTGTGTCATTAAGGAATCTGAAGAGTCAAGATCATTGACCTGCACATCAATTCAACAATGTGTTGACCCAAAAAAAAACCAACAACGTAATATTTTAAATATCGTTGGTAGATAATCAATCAAAGTCGTGTTAATTCATTTACCTCAGCAGTTAAAAGATATGGTGCGGCATGAGGGTGAAAATGCACAGCCCGAAGTGAACGCCTTGTCTTCAACACAAATGTTGGTGAGGATGCTTCTCCTCTCTTGTTGTAGTCCCACATGTACAGCTGACACAGTATTTCAAAAACACTACGTCACAAGATTCAAAAAAAAAAACCACCAAAACAAGGAATGAGATATTAAAGGTTTAAACAATAAAGGTTCCAAGCAAAAATAATGCCTTATGGCCTGATGCAACAGCAAGTATTTCCCCTTTGGCATGGAAAGCAATGGATGCAATGGGGCGATCTGAGACAACAAACCCAATAATTCACTTCGGTGTAATAATACAAGCAAAAAAAAAGGATAAACATATTTAGAAACAGCTGCAAAAGTAATTTAGAAAAAATGAAAGATAGGGAATAAATTACAGAAAAGGTGAGATATTAGGCACTCTGATGTGTTAGCATCCCATATGCAAACTTCTTGATCCAAGCTCCCACTAGCAAGTATTTGTGGATGCAATGGATGGAACCTAACCTGCAATCCGTTATGACAATTAAAATTAGAAAATATGAAGAGGCAGCACATTCTGACCAGTGTTTACTTTGACAACACAAAATAAGTTCTTATAAGGTGAAAACGCTAGCACAATAATCAAACATAAAGAACTCATTCTATAAACTGATTCAGTCAGTACTACTAGATAAAGTAAATAAAAAACCATACACAAAAAATTAATGCAAACAGGAAAAATTCAAGCTTACCACCCAAGGCGTCCTCCTATGACCAATCAACACCTTTAAGCAATTCCCAGTTTCACAATCAATTATCTTTACTGTATGGTCACCACTGCATATGCCAAAAAAGAACCAGAACTCAATCCCAGAAGAGAGTCTTCAATTCAAATTAGTAAAAGATGAGGAGGATGAAGTTACAACTTACTGCGTGGATGCAAGCACTTTTCCATCTGGACTAAATGCTGCTGCAATAGTAGATCGTGGTGGAGGTAATAAAGAGCAATACTTAGCTGACAAATGCCGCAATGACTCTGCCTCAACCCTGAAAAGCACACTTATGTTATTCCTCAGCATTCAATTTGCCTAAAGAAAAGAAAAGAAAAGAAAATCCACATTCTCAATAAGCTATATTCTTTCTCAATATAACTTGTACACTGAAGTAGTGTAAGTACCATGAGAGGAGACCACATCTTGCATCTCTCACTACTTCATTTTTGGGATGAGAGCAAGAGCCAGATTTCGATTTAGACGCTTCTCCCCAATGCCATTTTGGCACATGTTTTGTTCTAGGTGAAATCTCTCTCCGTGCTAGCAAACTAAATACATTTCTACCACTGAATAAATTGGACAAATCAAATGAGTGAAACATTGTTAATATATATATTATATTTATGTCAGCAAAAAAATTGGTTTTCTTCCAAAGCAGACAACAATAAACTTGACAATCATTCATAAGTACCTAGAAAATTATGAATTATCAGCGTATGGTACCTTCATGACTAAACACCATACTAAGCATAGTTGACAGAGGGAGCAATATTCAACCAACTACGTCTGAGGGACAAAAATGAAAACAATTTGGCAATAAATTTTATATTCTCCATGACCACCCAGAGCAAGTTTAGGAACTTCCCCATGGCCATGAGTCCCATGTTTTCATGCTTAATAACTTACAAATTAAATCCATGAGCATTTCTTCACATGAGAAATATGTATAAAAAATATGTCACTAATCATATTTTGATATCAAATTACGTTGATCTCAGCACCTGGCTAAGTTTAGATGACTGGATCGAACATCGTCCATAGTTATCGCTGGTGAACATTAAAAATTACACCAAACCAGGTGGATCCAACTCCAAAGTTGAGCCGCTTCTAAAATCAAGCCTAGAAATGATTAACACGTATATTGGGTAAAATTGCACTGCTACTTTAAAATTCCAGCTGACTATAACAATAATGACGAGGAGCAGGATATTGTCATTCTAACACTGTCAAAAGATAGAAGAATCAGGAAGTGATACAGAGACAGAACAAAGACAGAGACCACAACATAATGTGTCAAAGTTGCAAATTGTCGTTAAACTTATATAACCCGGGATTTTTCCTTTCTGTCTCCTTGGTTTCCTCCAAAATGAACCAAAAGGGAAATTGAAGTCCAGATTGACCAACAAAAAAAACAAAAAACACCAAATCAAATCGATGCAAATAGAAGGGATCATCGGATACGAGAAATCTGACCTGCTGTTGGAATTAGAGGAAGATGAGGATGCAAGCAAGGTCTGATTATGTGGCCGAGGAAATCCCGTCATTTCTATGAATTTCATTCATAGAAATTGAGATTAACAACGAGGATCAAATCTGAGAGAGTTGATGAGGGGGAGGAATATTATAGTTCCTGATATCTGAAAGGGCAATTCATCGTTTAAATTCCTGCAAATGGTAAGTTCGAACAACAGAGAGCCTCTCTCCTCTCTCTCTCCCCGCCGAAGGCGCGCGGGTCCCTTAATTCAACCTCCCTGCTTGATTTCAGAGGGGAACACGAGACAGACCTAGAAAGATTACGGGTACGACGATTTGATCCATCTGGGGACGAAAAATAATACTATGGAGTTTTGAGGAATAATCTATAATTATGAAGCTGCTGTGCCAGAAGATATCGTGAATCGCGATCATTGGATTGACGAGCTCTTTTCTTGTACACCGTCAGATCAAGACATTGGAATTCGCAAAACCTAGAAGGAACGGGTTTGATTAGCTGAGTTGTAGACTTGGTTTTTATTATTTATTAAGAAAATTAGGTAAAATTATCATAACTCAAAAATGACAAAATCAGAAGAATACTAATAATTTGTTCCGGTTGAAAAATGAAACGCTGTTAATACCATAATTTCCTTAATTACTTCTTTAACTACTCCTATCCTATGTTAACTTCCAAGTGGTAGGCTCAGGATACTATCAACAAATAAATAAATAAATATATATATATATATATATATGAACAATTCTGGTAAACAAATTTAATTATAATATTTTTATATAATAAATATTATATTATATTATGTTTTAAATAAATTTATGCAAAAATCAAAGCCTATGAAAATCTCATTTAAATAAAATTTAAAATTAAATCTTAAAAAGTTTAATTGGATTAATTTTATCAAAATTTTACTGAATAATTAAGATGTTCTTGAACTCGATGGGAGCATAACAAAACCTTACAAAAATTGTTTCTTTTTCCAAATTATTATTTAGCAAACGTACAACTTTATCTTCATTTTAATATTTTAAATATTAAAATTTAAAATACATATGTTTAATATATTATTATTTATTATTTAAAATATTGATATTATGTACACATTTATGCTTCGAGTATCAGTGTAAAAATATAAAATTAAAAATATTAACTAATTAATACTACAAAATATTAAAATTAAAACTTTATGAATATAAAATTTCCATATATATATATATATATATATATATATATGGATGGACATAATTGAAACACGTTGGTGAAAAAGGAATATCTTGCTAGCGTTTCATGTCGCAGATCCCAGAATATAATATGTGACATGAATATAAAACATCACTTTATTCCATCTATTTTTTAACACAATAAAAGGGAAAGGCTTTCATTCAGTTGTGTCCATCTTAATTTAGATAATTTACTTTTTATATTTTTAAAAGTTAATCAAATCACTTCATTGTATTAATTTATATTTACTTTACGCAAAATAAACCCCTTTTTTTATTGGCAAAATAAATCACTTTTAAATTATCGAGATATACATTTTTTATAAGAGAAAAATAAAAAATATCTCATAAAAAGGTATTAAGTACAATTTAATATTTTCTATAACATATCTTTACTCAAATAAAAATTAAAAACATTATTTTAAACACTATAACGTTTTTAAAAACTTAAAAGGCTTATAAGAAAATTTCATCAAATTTTAGATGTTTATTACAATATTTAAAAACATTTAAAAAAAATGTAATATCTATATTGATGTTTCCCTTGCTTTAATCAACTCATGTTGCATTCCTTGAGGTTTCCCTTGCTTTAAATTAACGACGTTGTAATGCACGTGGGAACTACTGGGAAGTGGGAACATTGATGGTTAATTTCTATAATTGGCTGGTAGCAAAATGATCAGTCTTTTTTTAATCATATTTATTTATTTATATTTAAATAATTATGATATTTAATTATATATAAATTATATTTAATAAAAATAAATTATATTTAATTAAATTATAATCGTGTAAAAAAAATAAATTATTAAAATATATTAAAATTGATAAAAAAATAACTAAAGATAAAATAACTCAATTAATTTTTAATACTAATACAATCTATATAATTTTAAACTTTGCCTTAACAATATAATTAATATTTTTTAAATGATCATCTATTTATTATTTAATGATCATAATTTATTTAATAAAATATATATATTTTATTCATATTTTTTATCATAATTATCTATTTATAATTACCATGCTATCATAACTCATCATATTATAACAGAATGTGAATCTGAATTCATACTTTTAATACTATAAATTTATCCATACACGCGCTAGTTAATTGTCCCATGTAATACTGAGAGTTAATGGAAACTAGCAAAATTGATTATTACTTGTTACTTTTCAATTAATTTTGAATTTGGTTTGATAAATCAATTTATTTTTAAAAAATTAGGGCATTAAAAATTTAAATTTAAATTTAAATATGAGTCAGGTTTATAAAAACTTAACTTGAAAAAAATTGAGTTTGACATGTAGGTCCAAATTTTTTTTAATTTTTTATTATAAATAATATATAAATATATTAAAATATTAAAAATATTATTTTTTAATCATATATAAAGATAATATCAAATATGTAACATCTAAAATATATTTAAATATTATTATTAAAGATAATTCTTAATAAATATTTTAATTTATAATATTGAATTAAGATAAATTTATGATATTATTATTATTATTATTTAATTTATACTTATTTTTTATTATAAATATTTTATTTTTATTGATATATAATTATTTTAATTAATTTATAATATATTTTTATTTATTTTTATATAATTTATTGTTTTATTAATTTTTTTAATTAAATTCATTTAAACCTTAAAAGTTTTATAAGATCGAATTAAAATATTTAAATTAAGACTCGATAAAAACAATACTCAATCCAACCTAATTTGTGTATAGCCCAAGAAAAATCAAATGGGACCGAGCCGTTTTGATATTATACTTTCCACAACCATATGCTAATGATTAGCACACTCGCAAAAAGGAATTACCCAGCTAACTTGAGATAAAAAAAGTCAGAAGTTCGGGATAAAGAGGAAGAAAAAGTATTTTTTTAATTACAAAAATGAAATTATCTATGATTTATCGCTCAATCTATCAAAAGCTCGAAGTTATAAGGAATTGTTATTCTATCGTCTCAAGTAATTTTAAAAAATATTTTTAACATTTTTTGTTTTAAAATTTTTTAATAATAATAAATTAATTATAAATTTAAAAATAAAAAAATAATTGTATATTTAAAAAAAGTAGACAATTTGAACAAATTTTTTTTTAAAAAAATATAAAAACATTTAAAAAAATTTCAAACAAATACTATAAATAAAAAACAAATAAATATCATAAAAAATGAAAAAATGAAATAAAAAATAAAAAAATGGAGGGAATGGTAGTTTAGTTTCAATTAGAATATAATAATAGTTTAATAAAAATAAAAAACTACTAAAAATGCATATAAATTATTTCTATATACTTTAAATACATTTTTTATTATCAAATAATGATATAATATTAAAGAAGAGTGAGGAACATTGAAATGATTGATAGTGGACATTTCATTATTCTTTAAAAGTAATAAATTAATAACTAGTATTGTTGATGTTTAAAAGTATTATTTTAATTAATATTATTTTTAACATTAAGTATTAATTAATTTTAATGTTAATATTTTAAAATTTAAATTTTATATTATAATATTATTTATTAATAAAAAAATTAATATTGCTAATGGTTCATTTGCTTTCATGACTTACGGTGGTTTGGTTGGATTTATTTTGAACAAAAAATTATTTAAAAAAGTAAAAATAAGTAATTTAGATGTTTGTTTAGACTTTTAAAAATAAATATTTGAAAAAAATAATTTTCTTTTTTTTAAGTAAAAAAAGCTAAGTTATGAAAAAATTAAATAATAATAAAATTTTTTTAGATAAATATAGTCTAAAAATATTTTATAAATTTAATAACAAATAATTTTATATGTTATTTTTAATAATTTTATTTACACATAAATATTTTTTATTTTTATATACTAATATAATACATTTATTTTTTTAATAAAATTATTTATATATAATTATATTTAAACATTAAATATACATTTTTTTAATTTAATTTAAAATAAATATTAAAAATACAAACTCTTCCAAGTCGACCTTATCCCATTTCCCGCCATATCCCAACGCATTAGAGTCCGTTTGGATCTCCTTTAAGGAGAAAGGAGAAGTTATTTTTTTGAAAATAATGACTTCTGTAATTTTTTGAGCTGTTCGTACCTATTTCTTCTTGAAGAAGAAGGAGAAGTAAAATTAGACATTGTAATTAACATATA
>JASKGM010000001.1:9572516-9591940 GCA_034509205.1 Ceratonia siliqua | reverse complement strand
CCCCCCCAAAGCTTAATCAAAGAGGTCAGGCCTTTACAGCAACATACTCAAGGGGTAAATGTGCTTGTGTGAGGAGGAAAGATCTATGTCCTTCTTTACTATGCTTATGGCTGTCTATGCTACTCAATTGCTTAATGATACCCCTTTTGTCTCAAATTTTCAATTATGTCTATTCTTTTAATTGGTATGAGTAATCCTTGTCTTGTATATTTCAATTTCTTATGCTGGATGTTCTTATTTAGGTTAGTGTTTTTCATATTAATGTAAGTTATTTCTAATAAGCGTTTCCTGCATTATTTCCTGTGAAGCTTGGTCTTCTGACATGGTTTATGAGTTACTAACTTGTTTGGTTGGCATCTATTTCTCTTATTTGTTGTTTTACATTTAGGGAAATGTCAGTGTTGACTCCAATACTAGATGTTAGCATAGCTGTCTTCTGGTTCTTGTTGCGACCTGCTTTTCATACCATAACTGTAGATTGAGGAACATAGAATCAAATTGAGGGACTTGGGAGTTGAGTTGAGAGGCCTCGTCCATTGAACTAATTAATTTATAGTAATGAAATAAATAGTTAAAAATTTCATATGTTCCGTTTTTACAATATGAAACATGTAACAACCAGATGAGTAATGATGGAAGAACTGGAACTCCAACTGTCTTCTTAAACATGTTATAATATAGCATTGTTGTGGGTATCTAAAACAAAGTTACAGTTTTTGTCAGAATTAAGCAATTATGTTTTATTTTCCTTTTCTAGTGTGCATATATGGAGTCATATTGTTATCACTTCTGTGGGGATTTAAGAGAGAGAATTTGACTTTACCTTCTGCCCATAGTAGAGAACGAATATGGACGTATAATTTTGTTGGTAAATAGTTGTGACACTATGCATTGTAGGGTGCTGCTGCCAATCTTGTAGTTGGGTCCCATGTTTGGGTAGAGGACCCTGATGTAGCTTGGATAGATGGTGAGGTTTTGGAGGTTAACGGAGAAGAAATCAAAGTACTTTGCACTTCAGGGAAGACGGTGAGTATCCTTGATTCCTTTATAATATATATATATATATATATAACCCTGTTCTTCATCAAGATTAATGTATCTTCTTATTCTTTGAATTTACCAGTTTTACTTTTGAGTGCTTTAAATTCTTAAACATGAATGACTAGTGGGAATTCTTGAAGGATAATGTAATGAAGATAGGAAGGATTGTAACATTTTATCCCTATTTTGCAATATGCCTGTTGTTTATTTGGTATCCTTCATTTCACCCCTCCCTTTCTCGTCTTGAATTATGCAGGTGGTCATTAAAGCTTCCAGTATTTATCCTAAAGATGTCGAAGTGCCACCATGTGGAGTGGATGATATGACAAGGCTCGCTTATCTGCATGAACCTGGAGTCCTGGATAATCTGAGATCAAGATATGATATCAATGAAATTTATGTATGTATTTCAGATGCCAACTGTCCAAGTACTGTCTCCCTCATGTGGGGAAATGTGGCCTAATACATTTTAATTCGTTTTGTTTGTTTGTAATTGTATGTTTTCATACTTCCTTGACATGTGCTAATACCAAAATTGTGCTTACAGACTTACACTGGGAATATATTGATTGCTGTGAACCCTTTCGCAAAACTTCCTCATTTATATGATAGCCATATGATGGCACAATATAAAGGAGCGGCTTTTGGTGAGCTGAGTCCACATCCCTTTGCTGTTGCAGATGCCGCATATAGGTAATTTTTCATGTGTCCTGTAAATAGTTCATCTAATTAGTTTACAAGTCTGACTAAATAAATAATTGTGGCTATAGGCTTATGATTAATGAGGGAATCAGCCAGTCAATATTGGTTAGTGGTGAAAGTGGGGCTGGTAAAACAGAAAGCACTAAGTTACTAATGCGTTATCTTGCTTACATGGGTGGGAGAGCTGCTGCTGAAGGTAGGACTGTTGAGCAAAAAGTCCTGGAGGTAAGAAAATTAAACCTATACATTATTGGTTCTTTGGCAAGCTAATTTGACTACCATAAGTTTATTTATTTAGTTTTGTAACCTTTTCCAGCATCTAATTTCTTACAACCTTAATTTATATCCACTCGACATGTCCTTTACCCTTTTATGTCACCTTGATTTGCAGTCCAATCCTGTTTTAGAAGCCTTTGGCAATGCAAAGACTGTTAGGAACAATAATTCAAGGTGTGAAGTTATACAAAAGTTTTCTGCTACGTAGATATATTGCAAATTTAATGACATGCTATCTTCTTCTTTTTATTTGTATTATTTGTTCACTTGCAACTTTTGCAGTCGTTTTGGTAAATTTGTGGAGATTCAATTTGACCAGAGGGGGAGAATTTCAGGAGCTGCTATAAGAACTTATCTGCTGGAAAGATCACGTGTTTGCCAGGTGTCAGATTCAGAGAGGAATTATCATTGTTTCTACATGCTTTGTGCTGCACCTCCGGAGGTAATGGAATTCCTTTTGCTTTGAATCATGATTAAATTGACAGAAAGATTTGAAAGAATCAATTAGTGAATACAGAGCATTTTTTTATCATATGCTTAAATTTTTTTCTGGACTGGATCATAAAATTTGAAGAACTTGCCATTGGAGAACACTGTTTGAAAAAGACTCAGAGTGAGTTTTGTAGAGAATGATAAATGATTTTCTTTTCTTTCACTATAAGTAGAGCTTCTAAATATAAATTCCTTGTTGTAAGGTGTGTTTGCTTTATTATAATAAGTGTGATTATGTATTTTTGTTCTTGCTATTGGTGGAAGATAGAGATAGGGTGGCGAAACTTTAGCATGCCAGGATTTCATTTTTCATGTTCCCTTCAAAATTGCACATTCGAATGCTTACTTTATGAATTTTAGAATCTTTATGGTTTAGATTCATAGTTTTATTGTAACCTCATTACCCTATATTGCCCCTTAACAATATTTTGATTCTTTACTTATCTGTTGAGAATGATGGTTAAGACATTGGGAAGTTGCACCAAGTTTGCACCATAATGGACCAACTACTTTAGACTTTGTATGGTGGCTAAACTAGACTGTGTTGGCAAAAAGGTTTAATAGAATTTAGTGCTCAGTTTATGCAATGGCTTGAAATTTCTATTTTGGTAAATATGCACCTAAATTTTTTCATAATGATTTACTTCTTTTCCTTGTCCTTTTTATATGTTTTCTATCTTTGACAGGATATTCAGAAGTACAAATTGGGAAGCCCAACAACGTTTCATTATCTGAATCAATCAAATTGCTATCAGTTAGAAGGGGTTGATGAATCTAAAGAATACATTGCAACAAGGAGAGCAATGGACATTGTTGGAATAAGTTCTGAGGAGCAGGTATTTGCAGAGTTTCTTCATTTTCATAATTCTTCAAGTATGATCTGTTCTTCAGTGTTGTGTTTTTTCCATTTTCCCCATCACTCTTTAGGATGCAATATTTCGAGTGGTGGCTGCAATTTTGCACCTTGGAAACATTGAATTTGCCAAAGGGAAGGAAATAGACTCATCTGTGCCCAAGGATGAAAAATCTCGGTTCCATCTACAAACTGCTGCTGAGCTTTTCAGGTAAGCAATCTTGCACAGTTGTGTTATTTAAAGATTTTTTCTTCGCAAGGTTTCCATTTCATATCCTCTCCGTTTGAATCCTTGGTTCATAATTATTTTTCAGGTGTGATGCAAAGGCACTTGAAGATTCTCTTTGCAAACGCATAATCGTTACTCGTGATGAAACAATTACAAAATGCTTGGATCCAGAAACTGCTGCACTCAGCCGAGATGCTTTGGCTAAAATCGTGTACTCGAGATTGTTTGACTGGTGAGCCTGTGAGCAAATTGCCTGAGACATACTAGTTTGAACCTTGGTTAGAGTTTTGGGTTGATTGGTCAATTTTCTTCAAGAATACATCTCTGTTTCTGTAATTTCCTATTATGCTTTTGCAGGCTGGTAGAAAAAATTAATAGTTCCATTGGTCAAGATCCTGAGTCAAAGTTTTTAATTGGCGTGCTGGATATTTATGGTTTCGAGAGTTTCAAGACTAACAGGTGCTTAACTGGTACGCCTTTTTTGTTTAGTCAGCATAGGTCAGCCTCTGCAAGATACCAGTGAACTCAAAGAATGTTACAGATAGGTTGGGAGTCATTGGTATCCTCCTCTACTAGTCATCATATTCTTTGACATTATAGAAGGAATTGGTAATCTCATGTAGCCCATGCTTAGTTAAAAATTTCATCACACTCTATCTCTTGACTAGTAAATCTTATGTGATGATGCCTTTATGTTAGTTTTATTGCCTATTAAACTAAATTCTGATTATTTTTTAATGCCTGTTCATCAATCGGTTTTTGTATTCTACAATTTGCTGTCAGCTTCTGCATTCTGAAATCCCTCTGCTTCCTTAATTTGAGACTGGGAACTTACACATTTAAATGGGGATTGGTGTTTAGACAATGTTGAGCCTCCTTAATTTAGAATAATATTGAAAGCTTCTGTGTTCAATTTATCATGACTTGAAGGACTGGTTTCAAAATGATCTGTTTCTAAGTGTATTCTTTTAATATGCTAAGATATTTTAGTTTTATTTGTGGATGTAAATTGTGTGTGCTTTTACTTGATTGCTATGGGTATGCCTTCCCATTTTAAAAATTGATTGTCCTGTATGTTCTTAGGAATTTATTAATATCAATTCAGGTTCTGTGTGCAAATGGAAAATGCCACAACTGAAATAATTTTCCCATTAAAATTCTTCATGTGGGAGTTGATTTTAAGGAAGAGTAAAGAAAGGTTTTGTGGGGATATTTTAATTGATGACAAAGCCATCATCTTTTTCAGACATATGATGGTTGGATCATCCTGTGCTCCTTTTGATGATGCTGCTATTTATTTTTAGTAATTATCTACACTTGAGTGTGGATTTTAGATTTATCAAAACCTTATTCATTATGTGGGTTCTAGAGAGTAGGCCGATTTTTTTTGGGCCGTGTGGGGACAAATGGAGATTACTTTAATAGACTTAGGCCATAGTGGAGCTCTTTTATCCGTATTGGTCTCACTGTGTTAGGTTTGGCTTCTACATAATACCTGATTATTTTGTGTACTTTGCAGTTTTGAGCAATTTTGTATTAATTTGACAAATGAAAAGCTTCAGCAACATTTTAATCAGGTTTGTTGGTGAAATAGTTATCCATTTCTTTTGAATTGCTGACATCTCATCAGTCTTTGTATATGAAACACAGACAAACTCACAGTTACGTTTGTACTTATTTCACACCTGCTCTTTTAATGCTCAATATTTTGTTCTGCAGCATGTTTTTAAGATGGAGCAAGAAGAATACAAAAAAGAGGAGATTGATTGGAGTTACATTGAATTTGTTGACAATCAAGATGTTTTGGATCTCATTGATAAGGTTTTGATCTCTAACTCCACAAATATTCTGTTAATTGGATTTGTCGTATAAGATGTTCATTCCTGGTAAAAGCTATGTATTAAATGTGTTGGTGGTGGCTTATAAATTTGGCATGGTCTAGGTTGAGTGTAATATATGCAGTTGTATAGAAAAACTGGCATGTTGGATAGTGGTAGTGGGATGGTGTTGGGGAATTCTGTAGTTGAGGCATCAAGAATATTTGCCTGGAGAGCGACTTAAATGTCTCTGTAGCTTCATTTTACCATTAAATAAAACCAAACAAAATTCAAAGTTCTAGTTTCTTCTTACTGTAAAAATGAATAAAGTTGCATTCAAGGTAGTAGACTTAGGTGGAAAGGATGATTGACTACTCATGAAACCCAAGGTGTTCAACCAGAAATGAGCCAGATAAATGAAGAAAGATACTGATATATTGAGATTCAAAGCAGTTACAGCTCTTAGCACAAGCAATAACCGAGACTACACAGATGAAATGATAACAAGAAACAGCTCCTAATGAAACAGTGAGCGAAAAGAAACATAACACAGAGATAATAACCCTAATCCTAGTGGCAGCTAGGCCAGAGCAGTTGATATGGTATGCTGGCCTCCCCCTCAACACCAAAAGACAATTCCCAGATACCCCTTCCTACTGCCCTTCAGGCTGCTTTTAACTGTTTTTCCTTTCCTTCATGCTGCCATGCAGCCTTGCCTCTCTCTTCATCTCCCCATCACTCGGATCGCCAACCACGTGTGATTGGTGGCTATTCTCTTTTCTACCTCTTCTCTTTCTAGAATATGTCAATAGTGACCAGGGTCTATCAGACTACAGCTTTTTATTTTTTCAGCATGGGTGTTTTCATTTTAGACTTGGAAAAGAAACTATGTAACCTAGTCGTATTACTTTTAAAATGACTAAAACAAAATAATTTTTGGTGGTAAAATTAGATTACAATACCTAAGTTCAATTTGTGGTAATGACTTCCTGTCCCTGATGTACAGCAAAAAGAAAAACGATTTTCACAAATAATTTATACTTGTATTATTTTGAAAATAAATTTGTTGCCAGAAAACTTTACCATGTGCCTTTTTCGAAGATCAACATCTTTTTATAGTCCATGCAATAATTAATGTAACTCATCTTATACCCTGCAAAGGAATATTACACCCTTTAACTTGTGACTAATCTTTGTGATGTATATGTATTCCTTTTCAGAAACCTGGCGGCATTATTGCTCTTCTGGATGAAGCTTGGTAAGTACTAGTACCTTTGAATTGGTGTAGTGAGTCTTAATATTTCAGGACCTCTTTTTTAACTCTTTATTTTATCTTGCTCCCCATTTTGAACTATTTTTCTCCATGCTTAAATAGCTTTATGTGTTTTGCAGTATGTTTCCTAGATCAACACATGAAACTTTTGCCCAAAAGCTGTATCAGACATTCAAAAACCATAAAAGGTTCAGCAAGCCCAAATTGTCACGTAGTGACTTCACAATTTGCCATTATGCTGGTGATGTAAGTTAGACTGTCAGTACTTAAATTGTAGAATATAGGTCCAGAATGCTAGATGTGATTTATTTCTATTTTGGAAAATGCATACATCTAATCTATGACAGTTTTAGGTCACTTATCAAACTGAATTGTTCCTGGACAAGAACAAAGATTATGTTGTTGCAGAACATCAGGCACTTCTTAGTGCTTCCAAATGCCCCTTTGTATCGGGTTTGTTTCCTCCTTTACCTGAGGAATCATCCAAACAATCAAAGTTCTCTTCAATAGGTTCTCGGTTCAAGGTTGGTGTTTTTCTTATTTGAAGACATTTAATCTGGTTTTTCTTGCTTACTCATTTTGGTTTTGAAAAATCCTCTTTCATATGTGTTGCAGCAACAATTGCAATCATTACTTGAAACTCTCAGTGCCACTGAGCCACACTACATTCGTTGTGTAAAACCCAATAATGTTCTAAAGCCAGCAATCTTTGAGAATAAAAATGTTTTGCAGCAACTGCGTTGCGGGGTAAGACCACAATTATTTGTATGCTGGTTCTAAAATGTATAATTGAAGTTCAGCCGGGGGTAATGTGAGTTTATGCTTATTACATATTATGTCTGATTGTAGGGAGTTATGGAAGCAATTAGGATAAGCTGTGCTGGATATCCCACTAGAAAAACCTTTGATGAATTTGTGGATAGATTTAGCCTTCTTGCACCTGATGCTTTGGATGGAAGGTATCTATGTTGTTTATCTTTCTTGACAGGCAAGTTAGTCTTTTTTACAGTTTGACTTATTTCATGTTTTAATTATGTTAGTTCTGATGAGATCACTGCTTGCAAGAGGATTCTAGAGAAGGTTGGACTTAAAGGCTACCAGGTAATTATTAATGGATAATGAGGCCTTTGTTTCCTTAGGAATCTTGTTCTTGTATTAGAGTTTGATCAATGGAGTTTGAAACAATTTGCTTTAGGAAATGGGGCATATTTTGTTTCTTTATAGTTTATACTTAATTCTCATAAATCTCCACAATGACCTGAGTGAGTAATAAGAAAAACTCATAAACTGTATGTATTTCTTCTAATAAATTTTTACTTAGTGGGAAGTAAACTCATAACATGTCATTTGGCATATCTAGTTACCACTTCAGAGTTGCTGCTGAGATCACTAGTTTCCAATCTTCTTTTACTTGTCACATCACATCTCCCAGAAATGTTTTACTAATATTATGCATTTCTGTGGGAAGAAAAATTTGAAAGTATTGTTTAGCTTTAGGAATGGGCACTTTCCCATATCTTTGTGAAGTGCGTAATGAACTCGGCTAATTATGTCAATCTGTGCCGTCTGCAATGAATGTTTACCATTGCTGATTTGTTATACAAGTTCATTGGTTCTGTTTATTGCTGCAGATTGGTAAAACAAAGGTGTTTCTTCGAGCTGGTCAAATGGCAGAACTAGATAGTCGTAGGAGTGAGGTCTTGGGAAAGTCAGCAAGCATTATTCAGAGGAAAGTTCGTTCCTATTTGGCACGTCGAAGTTTTGTCTTGCTTCGCTTGTCTGCTATACACATTCAAGCTGCATGCAGAGGTCTTTGCTCATGCTTTTTAAAATATTAGCTTACAAGTTGAACTTAGGAAAAAATAGAAACTTTTGAAGTCTCACAATCACGAGTTTTCAATGCTGATGCAGGACAACTTGCTCAGCATGTTTATGAGGGAAAGCGGCAGGAGGCTTCTAGTCTGATGATTCAGAGGTATTTCCGCATGCATATTGCTAGGAAGGCATACAACGAATTGTATACCTCTGTTGTTTTTATTCAGACTGGTATCCGGGGGATGGCTGCTCGTTCTGAACTACACTTTCGGAGGCAGACTAGAGCAGCAATTGTTATACAGGTAGAGAACATGTTTAAAAAAGCCATCACTAATAGATATTTAAACATATATCTCATTCAAACCTCTCTCTCTGTCATATATATATATATAACCTGTCTCCCAAATTTGTCCATACAAGTCCTGTACAGAATTGTTTCTGCTTAGCGTGGCTTGAATTCTTTTTTGGGGGTCCTTGCAACTCCGATTATTGTGTATTGCAGAGCCATTGCCGGAAATACTTGGCACAACATCATTTTATGAACTTAAAGAAAGCGGCAATTACAACACAGTGTGCGTGGAGAGGAAAAGTTGCTCGGCGAGAATTACGAGAGCTCAAGATGGTAACCACCTTTTTCTTTCCTTCCTAATCCTTTGATTTCTTCACTAAAATGAATATATATGAATTATAGAGAGGATTGATAGGACTCAAGATAGTAATTATTTAAAGTGAGTTTGGAATTTAACGAATGGCTAGGTGTATTGATGTTGGGGTTATAGTCGTAAGTCCTTTGTAGCTTAAGGTTATCTATGTAGCATTGAGTTACTCCAGGCAAAAATTGTTTTATCACTTTTGGGACATAATCAAACAAGGAAATATTGTGAACTTTTGATACCTAGCAGTGCTTTATTTATGAGAACTGTGTTAAGGTTCCTGTCATCCTACTCCCATCTCACCCATACTCATTTTAGTGTATAATCTCATCACCAAAAATGTGATTAGCCCATATGAAATCTCGACTACATTAGCCAACATTTGAAGCCATTAGCTGTCACTGGTACCAGGACTGTGAACAAATTTTAAACAGAGGTCTTTCTAGCTCATGTCTATGTGTTATTTTATCTTGGATTCTTCAATCAGAGCTACCTATATTTACACCCTTGTCCTTTTTGGTCTCAGAGTAACCAATACCATTCCTATGACTTTTTGATCCATCATATTTGTGATATTTTTCTCCTCTACAATAACTATTTAAAAAAGATGCCTCTGGAAGGTGTTCCCAACACAAACTACAATGTTGTCAGGTATGCTGCTTAGTTGAGGTATCTCAGATCTAAGTACACAAAGCTTTGCAGGGTAATGCCTATTAGTTTGCAGTTGCCTTTTTCTTTGTTGAGTTTTAAGTTAATAAAAGGGTAAATACCATGTTTTAAAACTGGATTGGACCAGCTGGTTTCACCGGAAAATTAGTGAGCTGGTAATGGTCTGGTTTGATTAACCCATAACAAAAACCGGAGAGAACCCACATGAGCTGTCCAATTTTGGTACAAACTGGTAAACCAGTACTGGGTTGAGCAGGTTGGGTGGTCTGATGTTGGTGATGTGGAAGCACATAAATTTGCTGCATCATCAATAAAATCTATATTTTCGGTACCCTGAGCAGGTGTGAACTTGAATAAGCTCATGGCTCTGCTGCCATCAGCCAGAGCATTGATTATAATTACTAACACGACACAAATGTTTTAATATAACTATAAAAAGAAGGTGGCTGAGTTGCCAAGTCTTGATGGGTGATGTAAAAGCATTTCCTTGGACTACCACAAAAGGAACATGGCTGACTCTGACTAAAAGTCAAATTGAATTTGTATATGTTGTGTAAAAGACTGCCAATAATGATATTTTAAATTATTTATTCATTATTGTAATTTCTTATCAAGCAAAGACAATGAAACTGAAAATTTTAAAACACACTGTTTGTATTAATAAATAATGTAAAAATATTTGTGTTTATAATTTTAATATCTTGAATTTTTAATAAATTTCATTATATAAGATAAAAACATGTGTACTTTGTAATATCCCAGTTCAACCACTGTTTGACCATGGTTGAACTGTTTAATAGTGAATTACTCCTTTTTTTTTTAGTTTAATGACCGGTCTGGTTTTAAACGATAGTATATGGTTTGGGGGGAACTTATTTTATTATATGTTTATGATTGCTTGCTATTCACATCTGTCGCTTTTGTTATTCTATACTTATTTTCTATTTTAATTTTATTGCAGGCTGCAAGGGAAACTGGAGCTCTCCAAGCTGCGAAAAATAAGCTTGAAAAGCAAGTTGAAGACCTTACATTGAGGTTGCAGCTGGAGAAACGCATGAGGGTAAATGACTGGTTTTGCTAACTGATCATCTTAGTGTGGCAGCCTTCCAGCACCTCATGTTACCATATTAATTTTTTTGAGTAAACTATACCTTATATATATATATAAATTTTAATAAATGTAGGTTGACATGGAAGAAGCAAAAACACAAGAAAATGAAAGATTACAGTCTGCTTTGCAAGAGATGCAACTTCAATTTAAAGAAACTAAAGTACTGCTTGACAAGGAGCGTGAGGCTGCAAAACGGGCAGCAGAGAGAGTGCCTGTCATTCAAGAGGTTCCCGTTGTTGACCATACATTTTTGGAAAATCTCACAAGTGAAAATGAGAAACTCAAGGTGAGGTGGTTATGGGCATAGATATCTGCACTATTTTAAAAGAAATAGTCTTTATATGATGATACATCTCAAAGATATTCCCACATTTTGGATAAAGATAACTTGCCGTTTCTATTTAGTAATGTAGTGCTTCCCTTGAGTCTGTTACAGACCTTGCTGAGTTCACTGGAAAAGAAAATTGATGAAACAGAAAAAAGGTATGAAGAGGCAAACAAAATTAGTGAAGAAAGATTGAAGCAAGCTTTGGAGGCAGAATCAAAGATAATCCAGTTGAAGACTGCTATGCAAAGGTTATGTTTGTGATTAATCTTTGTTGGTATCAGATAAATATTTGATTCATATCATGTGGACCATATCTTTTCTTCAGTGGTTGAACAGTACCAGTCTATACTCCATCTGTAATTCCAAGATCTCCATCATCAGGATCAATTTTCACTTTTTTCTTTTAATGGTGATAGGCTTGAAGAGAAATTCTCAGACATTGAATCTGAAAATCAGGTTCTTCGGCAACAATCTTTACTGAAATCGTCTCTGAAAACGATGTCAGAGCACCTCTCAACCCCTGCAGATGAGGTAATTTGTGCTTGCTAGACAATGTAATCCTCATTCTCTGTCTGTAAGTATTCATCTCTTGTGATGTTGACATTTTCATCTGCAGAAGTTGGAAAATGGTCACCATGTGGCGGAAGAGCATAAAGCTGTTGTAAGTACATTCTTTGCTACTCCTATCTATTTGCCTTTCTATAATAAGCCCACTATTAATAGTTATATCCTATCTTCTGTTTAGTGGAATCTAAAATGAGTTGTCTATGCAGGAAACACAGAGTGTTACACCTGTGAAAAAGTTTGGTACAGAATCTGATAGCAAATTGAGGAGATCCTACATTGAACGTCAACATGTATGTGCTTAAAAGTAGTCTGTTCATAATTCTTTATGCAAAGTACTGTTTCTCAAATTTTCGCTCATGCTTTACTGTAGGAGAATGTTGAGGTGCTTATCAACTGTGTTATAAAAAATATTGGGTTCAATCATGGAAAGCCTGTTGCTGCATTTAGCATTTACAAATGTCTTCTCCACTGGAAATCATTTGAAGCTGAAAGGACAAGTGTATTTGATCGCCTCATCCAGATGATTGGTTCTGCAATTGAGGTGACTGCATTACTTTATTCTGAATTTTGTTTTGTGAGACATGAGAATAAAAATGGAAATGCGTAGTTGAACATCTTAGACATGGGACAAATGCATTTAATAATGTTAAAGGTGATATTATAAATACTAAGAAGTTTAACAACTTATATTGTATACCATGACAGAATTTTCAAAAACTTTACTTTATACTTTACTTTATAGTTAGCTATTAGTCTATGATAGAGTGATTGTTGAAAGAAATTGGATTGAAGTAGCCTAGTGCGTGAAGGGTGGGTAGTTGTAATGCTTAGCAGGTGACGTGATGTCAGCTGGAGATAAGGGGGGAAATAGACCGGAGAACCCAGTTAGGGATTATAAGTTTGCAATAGATTTTAATGGGCATCTCACTGACTTATACTCTTTATGCTACATAAAGCTTCTCTAAAGATCTGTTTGGAAGATTGAGCTGAATGAAGCTTAAGGTTTTTTTTGCTTTTGGCATTCCTTTTTAGTGATCTATTTCTTAATGCTTTAAGTTAGAGGAGAATCTGTTTGAAATACAAGAGGTTTGTACACCTGGAATGGAATCTATAAAGATATTGAGAAGTACTGCAAGATTAACTGCTGAAATTTAAGTTTTCAACAAAGTCAAAGTAGCTGGAATATATAAAGACATTGGAAAGTACTGCAAGATTAATTGCTGATATTAGTTTTCAACAAAGTCAGGTAGCAACTGGACTTTAAGGTTCTGGGTACTATGAAGCTCCGTCTAGATAATTCAAATTTAGAAGCTTGAGGTCATGCAAAGCAAGTACATGTTAGTGAGAAGAGTCACTGTTTAGTTTTCACCAAAATACTTGTTTCTTTTGTCCCCTTTTCCAGCTGAGGAGTTTTCCTTGAGCAGGCCGTCTGGTGGCTATTAGACTTAGTGCCGGTTCGGCCCTGCTGCAAAATTTCTAATTTTTTAAAAATTGCTTTTCTAAAATCAGTTTTGTAAAAACTAAAAGCTCTATAATAGAGAAGCAATTTAGTGTTTGACCAATGATTTGAAAATTACTTTTATTAATGTTATTAGTGTTTGGCTTGTCCTTCAGAAAATTGCTTTTTACTGTCAAATTACTAAATAGGACATTTTTAAGGGTACATTCGTAATCCATAAAAATTTAACATTTATTTTTTCATTTTAATTAAACATTTTATTAAAGTAAAATATTAATAATATATAATATTATTTTTTAATTACAAATTTATAAAAATTAACAAAATTACATAAATTTTTTCTATATTTTAAATATAAGTATTTAAAATCAAATATTTTATTATTAAAAATAAAAGATAAAATGAGGGGGCTACACTTCTTGCACAGCATCCATGAAGGATGTTGCGCGCAGGGAGCTAAAATTATATTTCTTTAAGAATTTTAGTTAAATAATATTTTAATTTTTATAACTATTTGATAATTTCAAAAAACTGATCAAGATAATAAAAATTTTGGTATTGTCATTATTAAGTTTTAAGCTTGAACCTCCATTAATGGTTTTTTCCATTATGAAACTTTCAAGCCAACCTTTCAACTCATAAATTTCATTATTTTAGTCACATGAAATTCAAAGCAATTCATTTGTATGTTGTTATACGAAACAATGAATCCTTTAGTGGTTCCTTTGCTGTTTAATTATGTGATCCTATTTTTCTTGTGATATTCTATACCCACTTTCGTTATGGTGCTATTTCTGGTATAGCAAGGAAAAGTATTTAAGCACTGATCTAAAATAAGTTTGTGTCTTTCTTCTTCCCTACCTCTTCTTACACTCCAGAATCAAGATGACAACAATCTTATGGCTTATTGGCTGTCAAATACATCTGCATTATTGTTTTTGCTACAACAAAGTCTGAAATCTGGTGGTGCAACTGATGCAACTCCAGTTAAAAAACCACCTAATCCAACATCCCTCTTTGGAAGAATGACTATGGTATGTCTTCTTCAGATTCTGTTTAATCTGATTTGTGTTTTACTTATAAAATTGCACTAATATATATGATGGCTAAATTGCAGGGTTTTCGTTCATCCCCTTCTTCTGCCAGCCTTGCTGCCCCTGCATTTGAAGTTGTGCGCAAAGTAGAGGCTAAATACCCTGCTTTGCTTTTTAAGCAGCAGCTCACAGCCTATGTGGAGAAAATATATGGTATCATTCGTGACAACTTGAAGAAGGAGTTAACATCATTCCTCTCATTATGTATCCAGGTATATTTAAATCCAGTTAGCAATTGTTTAACTCAAGTAAGCTTTAATCCAACCATCATAGGCTGGACATAGTTGGATACAATGTCTTATATCCCATATAGTTGTCATTGTTTGTCCCAATATATTCTCTGCGTTTTGGATATATTTTCTAGAAACTTCTGAAAGCATTCCAGTGGCTACATTCTGTTTGAGTCATGTAAGTCTTTAGTTCTGTTCCTCAAGCAAATTTATCACTGATATATAGGCACCGAGAACATCAAAGGGAGTGCTGCGTTCTGGTCGGTCATTTGGTAAAGATTCTCCAATGGGTCACTGGCAGAATATTATTGAATCCCTCAACACCCTCCTTTGTACAATGAAAGAGAACTTTGTAAGAAAATCAATTGTAACTATTAAATTATGAATTTAATTAACATCCTCCCTGTTATTCTATTTATGCTATTGCTGCTTTTAATTGAAGAATATTATATATTATTTTGGGTTTCAGGTGCCTCCTGTCCTCATCCAAAAGATCTTTACTCAAACATTCTCGTATATTAATGTACAACTCTTCAATAGGCAAGTGGTTTTACATACATACTTAAACATAGAAAAAAAAGTTTTGCATCATGATTTTTTTATTTTAAAATGCTTAGATGCTTAGAGGTTAACAATATATTTTTTTATTACCAGTCTTCTTCTGCGTCGTGATTGTTGTACATTCAGCAACGGGGAATATGTGAAAGCTGGATTAGCAGAATTGGAGCTATGGTGCTGCCAAGCAAAGGAGGAGGTAATTTGTTTTTTCTTTTGCTGTGATCTGTTAATTTTTTTGTTGGTACATGTTGAAATATTGCGGTAATTAGAATCCCTTGATTAAGGTTGTAATTATGGTGATTATAATCCCTTGATTAAGGGATAATTAATTCTGTAATTAGGGACAATTAATTCTGTAATTAGGAATTGATTTCTTTCCTTTTCTACACAAGGCACCCTGTGTATATATTAAGGGTGTTATTCCCTTGTAATGCATTAGAGTAATACAAAGTCATTTCAATTTCTTCTCTGTTTTTCCTTTTCAACATGATATAAGAGCTGGTGACCCGAGACTGGGACCAGGACTTACACTAGGCACGGAAAAGTGATGTACTAAGTTCACTCCCTTGGGTCGTGAGGGGGAGTGTTAGAAGTCTCACATTTTGCTTGGATAAGGTCATTAAGTGTTGTATATAAGTGGGAGGTATCCCTCCCTTCACAAGGCGCTTTTATGAGGAGGAGATAGGCCACCACGGAAATTTAACAGTACATACATTATTTAAGCTGTTATGAAGTTTAGTAATGCCCTATGGCTGCTCTATGTGGCTTTTTTATTGCTGTATGGATCTTCATAAGAGCTATACTAATCGCCTTGGATTTGCAGTATGCAGGGTCATCTTGGGATGAGCTTAAGCACATAAGACAGGCCGTCGGATTCTTGGTAAGTGTGTCTTGTTTGATGTTATGGCTCCATTTCGCATTAAAGTTTACTTTGTCCTAGTTATTGGTGTCATTATCTTGACAATCAATGTTGGTCTCCTATGAATCATGTATTGTTTTTACTTAACTTAATTACATAATTATGAGAATTTTATGAGTAACTTTGATAGTAGGATAAATATACAGTTTATACTCATTTGGAGAAGTAGCTTTACTGTTTGTGACTTCTATAACAGAATGCATCTTTGCTTGCTTCTAGAAGAAAATCGTGCTTTTTTAAATTAATGAGACTTGTGTCAGTTTATAAACTTAAAATACCCAAATTACTATAAACAAGGATAGCAATGAGACAGGAGTTGGAAAATCCCCTACTTGGAAAATCTCATTAAGCCTATTTACACCTATGCAATCTGCTTTTACTGGTAGACTGGGCAATGGAAAAGTGTAAATCATGGGAATTGTCTTACTGATGGAGCTCGTAATATGTTTACTCAAGTATATACTAGAAGGAGGAGGGTATCCAAGGGGAAGGATGGTGTGAGTGGACACATGGCTGGAGATACTTGAATAGTGGTAGTTGGTTAGAAGGTCGTTTCTGATGTCAGCACAAGAGCACAAGTCTGTTAGGAATAAAAGGGAGGTGATTAGAGAGAGGTAAGGAGGGAAGAATTTGGGAAAGTGTGGAGAGACCTAGCCTGTCAAATGCTAGGTATTCTGTTCATCGTTTGGAGTCTTTTGATATCTTTTTCCTCTGAGTGTAGCTTGTATTCTGAATTTTGCTTAGTTTCTGAATATCTAGTCTCATTTGCTCATACTGTTTTGTCGTTACTTATAGAAAAAGTTACTGTAATATGCTTGGTACTTATCACTAACCAAATTAGTTCATAAACTACTGCATTATGTATGTTAATGAAAAGGTAAAAATAAGGTCATCCGGTTGTAGAAATTGTTGAGCCTCCCATTGTAGAAAGTAATGATGTAATTATACTTTGTTTTTTGATGCAGACCTTCATGATTTATTTGTTGATTAGTAAGAATGTATCTTTGACAGTAGCTGGTAGACTAGTTTTGATAATCTGTTCTGTATAAAGGCTTAGTTATAGCTTCTGCCTTTGTGATGGTCTTCCTTGGAATAAATATGATGACGAGTGTCTTAATTAAATAAGACAACATGAAGATTTATTTATTTTTCTTCTTTTTGTTCTTGATAAATATTTTTTTTGACCTTGAAGTGATCAAATCCCAATCTGTTGTTGTTACTTCTATCTGGTTTAACTGTTGTAGCTTTTTATATACAGGTTATTCATCAAAAGTATAGGATTTCCTATGATGAAATTACCAATGATTTGTGCCCTGTAAGTCTTTATCCATCTCAAACTTTATGTGCTTGTGCATGGTCATGAAAGCATAATCTTTGCTCATACTAACTCTACAGAATACAGATGCATGTCTTTCTGAGACTATGTTTCTCTCATGGTTTCCTTTTTTTCCTCCCTTCTGCTTTTATGTTTTCCGCTCCTTACTTCAGATCCTGAGTGTCCAGCAGCTGTATAGAATATGTACACTTTACTGGGATGCCAACTATAATACTCGAAGTGTATCTCCAGATGTAAGTTTGTCGTTCAGAGACATTCTCCAATTGCGGGAAAAGACATCATTAAAGTTATGAATGCTTGATTAAATTTAACATGCTTCAAAATCTTCCTTCAGGTCCTTTCAAGCATGAGGATGCTTATGGCTGAGGACTCTAATAATGCTCTCAGTGATTCTTTCTTGTTGGATGACAATTCCAGGTGAGAATGCTTGTATATGGAATACTTCAGGAGGTGCTATAACATAACATGCTTTTTGAGCTTCAGAACTACATAGATTAGTGGGAAGGTTATATGCCATTCTAGAGCCTGGAGGAAATTCTTATATGTAATTTATTGTTTAACACAAGCAAAAAGTAGAGGCAGGGTAAATTTTATGTGATCTTCATTCTTGGTCAACTTCTAATAGTCTCGTTTCATGATTTTTGGGTATTAAATTCTTATATGTAATTTATTGTTAACACAAGCAAAAAGTAGAGGCAGGGTAAATTTTATGTGATCTTCATTCTTGGTCAACTTCTAATAGTCTCGTTTCATGATTTTTGGGTATTAACTTGAGATTTGAATTGTAACAAATGGAGTTACTATGCAACTGGTTATAAGTTTACCAACTAACCTTTGCTTCTTTTACAGTATCCCCTTCTCAGTGGATGACCTCTCTACATCACTGCAAGAGAAAGATTTCTCAGACGTGAAACCAGCGGATGAACTTCTTGAGAATCCAGCCTTCCAATTTTTAAATGAGTAGGCATAGGAATTAGGAAGCATAGTATGGCTTTTAAATTGTTTTGTCAAGGCAGCAACGAAATCAATCAGTTGTTAGTTCTTGTTAATGGTTGTAAATTCCTTTCTATTTTATTCTTTTTATTTCTATATCCTTTTTTTCCTGGCCTTCCTTCAACTTTTGGATTGAGACCCTGCATCATTCCCCTGCTGTAAAGTTATTTTTTCATTCTTTTGTTGGCATTCAATTGTAAAATCTTAATTGTTAAGAGGGGCAGGGATATTTTAGGATGAGTGAGCTTGCCTCGTATGTTCCTTTTTTTTTTTTCTTGTCTTTTTGATGTTCTGGTCAGAAAATGTTAGGGAGTTAAGCTGAACTGCTTATAATTGTTTGGAGGAGAGGGGTTAAGCTCGCTTACCACCCATTTTTTGCTGTGTAAACAGATGATACATGGTAATGAATAGGTTGTTCACATGCTGGAGTCTTACTGTACTTTAACTGATCCTTATGTTTTACGTCAGTTTGTTTATCTGATCCTTCGTTCCCCTTTTATATGCATAAGCATACAAGAGACGTGCAACCATGTCCTTTCAACCAAGCTTCATGCTGCTATTTGTGTGAAGCACTTCTGCAAGAATCACTATTACAGATTGTACTTTTGATATAGCTTCTATCTCTTCTATAACTGAAAAATACTGCCGTTATATAGGTGATTTTATATACTAACCAGATGCCATTAAAAGTATCAAAAAGTGCTTTAAATTATGAAGTGCTCTTTAACTGCGTAACGTGGACTCACTGGTTTCTGGTAAGTGATCGCCATATATAAATTCTTAAAACCGCAAAAGTTGCAAGCTTGGGGGTTAACGCAAGATGGACGAGTAACCCGAATTGGGATTAGCTTCGGGGATTATGAGTTATCTGTACTTAAATAAGGTTTTTTAAGCATTTTGCTGCATGACCCGTGTTACAACGTGACGGATGGACCATGCCTCTTTTCTTTTGTCTCGGAAAAGGCTATGTGTGTTTTAGGCTTGTTGACCAAAGTAGTGGTTTGTGGCT
>JASKGM010000001.1:9540870-9556369 GCA_034509205.1 Ceratonia siliqua | reverse complement strand
CTATAAAACTATTTTTTAGAGTTGTTTTCAAAAATTATTTTTAAAAACAATAAAACAAAAACCGTTCCAAACAGCCCGTTAAATTTTATTGGCAGAAGAGAAAAAAGAAAAGTACTTCTGAAAATGTGCTGTTTTTAGCTTAAAATTAAAAGTTTGTTTTTCTGTTTATGAATGCACCCGTGCCTATATAGATTGAAGAATGGGATAATCGCAATGGGCCTATTAGAGGGTGTGATTTTATGCATTATGAATTTATGATGATTAACTGGAGTTACTTTTTTTTTTTCAAACGATTTGCTGAATGCCTAAATAATTAATATCGTGATACAATAAGGAAAGGCTGATTTAACTATACATAATATATTCATACCTGAAGATAGTTTCTTGCGAAATTTTTTATGATGAATATTAGTACATTTCTTTAACATTCTCTATTTTCAGGAGATGTATGCCCAAGCTGGGACTCAGTTTCGTGATGAACTTCAGCGCCACAATCTTCCCTCATCTTTGGTAAATATCATTAATTGACTTGATTCTTATTTAACATACACACAATCAGTGCTATGATTTGGACTTTTGAAGGTCCTTTTACATTGTCTTGTCAACTACTATATGATATTTTATTGTACCAATTCTTTTGCATTACAATGATTTTAGGTGAAAGATATTAATGCCAGGCTAGAGGGCATTCAACCAAAAGTTCGCTCTTCAGATGGTATTCCAAGTGGTTATATTACTGGGGAAATTAAGCCATTGAGTATTAATCCCAAGAAAAGTAGTCCAAAGGCTAAAAGTTCATCAAGGGAGATATCTCTTTTTGGAGGTTAGATTGTTTGCAATTTTTGGAATGTTAACCCTATTCTAATTTAGTATTAATGCAGATTTTATGGTATGGTTTTTATTTTATCCATATATTTCCATCTCTCACACTTGGCCTTTAATTGCTTTACAATTTCTTCTTTAATTATACCTTATTTGTCAGTCATGCACGTGAGGTAAGCTGCCCACGATTGGAACATAATTCTTAATTTTGTGGTTGACATGTATTTGGGATCTCAAGTTTCGCTTTGAATTTTGGAAAGTCTGATCTCCTTCTGTCATATCATTGTTTGAGAATGTGATAGAGACCCTAACATGTTTACTTAGAGTCTATTCTAGAAAGAGGGGTAATAATGGTACATGGCAGAAAGGGCAGGGGCAGAATGGAAATACAGGGGACTACTAACTTTGTGGAGGCTTTTTACGTGGGAGAGGGGGGGATTACGGGTAGGACAAATATTGTGAAGTGAGTGTGGGAGAGCCTAGCATCTCTAACTGCTAGGAAACTGGTGTCTGAGTTTCTTTTGTGTTTTTCTTCTCTGTTTTCAGCTTGTACAGGCCATAGGCCCATTTTCTTTGTATTTTCTGGCTGTTTGGTGAATATATATCAGTGAAGTTTCTGGGTTTCCATCAGAATGCTTGTCATGTTAGAATTTTTTTGGGGCTAATGATAGGGGATAATATTCCATGCTCTAGTCACTACGTATGGTGATTATCCTGCTATTGTATGTCAGTTTCTGGAATTTTGGAGATATTGTAGCAAGCATGTCTATCTTAGGTTGGATCCACAAGTTTGGCGTGCATCATCATTGTGAGTCTACCTTTATTTCATGGCAGTTATGGGATTTGACTATTCTAGTTGTTGAATGGTGGATGTTTTCTTCTTCACTTATTCAATGAACAAGTTTAAAATGTGATGTGAGACACAAGTTTAAACCACAAAATGTGGAAATTTTTGATGATGTTGGTGGTGGAAGTAAAATGATGCGAGGGAGACAAATGATATGATTAGAAGAGATAAGTCACTCACATCCAAAGTCCTACTCTTGAGAACATTTCCAAGTTCTATTCTGTTAACATTCTGTACAGTTACACAAGTATGCGATCTTAGCCAAACTGTGTTTTTATGCACGCATTATTTAAATGCTTATATTGTTTTCTATTAAATTATGAGCAGGAGAAGGTGATCTCACAGATAAATCCATAGATCCTGTCAAGGTATACTCAGAGAAGGAGTTAATCAGGGAAATTGAGAAGATTGCATCTACCCTTGTACCTGAAAAGGATTGGTCAATTCGTATTACTGCCTTGCAGAGAGTTGAAGGTCTTGTTTTGGGAGGTTGGTGTTTCTCATCTTCTTTTCAGGAGTATGCACAAAATTACATATGCTTATAATGTGATTTTAAGAGCTTACTCATACTTGGTTTGGTAGAAATAAACTTGATTTAGGTGTGAAAGGGTATGTCAAGTCTAAAAGGGGCTTATTTGGTAGTAAAAAACAATAGGTGCACTGCTCAAACTTAAGTGACGAGAGCCAACATTTTCTAATTCTATTATCATTTTCTCTGATTTGCTCTTCTTCTTTTTTCCCATCAATTTCCTTGTCTGTTATTTAAGGAAAAGTGGCTTTACTTTTTTATTGTTTTTGTAATTTTCATTGAGATATTGTGTACTACAATTTAATTGTTTTTTGTCTAGTACAAATGTTGCATATTTTTTGAATACTCTCTCTCTCAGGTGCTGCTGACTATCCATGTTTTCGGGGACTCTTGAAGCAACTTGTTGGACCTTTAAGCACACAATTGTCTGATCGACGGTCTAGCATTGTGAAGCAGGTTCACTAACATTTTCTTGTCTCCAATTTTCTTCTACTAATATTTTTTTTTAGAAAACGAAACATTTTGTTGTGTTTTAAGGTGTAAGTTAATAGTTTCCTGTTCCACGATTTGAAATCTGATTCAGTGACATGGTCCATCTTTTTTCTCTATCAGAAATCAGAATATAAAAATGCACATTATGAAGCAACATTAGCAAAATGCTTGGTTGCAATTTCTTTTCCTTCTCTATGTTTCTATGGGTTTTTGTAGCTTAAATTGGAATCTCGTATAAGAAGATAGCATAGCTATTGTATTTTAGTCATTTAAGTCTAATAGGTCAATCTCTTTTACGCTCATATAATTTTTTTTTGTTTGGTATTTTTCTTTTGCTTTAGGCTTGCCATCTATTATGCTTTTTGTCAAAGGACCTCTTGGGTGATTTTGAACCATGTGCCGAAATGTTCATACCAGTGAGTTGAACTTTTTATCTTTAGTTTTCGTGATTGTGATGTTTTCAGGAACTTTATTAATATTGATATGATAATCAGGTCCTTTTCAAGTTGGTTGTGATCACTGTGCTTGTAATTGCAGAGTCTGCGGATAATTGCATAAAAACGGTAATGTGCATCTGCTTATTTAATCTTATGCATCTTCCTTCCCACTTGCTATATGTAATTTTCACCTTTTCCCTCTACTTTCCAGATGCTGCGTAATTGCAAAGTTCCTCGTGTGCTTCCTCGTATAGCTGATTGTGCAAAAAATGACCGCAGTGCTGTACTTCGTGCAAGGTATGAATTGTCATTTTACTGGAATAGATATGTGAGAGTTTTGGTTTTTCATTACTTTCTTGTATTGTAGGTGTTGTGAATATGCTCTTCTGATACTAGAAAATTGGCCTGATGCCCCAGAAATACAGCGTTCAGCTGATTTATATGAGGATATGATAAGGTGTTGTGTTTCAGACGCAATGAGTGAGGTAGCCATAATAGTTTTAAGTTGCTCAATGTTTGTTTGAATATGAATCATGAATCACGTTTGTCAACTTTGACTTGCTTTCTCATTGTGGTGCTGTTCTTTTTGAGCTTATTACGAATCTACATGAAATTTTCATGCGGTGACTTTAGTCAGTAGTTACCTGAATGATGTTTTAATTTTTCCCCTATTTCCTCATAGCTAGATTTAATTAAAGTAGCTGTTGTGCAAGACAACAAAAGGCTGGTAGGTGCCTTGCAGTTGAAGTTGTGGGAAGTGAAAGTAACTCTCCTAATGCACTTAAACTTTCGGCAGAATTCTTGTAAAATCTATAACATGATAAATCGCAGAATTGGTACTGAAATTTTTGCAAATCCATAAGCTACTTTGTTCAGTGGTTAGTTTTATGTCTCAATATGTGTGTGTGCAAGTGAAGAATAATCAAGATTTTTAAATCCTGTAGGACAGTTGAGAGTTTAGGGTTAGGGTTAGTTAATTTAGGGTAGAAGTTGTTGGATTAAGGGGTTGCTTTAGGTGGTTAAAAGCAAGAGTCATTTGGAAGCTATATGATGTGGGTTAAGGGCATTATTGGTGGCTGTTTCAGTCTAAGTCAGAATGAGTGACTTTACTTATCTGACTTGCATACATTGTTAATCTTTCGCTATAAGGAAGGGGGTCCAGATTGACATGATTATTTGATTCTTCTGTTTCATTGTACAGTCCTGGTTGATAAGATGTTTGAAAAATTATTGCAATACCTAGTTCAGAATTTATGAAATATGATCATTTACTTTTTTCTAATGAATCTTTTCCTTTTTTGTTCATCAAATTTATTGATTTAAAACAGAAGTTTGTCAGCATATTTATACGTTGTTCATATCTGGTCACACTATTGTTGGAAAGTTTTATGTGTGTCAAAGTGACTAGATATGAAACTTGGTAGGTACGGTCTACTGCAAGGATGTGCTACAGAATGTTTGCAAAAACTTGGCCTGAGCGTTCCCGCCGCTTATTTTCGTCCTTTGACCCAGTTATTCAAAGGGTATGAGCTTATGACCTTAAAGGTGATATTCTACCTTTATTCCATTGCATAAGTCATTTTCTAAAGTGCCGACTTGCAGTTAATAAATGAAGAGGATGGAGGTATACATAGGCGGCATGCATCACCTTCCATTCGTGATAGAGGTGCACTGATGTCATTAACTAGTCAAGCCTCTGCTCCCTCAAATCTACCTGGATATGGAACTTCTGCTATTGTTGCAATGGATAGAAGTTCAAGTTTATCATCAGGGACGTCTGTCTCCTCTGGTGTACTTATTTCACAAGCAAAGTCACTTGGTAAAGGTACAGAGCGTAGTTTGGAAAGTGTGTTGCATGCAAGCAAACAGAAGGTCACTGCTATTGAAAGCATGCTTAGGGGTTTGGATTTGTCTGATAAGCATAATTCATCTGCTCTCCGGTCATCAAGTTTGGATCTAGGTACAAAATAAGTTTGTCTAGTAAATGTTTTTCTTTCTACCACATTCTTCATTACATGATGTCATTCAATGGTTAATGGTGTTACTGGTATACTTTTTAAAGTCTAAACTATTTGTGAGCGGCTAAATTTTTCTCTTATTGCCCCTAGCACAGGAGTTGACCCTCCATCATCTCGTGATCCACCATTCCCTGCTGCTGTCCCAGCATCTAATCATTTGACAAACTCTTTAACTACAGAATCAACTGCTTCCGGTGTCAATAAAGGCGGTAACCGAAATGGTTTGGGTTTGTCTGATATAATCACTCAAATTCAAGCTTCCAAAGATTCTGGTAAGTTATCATATCATGGTAATGTTGCTGCGGAGCCTTTATCAGCACTTTCATCATACTCAAGTAAAAGGGCTTCTGAAAGACTACAAGAAAGAAGTTCTGTTGATGACGACAATGACATTAGGGAAGCTAGACGATTTATGAACTCCCACATTGATAGGCAATATATGGATACACCTTATAGAGATGTAAACTTTAGGGATTCACAAAACAGTTATGTGCCTAATTTCCAGAGGCCACTATTGAGAAAGAATGTAGCTGGACGTATGTCTGCTGGAAGGAGGAGGAGTTTTGATGATAGCCAGCTATCTCTTGGAGAGTCATCCAATTATGCAGTTGGACCAGCATCTCTTCATGAAGCTCTGAGTGAAGGACTTAGTTCAGGTTCTGACTGGTCTGCTAGGGTTGCTGCTTTTAATTATCTTCACTCTTTGTTACAGCAAGGTCCAAAGGGAATTCAAGAAGTAGTCCAGAATTTTGAAAAGGTAATGAAGTTGTTTTTTCAGCACTTGGATGATCCCCACCATAAAGTTGCACAGGCTGCTCTTTCAACACTTGCAGATATTATCCCAGCATGCAGAAAGCCCTTTGAGAGTTACATAGAAAGAATATTGCCCCATGTGTTTTCTCGGTTAATTGACCCCAAGGAGCTTGTTAGGCAACCATGCTCAACAACTTTGGAAGTCGTTAGCAAAACTTACAGTGTAGATTCTCTCTTACCTGCATTGCTCCGGTCACTAGATGAACAAAGGTCTCCAAAGGCGAAATTGGCTGTTATTGAGTTTGCAATCAGCTCCTTCAACAAGCATGCAATGAACCCAGAAGGTGCTGCTAATACTGGCATCTTGAAATTATGGCTTGCCAAGTTAACACCATTGGTTCATGACAAAAATACGAAGCTTAAAGACGCAGCGATTACATGCATTATATCAGTGTATTCTCACTATGATTCTACTGCAGTTCTGAATTTCATTCTTAGTTTGTCAGTTGAAGAACAAAATGCATTGAGACGAGCCCTTAAACAGTATACTCCTCGCATTGAAGTAGACTTAATGAACTATCTGCAGAATAAGAAAGAGAGACAGCGTTCTAAGTCTTCCTATGATCCATCTGATGTTGTTGGAACATCCTCTGAAGATGGGTATGTTGGTGTGTCTAGGAAAGCTCAGTACCTTGGGAGGTATTCTGCTGGTTCCCTTGATAGTGATGGTGGAAGGAAATGGAGTTCCCAAGATTCAGCCCTGATTAAAGCCAGTCTTGGCCAAGCAGCCTCTGGTGAAACTCAGGAACCATTGCATCAGAATATTGAGACTGATTCTAATAGTGGTATTCTTGGTTCAATAACTAAGGATCTTGCTTACACAGTCAATACAAGGGGCCAAAACTTTGGCTCTCAAAGTAGTCAACTTAGTCATGCGGACAGTAGCATTAACTTTGAGGGTCTTTCAACTCCTCGTCTGGATGTTAATGGTCTGATGCCCTCAGAACATTTAAATGTTGCTGAAGGCTTTGGACATGAAAAAGAAGATCCTTCTGAATTGGACCGTAATCATCACTTAGGTGAAGCTGTGAAGATTAACTCCTTGACAGACACAGGACCCAGCATCCCTCAAATTCTTCATCTGGTGAGTTATGCAACTAATAGAGGATGAGTTTGCTCTATATTTTTTTTTTCTTTTTGATTAAAAAAAAAGGTTGTATGAGAGAGAGAGATAGTACAAGGAGGGACGATGAAATATCCTCCAAGAACGGCAAAATTCACAGAAGAAAAATAAAGAAATGAAAAGAATAGATTAGCTAAAAAAAAAAGCAGCCCAATACCCTTGCAAAACAAGGGCTTTTTTAAAACTCTAGCATTTCTCTCCAGCCAAAGACACCAAAACCCCAGCAAAAAGTGCACAGTTCCATTAAAATTTTTCATCCTCACCTTTCCAAAAAACTTGATAATGAGTGGTAAGAAAATCATCTAAACTAGTGGGACAAACCCAAAACTCCCCCATAACAGCAAAGAACTTGCTCCATAGCTGCCAAGTACTTCACAATGTAAAAAAAACTAGTTGCTGCTAGATTCCAAACTCAGAAAACACAGCAAACAAATGTCTAAAATCAGGAGACAAAGCTTTGTAACTGATAATTCTTTAGGTTTCATTTTAATAGATTTATGTTTTATATTATCTCAACTGATAAGATGTAGCTATTGTTTTATATAGATATGCAGTGGGGGTGATGGAAGCCCTATTTCACGGAAGAGGACTGCAATTCAACAGTTAGTTGAAGCTTCTATAGCAAACGATCATTCTATTTGGACTAAGGTATGTTTTATTTGATAGATTGTCTCTCTCCTTCTTCCCTCAAGTTGTATGATCATCAATCATTCTTATAAGGTGTAAACTGTTTTGGAATGGAAGTGCCAGTCCACTGAAGTTCATACCCTCCATTGTGATTTTGTGAATGCGGTTTCTTATTGTCCTATCCTAAGATAATACTTTCACCCTCTCCTACCCCCCCTTCCCCTTTCACCCAAAAAACAAAAATTCTATGATCATGTTAGATTACCTTAGGCCTTCCATGTTGGGTTCGTTCAACACTTTTTTTTTTCAGATTTATTGAAAATATAGCTCCTATATCCATATTACCTGAATATGCAATCAAAGGTGAGATAGATAGACAGATATAATTTGTCAGTGCAAAAAATAAACTGTATTCTGTTTCATTATGCTAAATATTTTTGGATTTGTGTACCTAAAATAATAGTTTTATGATACACTTGCAGTACTTCAATCAGATTTTGACAGTTGTGCTCGAGGTGTTGGATGATTCAGATTCCTCAATCAGAGAGCTTGCTCTTTCATTAATAGTTGAAATGCTCAAAAACCAGGTTCATATTCCTTTCTTGCTATTTTTTGTTGGATTATGCCCTTGCACATATATATATGCATATATACACGTTTTTGTGTGTGTGTTTATATATATATATTTTTCCTCTCCAAGGCATTTTTTGGGACTGACATCATATAATGAGATTTGTTTTTTCATTTTGTTGTTTCCAGAAAGATGCCATGGAAGATTCAGTTGAAATTGTAATTGAGAAGCTACTTCATGTTACAAAGGACATCATTCCCAAGGTAATCAAATTTATCCTGTTCTAACTGTTTTTTCTGTTGTTGCTCTCTATTTCCTAGCCTCAATCTATTTCATCCCTTGTTCAGGTCTCAAGTGCAGCTGAGCACTGCCTGACCATTGTTTTATCTCAGTATGATCCATTCAGATGTTTAAGTGTATGTATTTCTTAATTTTTCTTTGTGGCTCTCTTTCTTGCCGGTAAAATGTTCAAGGAAAGGGGTGAGGGGATTTTTTGTTAACTTAAAGCTGATGCTCAGAATTTGGAATGTTTCAGGTTATTGTCCCTTTACTAGTTACTGAGGACGAGAAAACTCTTGTTACTTGCATAAATTGCTTGACAAAAGTAATTGACTAGAAAAACCTTTTGTTATTTTTGCACCCAGTGATGGTTTCTTATGAACCATGTTTGAAACTACTTTCACTTTCTAATATATTCTTTCCCTCAGCTTGTGGGCCGGCTCTCTCAGGAGGAACTAATGGCTCAGTTACCTTCATTTTTGCCTGCTCTTTTTGAAGCTTTTGGAAACCAAAGTGCAGATGTTCGTAAGGTACAGAGGGTCTATTGTCTGCAGTATTTAAATTCTAATCCTTCACTTTATACATCTTATTTAACTTGCTTAGGAAGATTTCAGCTGTTCATGGAAAACTGTCTTCTAAAATTAAAATAGCCAAATAAGCCACTTTTGTGTTTTCTTTAATCAGTGATTATCTAGTACCAGGGTTTGCTATGGGCCATATAAGATAATTGCTCCCGTTTCTACCATTTCTTGGAAACTTGGTTCTGGTGGACAATCTGAGACTAATTTCATTTCACCAGAAAGTCAATTAGTTTCATATATACTTAAAAACTAGATTGGGATGGATCATGGATGCAATAAAATCCTTATGCTAGGAAATTATCCTTTACATGTATCAAACTTCTTTTATGTCCGTGGTTTGGTGTACCTGAGCATCTAAACTTGCTTTACAACACCTTCCTTCACTGTGGGCAAATATGATGAGTCAATTGCTCTCTGTGATCTTCTTAAGTTGAAAAAACTAACCGTCAACATGCTATTTGTCCTATGAAGTGATTTTCTAACCAAAAATATTAAGTTCTTTGAGAACACGAGAGGATTGGCATTATTTCTGTTGCTAAAATTCTATATCTACCCCCCTCCCCCCAAAAAAAAAGACAAAACTGTTGCTCAAAATTTTAGCCATGTTTGTGTCCTTCCCCCCACCCGCTCTCTTTATATCTGGTTGTTTTTAATATTCTTATATTTTTTTTGGTGATATAATATTCTCATTTTATATCAATGCTGGGTGGTACAGACTGTTGTTTTCTGTCTAGTGGATATTTATATCATGCTCGGGAAAGCATTCTTACCATACTTGCAAGGGCTAAACAGCACACAGCTGAAGTTGGTCACCATTTATGCAAATCGAATCTCACAGGCCAGGACAGGCGTGGCAATTGATCCAACTCATGACTAGATGGTTCATTGGGAAGAAAAATTGTGGGTTTTGGGGTGTTGCCTTATTCATTGTTGTGTATTTTGTATATTGTGTGCATGAATTTTAGAGGCGGGTTTACTGTGTATTTTCCTCCCTTTTTTCCTGCCAATGTTTGTTGGATTCGGAGTGCCGGTGGTGGAATACAGTGCGCAAATTGTAATCTTTTTGAGAAAAACACTATTGATTGTATTAAATGGTTTTGGGTAAAGGCTTGTAGGTTTGCAATTACCTGAATATTTTGAAATGAGGTTTCTATATTTTTGGGAAGTTGCTTTTCAACCTGTAATTTTTTGCTACAGATGATGGATGTAGTTGTGCCCGTGCCTTGTGAGTATACAGGGTGAGCTTGTTCCTTTATGTTTGCCTATCTCCGTCTCCCATGTAGTAAAATTTTATGACACTTTGTACGAAGTTATTTCGGTATTTTTTTTATTGTGGGTCTTCAATCAAAGATTCACAAGGCGTCCAAATCCCATACAATTTGAATTCTGACTGCACGGGTTCCAATCAAAAAATTTTGGCCGTCCAATTAGAATCTTGCGTTCCAATCAGAAAATCTTGGCCCTCCAATATTAATTGGATGATCAGAATTTTGTCGGAATTTTTTAAAAAAATTTGTTCGGGATGCATGTTAAATAAAAAAAAAATCTAACTAAATTTTAACTGTCCAACGATCGAATCCTGTGCAGATCTGGATCCATTCACAAGGTATAATGAAAATGTAATACTTATTTGATTGATTGTTCCAATTATGTTATAAAGCCTAAGATCAGAATGGGAACTTATTTGGAGATTATGATTAGCTAGATTGACAAATGGATTCAAGAATTGCTCCCAGCCGTCCAGGACTCGCAGGCTTGGGAAAGAGTCCAGCTTTGATAATTTTTTTTGGAATGAGTCTGGCACTGAAGGAACACATCAAGTCTAATGCAGGTTGCAAAATGGCAGCATAAAATTCCGAAAATACAGACTCCGGAATTGGTTTGTGTACAAGGAAACAAGTTTAACTCTCTTGGCCTTAATGAAGTACTTCGCCAAAAAAGTAAACCTTCGCTTTACTTTAAACTGATTGAGTGTTTAGAAAGTCTTGAAATTACAATAACTGTGCCGAAGCTTGTGTTCGGTTAATGGAACTTTATTAGTATTTTCTTAATTTATCTGCAACGAAGCTTATGGAAGAAAAAAATAACAATTCTAGCCGGCTGGTAACAGTGGAAAGAAGTAAAGAACTTACAGAAGTGTGAGTAACTTTCTTGAGTGAAGAAATGCGTGAAAATTAAAACTCTTTCATTAAAGTGAACACAACTATTTCTTATCTTCTGAATTGCGGTCCCGTGGTATTTGAGCTAATTTACTGCTTGTTAAGCAACTAATCCTCGAATTTAATGTAATCCAAACTAATAATATGTAAAATTTCATCTATTACATAAATTAAGAAAAATTGAAATCTGGGTGCATGGATTATGCATTATTATTATCTATCATAGGTGCAGATTATGATGCTCTTTCTGAAGAGTCATAAGGCAAGTCTCCATTTATATATATGTGTTGGTTCATGTGTTAACGAAAAGTAGTTGTGGTGAAGATTGTGTTTGTTGAGAACTGTAGAGGTTAACCATTTTCTGATATGTTTTGTGCAGAAAAGATGGTGTGCAAGAATGCTGGTGGATTGAAACGAGCAGGAAGCTATATGGAAAAGGGTATGGCTGCGAGAAAGCGGTGGTCAAAGGAAACGAATTACACGGAAGAAAAGGCATTGATAGTGGACAATATCATTCAATGCAGGGTTATGCAACAGGCCATGCTGGTATCACTGGGCATACATACATTGCCTTTGAACACTGCTCAAGAAGCACTTCAAATTCTGGCAGTTGGTGTTTTCTTCAACTATATACTTGTTGATTTCGATCTTCCCATAACCAATGGACCTGAGGTACTAAGTATATTAATTTTCTTTTTTCTTTAAAATCGTTAGTGGTTGGTTGATTTTCATGTGTGTATTGTGTAGTCAGTGAGTGAGAAGCGTGGGATGGGCATAGAGAGCAAGATTGTGGGTATCTGCATGAACTACGATGAGAGAAGCAGAGACATGTTTATGGAAGCAGGAGCAGATGTTTGCATGGGGAAGCCCACCACCACTACACAGGATTTGTGGACAGTCCTTCAACAACTTAGAAACTGCTGAACAACCAAATCATTATGTTCAAGACTGAAGCTTTTTTCTTTTCGTTTATTAGTTGGTTTGTGCATCTTCGTTATATAAATACAGGCAACAAAGAAACTTGGCTATGTGAAGTCGCAAATACAATAATTTATACAAGTTGATTCAGTTTCTCTAAGTTCTTTTTACTAATAAATTTTGAGAAGAAACATAGAATCCAAAACTTTCCTACTGACTCCCATCAGAAGCCCTTTACCATTGAAAAGAAATAAAGTATTTGATCTTATAATATATTATCATTTCTTTATCTCTTCATTTTTACTTGAGAAAACATTCCTAGTATTGATTGCGAGTTCCGTGAAGCGCATCATGGCCATTCACAAAAATACGAACAAAAGCTTGCCAATTTGAACCCAAAAAGAAAAAGGTTTGATTTTTTTAAGAAATAGGAACCGATAAGAAAAGAATATTGAAAATGGGGCAATAGGAGAAGAAATGGAGTAAAATAGTAAGGGTAAAGGCATGCAAAACCCTAAAGCCTTCTCAATTTCCTTGACAGAGAAACACCGGTAAGTAAGTACAGCTGCGCTCGGTCTGATCCCAAATCACTATTTTATATAAAAATTTATAATTTTTAAGAATAGCATATGACAATCTTAAAAGTTGTGCTATTTCGATAGATTCTTATTTGACCCAGAATAGTAGGTGGGCTTGAGCCTGAACCCAGCTCCACTGCCCCAGGGTGTGATCGATGTGTGAACACTGATTCAAAAGCAAGCAAGTGGGAAGTGGGTAGGTTGGTGGAAGAAGATAATAAACTACTAGTAAGGAAACTAGTCTCTTTAGGCCTTCCGGAACCCCCAGAGTCGGTGACTGTGAGCAGTTCTGAGCTGGCCAACATGCCATTCCATAATCTTATTTTATAAAAAGGGAGATGAAGTGAACTTGGTAATCGAGATTAATGGAGTTATATATTCACAATACTTTCTGGCACAGAAGAATGACTACCAGAACTCTCTCTGCCCATTCATTCCAAATTAAATACACGGATAGATGACTTGAGAATAGTGGCTAGCACTAATGAGAGGTAGACATCATTTGGTTCGTATTAATATTAGCATTATCTTTCAATTCTTGTTTAATTTATAGACCACATCCATCTCCATCTCAAAACAAAGAGAATCAGAGCCTAATTATACTTATATTAATGGCATCCACGTAAGTTGGGATATCCCAAGGAAAACAATATGTTAAGAAAGAAAGGAATTAAAGAAATGGCGAAGGAATGAGTGGTCATACAAGATGCCTCGTTCTTGAGAGACACTGCATATGAATATTATACACCTAAAAACATCATCCCATTCCCATCCACTCATTTTACATTCAACCTTTCACTTCACTCCCCCCACTTGTAATTTTATAATCACGCTAAAATTATTCAGGATAACTTGTTTTTAAAGAAATTATCTTATAAAAAAATATTTTGTGAAGTTTACTAGTCTTCTAGTGAGTTATACGTCATTATACTTTTTAATATCTCTAATTATAACACCAATTTTGACTTCAACTCTATTCTCTAATCAACGCAATTTAGATTAAAAAAGTTAAATCTAAGTTTCATGTCAAACACCTTATCTTCTTCTTCACTACTTATTCATTGTTTGTCAAGTACAATATGCTTATTCATTAGCAATATATAACTCATTATTCCATGTCATGTAATCACTTTATGCGTCCAATTAATTAACAATTCACAACTATTTAGTATTCACACATCAACAACATAAGTGTTAGATCCTAACATAATTATCTTATTATAAACTTTGTAAATCAATAATTTGATAAGACACATATTAGGTTTATTGGTTGCAAAAAGTGTTCCTACCAAGTGAAGTGACGCATTATTTATATGTAGTTTCGTATTTATTAAAAATTAATGATTTATTTATCATAAATTTAGTTTAAATTGTCTTAGTTTTGTCTCCAAATATGGTTCTCCTTTCACATCAATGTTTTGTAATATAATCTCAATCATTCACCCCAACCCCAATACTATTTAAATATTATCTAATTTTCAAGTGGGCGTGTCCCAATTTTGGTTCCTCACACCTATCGGCTATCTCTTCGTATATATAAAAATTAAAAGAACCAAAGTCTTTCAAAGATATATTTATTTATTGATATGAATTATTATACTATTAATAAATAATAATGATGGGCACTGAGCAGAAGGTGTAACAATGAAGATGATGATCGGAAGTAATAATTAATTCTAGGCTTTTTTTTAAGTAAACAAAATGATAAAAAAAAAAACTGGTAATTAAGTGCTAACCTACTTTTTCATTAATTTGGGGACGGTTAACCGTTTATTGTCCTTTTCCACTCTAAGTCATATTAAAGCTACTCCCAGTCTCATAATGTGAGATACTAAGTATATGTTTAAATTAATTAAAGAATGTTTTGAAATAAAATCTTATAATAACTATTATTGTATCTTTATTAAAATGGAATATTAATAGATAAGTTTACTTTCCAAAAAATTGAGAGCATTCTATGATTCTTCCTTATTTTTACGTGTACTCGCATTTAGTATATACCAACGAAACTTCAATTTGTATCACTAATTGTCACAAACATGATGCACAAATAAAATTCCTTTTTTTTTTATATTTATATTTATAATTATTAATATATTATAAAATAATAAATATGAGAAAATATATAAGAGTTCGTGTAAAAATAATGATATAAATAAGTAGAGAAAGAGGCGATTTGGGCTATTTAGTATTTTCATAGGAAGGAAATTTGGTTCCCATTGGATAATGACGTTGCATCATTTTCAAAAGAGCAAAAATTAATAATACATAATAATGAAGATGTAAAGTCATGTCCCCATATTGAAGATATTAATTTTTAATTAAAGTGATTGAGTATAGAGATTTAACTCATATTTTATTCCTTTAACTTGAGCCACTAATATTAGATTTGGTTATGAATAAACAATAGTTTGGAAAGGCTTTCTAAACTATTGAATAATACATAGTTTGGTTATGAATTTTTTATATTTTTTAAAATTAATTAATTAGTTTTTATATCATATTTTTTTTAAATTTTTAAATGTTTTAAATTTTTTTAACTTATAAATAAATAATAAAAAAATTATGAATAAATAGTATAAAAAATATATGATATAAAAAATAATTAATTACTTTTAAAAAATAAAAAAATAAAAAATAAAACAAATGAAGGGCGTGGTTTATTTATATCACTCATTACTCTTAAACATCTCGTGACCAAGAAT
>JASKGM010000001.1:9488777-9515375 GCA_034509205.1 Ceratonia siliqua | reverse complement strand
GGTTTTGATGGAGGGGAGATATAGTGGGGATTGATATGATGAAGGTGTTTATAAGGTTGTTTTCTTGAATTGTTTTTGGAATGGCAACACTGAACCCACCAGCAATGAAACTCATCAACGAGATGAGGTAAAATGGGAGATTCTCTTCTCACCTCTTTGTCAATGGAGAATCATCACCCATCCACGCTCTTATCTATGGATTCAAGTGCTTCTTCTCACGAGGAACTGGATTTGGAGATGAATCGGCAAATCATACTTTCCCGTCCACCTGATATCAATTTGCCCCTGTCAGCAGAGCGCAGCCCGCCTCCACAGCACTGGAATTCTGACTCATTCGATATTTTAGATGTTGGGCTTGGCACTCAAGGATACGAGACAGAGAGTGTCCTCAACATTCCCAAAGTTGGAAGGAAATGCGCAAAGCGAGTTGATAGCATATGGGGTGCTTGGTTCTTCTTCAGTTTTTACTTTAAGCCTGCATTGAATGAAAAGTCCAAGGCCAAGATCATCAGGGACAGCAACGGTGTTTCAGGGTTCGATAAATCTGATCTCAAGCTCGATGTTTTCATGGTTCAACATGACATGGAAAACATGTACATGTGGGTTTTCAAGGAGAGGCCTGAGAATGCGCTGGGTAAGATGCAGCTTAGGAGTTACATGAATGGGCATTCTCGCCAAGGGGAGCGCCCATTTCCATTTAGTGTTGACAAGGGTTTTGTTCGATCCCACCGGATGCAACGGAAGCATTATAGGGGACTTTCAAACCCTCAGTGTTTGCATGGCATTGAGGTTGTTCCAACACCCAGTCTTATGGGTCTTGATGAGGATGAGCGGAAAAGATGGATGGAACTCACAGGCAGGGATTTGAATTTCACCATCCCACCTGAAGCTAGTGATTTTGGTTCATGGAGAAATCTTCCCAACACTGATTTTGAGCTCGAGAGACCACCTCCCCCAATTAAGAGTGCTCCAAATTCACACCCAAAGAAACTGCTCAATGGATCTGGTTTGAATTTGTCAACTCATCCATCTAACCACAGTAATGGTGATGGGATGGACCTATCTTCCGTGGGCAGCAAGAGGAGGAAGGACTTTTTCCCTCATGGGAATGATGAGGAATGTTACTTGGCTGTTAATCCTCCATCTGATCGGATTCCAGATATGGAAATGCATTCAAGTGAACCACACTGGTTGAATGACTTTAGTGGGGTGATGAAGAATGCTTATGGACCTGTTACGGCTGCAAAAACTATTTATGAGGATGAGCAAGGTTACTTGATTATTATAAGTTTGCCCTTTGTAGATCTTGCGAGTGTGAAAGTATCTTGGAGGAACACTCTCACTTGTGGTATCATAAAGGTTTCTTGTGTGAGCACATCACGAAAGCCATTTATCAAGAGACATGATAGGACATTCAAGCTAACAGATCCATCTTCTGAGCACTGCCCTCCGGGAGAGTTTGTCCGAGAAATTCCACTTTCAACTAGAATTCCTGAAGATGCTAATATAGAAGCATACTATGATGGGCCAGGATCGGTGCTTGAGATCATGGTGCCAAAACTTCGTGCGGGACCTCAAGAGCATGAAGTCCGTGTTTGCCTTCGTCCTCATCTGGGTGGGAATGATCTTATGTTGACTTGAGATAGGCACTTAAGAAAAAATGTTAGGGTTGCCAGCATCGTCCTTTTTTCCTTGTTTTACTAACTTTGTTCTGTGAAATTTATAAAACTAATTAGTGTTCGTCTCAGATGTGTCTCTAGCAATTTTGCTCACTATTTACCGCGGTTTTTTTTACCCGCTCCCAGGCATCTATTAGCTTTCGTATTAGCTTTCGATTGTAATGATCAGGACTCATTTTAGAATAATACCAACGTTGATTTTGGAGTTATTTTTTCAGTTAAAAGTTATAAACGTGTATTTTGATAATAAAAAGTTTCTAAGGTTTTATATCTTCTGATTTTATAAAATTGAGAAGTGCTTTCTTAGCCCCCCCCCCCCCCTATTAGTAAGTATATTCGACCTTAAATAATATTATTGACGTTTTACTAGCTTCAAGAACTATGTCCTCAAATAATTCACAAAGCTTGTGTGGAAGAGCCAATCATGTGGGAGTTGTGGGGATGATATTTTGTGAGGCAATTGGTGAAGCATAGACATTGTGTGGTGAGAGCGGAAGCAGTGTATCAGTGTTTGGTAGTGAAGGAAGGACGGCCCTTCCTTGACTTGACTGTGAACAACTTTATTGAATAGTAAAACCTGGGCAGGGCATTGTATGTTTGACGCATGGAATCCACCAAGGAATGGGTGATCATGATAGGATGCTTCAGTTTTCCAATTTTTATTGGCCAACTTAGGGGAGGAACCACCATCCTTTGCGTCTCATTTCCATGCTTTTTTCACTTTCACTCTGCCCTCAACCGAAAACATCAACAAAGATTCCCATCACTATATAGCAGGATTACGTTGATAACAGCCGCTGAACACACCTTGGTGCTAGTGAAAATGTCACAATAAACATTCTTCTTCTCATATAATTTAGTAGAATTAAAGAACTCGCAATTAATTAATTTTAATTTTAAAATACTACTTTTGATAAGTAATTTTATAAAACACAAATATAGTTTCTTCGTTTTTACTTTCATATTTGTTTCTTATTCTTCACTTCCATTCCATTCCAACCAAAGCGATCATGTTAGCATAACTTTCTCCGGCCAAAAACATGCTAACAAATTACGAACTCTGACGGAAAAATAACATCATTATAATTCAGTAGCTGGTACGATTAAACGCTGTAAATAGGCAACAGGATGCCTAGAAGTGCCTTACACAAAAAAGAAAATACTACCAAAAAAATGGTCTTTGAAGCAACTTAAAGATCCGACGCAAAGGCAAAATGTATGAATCATAAGATCAAATAAGAAATAATTGCATTTAGTCCACTTCCTCAATCTTTGGGCCAGCAGCACTTCCACCAGAAGGAGCATCGTCATCCATTGCTCCACCCATGTCAGGACCAGCACCACCCTGGTACATCTTGGCGATGATAGGGTTGCAGATGCTTTCCAATTCCTTCATCTTGTCTTCAAACTCATCCGCCTCTGCAAGCTGGTTGCTGTCCAGCCACTGGATAGCCTGCTCGATGGCATCCTCAATCTTTTTCTTGTCAGCTGGATCAAGTTTTCCTCCAATCTTCTCGTCCTTCACGGTATTCCTCATGTTGTATGCATAGTTCTCCAATGCATTCTTAGTTTCAACCTTTTTCTTATGCTCTTCATCTTCAGATTTGTACTTCTCAGCCTCTTGAACCATCTTCTCAATCTCATCCTTTGATAGTCTACCCTTGTCATTGGTGATAGTGATCTTGTTCTTCTGGCCAGTAGTTTTATCTTCGGCAGAAACATTCAAGATACCATTGGCATCAATGTCAAAGCACACTGTAATTTGTGGGACTCCTCTGGGAGCAGGCGGAATGCCCGAGAGTTCAAATTTGCCAAGCAAGTTGTTATCCCTAGTCCTTGTTCTCTCACCTTCATAGACTTGGATCAACACACCAGGCTGGTTGTCGGAATAAGTTGAGAAAACCTGTTCTTTCTTTGTTGGAATAGTAGTGTTCCTGGGGATCAACACAGTCATCACCCCACCGGCAGTCTCCAAACCAAGGGAGAGTGGGGTCACATCCAAGAGTAGAAGATCCTGGACCTTCTCATTACCCTCACCACTTAAGATTGCAGCCTGGACAGCTGCACCATATGCAACAGCCTCATCAGGATTAATGCTCTTGCAGAGCTCCTTCCCATTAAAGAAATCCTGCAGAAGTTGCTGAACCTTGGGAATCCTTGTGGAGCCACCAACAAGGACAACATCATGGACACTCCTCTTATCCATCTTTGCATCTCTTAAACATTTCTCAACTGGTTCCATACACTTCCTAAAGAGATCCATGTTGAGCTCCTCAAATCTGGCACGAGTAATGGGCGAATAGAAATCAATTCCCTCATACAGAGAATCAATTTCAATGGTGGTCTGGGCAGTGGATGATAGAGTTCTCTTCGCTCTCTCACAGGCAGTCCTCAACCTCCTAAGAGCTCTGGGGTTGCCGCTGATGTCCTTCTTGTGCTTTCTCTTGAACTCCTGCACAAAGTGGTTTACCATCCTGTTATCAAAGTCCTCACCTCCCAGATGGGTGTCCCCAGCTGTGGCTTTCACCTCAAAGATACCCTCTTCAATAGTGAGTAAAGAGACATCAAAAGTACCACCACCAAGATCAAAAATCAAAACATTCTTCTCGCCGACACTGGTTGCCTTCTTGTCAAGACCATAAGCAATAGCAGCAGCAGTAGGCTCATTAATAATTCGCATGACATTAAGACCAGCAATAACACCAGCATCCTTGGTGGCTTGACGCTGGGAGTCATTAAAGTAAGCAGGGACAGTAACAACAGCATTCTTGATTGTGGAGCCAAGGTAGGCCTCAGCAATCTCACGCATCTTCATAAGTACCATAGAAGATATTTCTTCTGCAGCAAATTGCTTCTCTTCACCCTTGTAGTTGACTATAATCATTGGCTTGTCACCAGGACCAGAAAAGACCTTAAAAGGCCACAATTTCATGTCACTTTGAACAGAGGCATCGGTGAATCTACGACCAATCAACCTCTTGGCATCTGAAATGGTCAAGTCATTAATACATAGGCCATCTTGTAGTTCACAGTAATTTATACAATAAGAAAAAATCTAACACCATATGGCGTTAAGCAAACTCTAAACAGAGTAAAACTAAATTACAAATCAGTATAAATGGTCAAATCATTAATAACTAGGTCATCTTGTAGATCATAGTAATTTATACAATTAAGAGAAAGCCTAGCACGATTTTGCGTCATAATGCTCAGGAGAAGAGGGGATCTAACAGCATGTAGCGCCCCATGAAAGATCAAGATCACGGACTCAAGGTCATTACTGATTTTTCAAGGATCAAATTTTGCCTTACCTTATCCAGGTTAGTAACAAATGATTTCAGAAGCTCATTAAACGTACAGAAATATGTAGTAAAAGTGATCTGCTCAGACTCATCACAGTCTTGTGCATTTTCAACTTTAATATGGGTTTACATTCACAATACGATTCGTTCTAAAATAATGGAACAGTATACAATATTGACCGTACAAAGTCATAAACTAAATAACTGATCGACATGTAAGTCTGCTTTTGGCGCAACGTAACACATTAAAATCATACACCAAAGCTAAATAACAAGTAACTGATATCTTTCGAAAAAAAAGCTGGTAAGAGATATGCTAAAAACTAAAAAGTAAATTGATCTATTTTATGCGAAAACAAAAACACTTAAATTGATGACACACCAGAACCAACAATATATACACCAATTGAAATAATTGAAGTTTAGAATAGTAGTTTAACTTAAGCATCAAATCCATACACCTAATGACCACAAGAACAAATCTTATAGATCTACACAGCAGTTACGTACAGATAGGAAACTTCAGAGAAAGGAAAGTTGGGTAGCAGATCTTACCAAAGACGGTGTTCGTGGGGTTCATGGCGACCTGGTTCTTAGCCGCATCACCGATCAGACGCTCCGAGTCAGTGAAGGCGACGTACGATGGCGTCGTTCTGTTGCCCTGGTCGTTGGCAATAATCTCAACGCGGTCATGTTGCCAGACTCCGACGCAGGAGTACGTGGTCCCGAGATCTATTCCGATAGCAGGACCCTCTCCTTTTCCGGCCATTGTCTTTCGCTGGTTGTGTCGGCGAGTGAAACGAGAGATCTAAGAGGATTGAAACCCACAGCGGCCAATGGGTTTCAAATTTTAGAAGAGGGAGTACGGGAACAAGAAGAGGACTAGGCTTATATAATATTAGGGTTTCAGTTTCTTCCAGAATGTTCCGTCACTTTGGAGCCGTGGGATCTAAGTAACAGAATTTTAATGGTTTCAGATCTGATTTTTCCGCATCGTGGCGGGCTTGACTAGTAAGTAGTATCCTACTATCCTGTATCCACATTCTTTTCTTTTTCATTTCATTTAATTTGTAAAGTAATCACTCATTTGTTTTACAATTTTTAAATTTTAACGTAATAAATTTATAACTCATTTATTTATTTTGAAAATTAAAAATAATAAAATTAAATAAATCAAAATAGAAATTTAAACAGTTGGTTTGATTCTTGTTGTTAAAATTGAAACAATTTATTTGCTTTTAATATTTTATTTACAAAATAAAAAAGAAAGAACAAAAGTGTAAAAAAAAATCATTTTTTTAAAATATATTTGGCTCCATAAAAAAATTCATATTAAGACTAAACATTTAGAATATAATTTTCATATTGCTAAATGTGTATATATATATATATATATATATATATATAAATAATTTTCATAAGATGTTTTTACAATTACTTTTTTTATTAGTAGCATCAAACTATAAATACCATATTTGCCAACAATAATAAAAAACAGAATGATGCGTCAGTGATTGGCTCCGGTTTTTTATGCTTTGATGAGGCAAAGGCCAAAAGGTTTCCATTTACCCCCAAAATTGTGATTTTCTTTTTCGATTTTTCTAATTCTAATTTCTAACTGAATCCTTTTTGAATTTTCCACCCAATTTCTCTTGTGGTCGGTTGGATGGTCGGTTGAGGGCCCCACTACAGGCGGTGGAAGATGCTGAACGTGGGGAACCCACACATGTGCTGCCTTGAAAATCACCTCATTCTTTTACGGCTGATTGATTTTATGAAACTAATTTTTTGTGGAATAGAAATTCGTTTTAATTTTGTAAGGTTTAATATAAATTTTGTTTTTTTTAATTTCACTAAATTTATAATTTAATTCTTATTTGTTAATTTTACTTAATTTGATCGTTACAATTTTAATTTTTTTAATTTAATTTATATCATTTATGATTAAATTAATATCACTTACAAAAATATTGACGTAATCATAAAATATTTATATGGCTTGTGGTAGAAGAGTATAAAGCTTATGAAGCCAACAATCTCTCATAGAAAAAGGGTTGTGGAATCATATTAACAATGAGATAGAAATGGAATTGAATACCAAAATTGGAAGAAAGAAACAAACTAAGGGGCTGTTTGTTTGGGCTTACCAGATAAGAATTTTCTGCTTTTCCTGTAGGAAGAATAATTTTTTTTTTAAGGAGAAGTTGTTTTATGTTTAGATGTAATAATTTAGAAGGGCTTTTGAAATAGTATAAACAACTTTATAAATGAAGATTTCTCTCTCTTCTTATTTTTTTCCTTATCAGCAAAAGTTAAAAATTTTCACTTCTCCTATAAGGAGGTTTTCTCCGTTTTCATTAACTTATCCGTTTTCTATAAGTCCAAACAAACAGGTATATTTTTATCCGAATGACTTATTTTTTAAAAATAAGTAACTTATGCTAAAAATAAGCCCAAACAAACAGGCTATAACTAACAAGTGATGTGGCAGGAACTTGCAATCTGGCATGTGATGGAATTGTGAGGTGGAAAAAAAAATGCTTAAGTAGTGAGCTAGGCCATGTAGATAATTTCTAACAATATCAGCATTCTAGTAAATAATATTAACTCAATCATGGACGGCATTGACTAAATTAAAAGAAATTGAAAGTGTATGGACTAAATTAAAAGAAATTAAAGTATAAAAATCCAATTACAAATTGAATAAAATTTTAGTGACTAAAAGATATATTAACCTATTTTTTAGGGTGTGCCACACCCAAAATTTTGCTTTTTTATTTTTTATATAATATATTTTTTAAACTCTTTTTAACATATTTTGAAATTTTTTATTGTATTTTTTATACTATTCATCGAACTTTTTTTACTATTTATTTGTAAGTTAAAAAATTTTAAAAAATAAAAAACATTTTAAAAATGTTTGAAAAAAATATTTTATATAAAAAATGCTTAATTAATTTAAAAAATATAAACAATATATTAAAACTCCCCTACCGCCCACACAATGAGCGGTAGAGGAGTAATCCTCTATTTTTTAATAGGATGATTATTATATGGCATTTGCTATCATACCCCTCACTCCCCTACCACTCCCACTTCGGCACCACCGATTTGTTATGTTTTGTATTTTTTATCTCAATTTTTTTATTTTTTAATATTAATTAAATATTTACTATATCATATTTTTTTGAGAATTTTTTAAAATATTTTTATATTTTTTTAATATTTTTAAACTTATGAATGAATAGTGTCAAAAAATTATGGGTGAACAGTACAAAAAAGATATACAAAATTCTTAAAATTTTTTTAAAAATTATAAAAAAATACATAAGATAAAAAATATTTTACTAATTTTAAAAAATAAAAAAAATTAAAAAATAAAAACTTAAAAATAAAAAAAATAAAAAAAAAGTGGAGGGACGTAGCTTAGTCCCCCTTATTATATTATTACATAATAAAAATTTTGTAAACTCCTATATAATAATTAATGTTTTGATATTCATTGTTTTTTTATGTAGATTTTTGTACTTTAATTATATTTAAATAAATTAATGCATTTACACATGGTTGAATAAAAATTATTAAGTTTTAGTAACTAAAATTAGTATGTAATTATATATATATATATATATATATATATATTTATAATATATTTTTCATTTAAACATTATAAAAAAGGTAATAATTTATTAAATACTTATTCATTTTGTTTTTGTTTTAAAGTTAAAATTATACATAAAATGCTCTAAAAAATAAAATTTTTTGAATTATATATAATAATATGAATTATATAAATTCTTAAAATTATATACATAAATAAATGAGTCAAATTTATTCATATGTCTTAGGTATTTTTAATATTATTATATTTTATAGGGGTTATTTTTAGCTTGGGAGATTAGCATTCCCTTTAATGCCATTATGAGCCATTTTCGAAAAGGTGAATTCTCCCATTATCTCTAGATTTAATTTTTTTTTATTTTAATTTGTTAGTTTTTTAATTTTTTAAAAATTTTTATTTCAAGAAATTATAAAAAAATAAAGAAAGTAAAATTAAAATTAAAAAATATTTGATAACAACAATATTTAAAAATAAAACAAAAAAAGGTAAAAAAATATTTTTTTATATCTTTAAATAAAAAATAAAAAATTAAATTTTAAAAAAAATTAAATCATACTCTCCCTACTTTCAGAGTAAGATAAAATTTGCCTTTCCAAAATTATCTAAAGTTTACGGATTCATACGTTTGAATTATTAATAATGTTTGGTGTGTGGGATTTAGCTTAGAATTAAGGTTACAAATTAAATTTATCCCAAAAATTTTAAAATTTAAATTACTTTTATTTTAAAAATAATATTAGATTCATAAAAATTTTTATAAAATTAAAAAATAACTAATCAGAATTATTTTGTAGTTTTTTTATATAAACCTTAAAAATTTAATTCTAAAAAATAGAATACTGAAATTGTCTCTTAATTTATTCTTATAAAACCCCGCTTGAATGAATTTTCTGTGAGATCATTTGTTCTATTTAAAAATGAGGTTATTACCTTACCGTCCACTTAAAATTTTTTTTTTTATAATTTTTTTAATTTTTTTTACTTTTTAAAATTAATAAATTAAGTTTTATATCACAAATTTTTTTCAAAATTTTTAAAGATGTTTTTATATTTTTTACAGAATTTTTTAAGTTACAAATAAATAATAAAAATAATTATAAATGAATAGTAATAGAGATATAAAAAGAATTTAAGAAAAAATTAAAAAATATTTTAAAAAATTATGAAAAAATTATATAAGATAAAAATATTTAATTATTTTTAAAAATTAAAAAATTAAAAAATAACATAAAAAATAAAAAAATAAAAAAACAACAAAAAAAGTGGGGTGGTAAAACGGGGTTCACGAAGCTTTAGAAAAACAAAGGGCAAACGGTTCAATTTCTAATCCGCGTTAGTAGGGCCTGTTAACTCATTTGAAGCTGGGCTTAAAAAGACAGGCCCAACAGCACACCCGGCCTGCGGAAAAGTATAGGGTGACTTGGTTTGTGAAAATATTTTATTTTTATATTTAAAATTTTAAAAATATGTTTGATTTGTATTTATATTTATTGTTTTCAGAAAATAAAAATTATAAAAACATGTTTGATTTATAATATTAAATCTTATTTTTAAAAGATAAAAATTATAAAACATATTTGATTTGTAATACTAAATTCTGTTTTCAATTGTGTTATTGTTTGATAAAGAAAAAAATTAACTTGTTTAGTAAAAAATATATATATTTTTCATATACAATGTTTAAGTGAACTAAATGATATATTTTTCATATATAACACTCAAATGAACAAAATAATTATATTACAATTAAAATAAGTCCACAATTTTCATTAAATAATATTTAATAGTTAATACAATATCTATAACTATATAAAAATAAAATTCAAACTTACAATAAAGTTATGTTTTAGATAATTTAATTTTAAATTATAAATTTAGTCAAAACATTAAGATGATAAAAAAAATGTGTTTTTTTTAAATATTGTTATAAAGTTAAATTCGCCCACATCATTTACAATTATTTTTCTTCTTGGGAGATTGTGTTTATAGCAATGTTCAAAAAACCGGACCGATCATTGAACCGATAAAGGCAGTGGGTCACGGGTTACTGGTTCAACCGGGGTTGAACCAATGTGAATTAAAAAATATATATTTAATTATATATTATATATATTGTATAATATATTATATATAGAATAAATAAAAATAAAAATAATCAACTAATAAATACTAATATATTTGAAATACATTAAATAATTTCGTCACAATTAAAATAAATCTATAGTTATCCATTTTGGTGTTCTATAATCTGCATGGTTCAAATTTATTTTTATTTTTATGTATATTTGAGTTAGGTTTTGAAAATTGAAGATTGATATTAATTTTTTTTAGTTGTTTTTGTTGTTCCTAATATGTTTGATCATGATTTTGATACGTATTTTCTTTTTATTATTCTTCTTCATCTTATTCGGATTTATGCAACACAAATTACTAGGAAAAAATTTAAAAACCGGTTGAACCGATGACCTGCCAGATTCACCGGGTTTTTATCGGTTCAACACTGGGTCACCGGTTTTCCATCGATTTTTTGCTCTCCCGATTTAGAGGGTTATCCGGACAGATCTTATGGCCGGTTCCCAGTTCAACCGATCAGATCGGCTGGTCCGGTCCAATTCTCATAACACTGATGACCTGCCAGATTCACCGGGTTTTTACCGGTTCAACATCGGGTCACCGGTTTTCCATCGATTTTTTGCTCTCCCGATTTAGAGGGTTATCCGGACAGATCCTATGGCCGGTTCCCGGTTCAACCGATCAGACCGGCTGGTCCGGTCCGATTCTCATAACACTGGTTTATAGGATAAAAAGACAATTAATTTATTGTTGCCATTAATTTTTCTTTTTACCACTAATTTTTTTACAATTTACTCAACTGTCATTGTGTTTTCATTATTTTTAATTTAATTACAATATTACCACTATATTTTCAAATTTACTGTTTTCAGTAAAGCTATCAAATAGGCCCATCCCATTTTGAAAAAAGGGGAGGGTGGGTTAGAAAAATTCACCCCCCAAGATTTTGTGCAAATTCAAGACAGGGCAGGGTGGGCTAGTTGTTTTCTTCTTTTTTTTTTTTTTCCTTTTCTTGATATGCTTTCCCCTCCACTCCTCTCAAAGGTCCGAATGCAAGTCCCTACAGCCACAACTCCAAACCTTTACCACTAAGTTATGGATTGCATGTAAAATTAAATTAAAACATATATTATACATAATTTATTTTTTGAGGGCTAGCAGCCCGCCAACTTGCCATAGGAGCAGAATGGGTTAGGACTTCCCAACCTGCCTTACTTGACAGGTTAGCCTATTCCACCAAGGGACAAGGTGGGCTGGCCAGTCTTGATAGTTATAATTTTTAATTTTTAAAATTTTCAATAAGAAATACCAAATTTCAACTTTCTTATGAAACATTTTCACTCTTGTTTTATGTTTTCGATAAAAATAAAAATAAGAATCAACTAAATGAAAACGCACCCATAATTTCAAGAGATTTTTTTTCTTGGTCGTGTCCACTATTTATGTTCTAAGATCATGCGACTATGAAAGGAGCATGGCAGTTGCAGTGGCAGTAATCACACTGTGATTTTTTGTCTTTTTTTTTATTAATAAATTATTCATCACACACTAAAAAAAATGTATTCATTGTCATATTTTTCAAGAAAAAATAACGCGTATATAAATTTGTTTACTCATATAATTCAAGTAAAATTGATCAATATGATCGTTTAATTTAATAATATTAAAATTACTTTAAAATTAAAAGTTATTAGTTTTAAATTTAATGTGAAATAAATAATTATTTTCATTAATGAAAGAACCTAATAAAAAGTCAAAAAATCTCATCTAATTTTTCTCATATGGTGAAACGTATAAAGTTACAGCCAGGAGATGAGATGAGATGAGATGAGATGCGATGATAGGGTGTGAGAATTGCTGGATCTTAATTTGCTTATAGTCAAATAATACTATTCACTTCACTGGGATTATCTAATCCTTTGTGGGAAAAATCCCTATCAGAATGAATGGCTTTTGTGTAATTTGGTTGCATATTAATTTGTAGGAGCTGAGTGGGGATTATGAAAAGGAGCATTCATATTATTATCGACAGAGTACTGAAGATATATGATTATGTCCTTTGTTGCCATCTGTTTACAGAAGAGACCAAGTGTTGTGGCAATTGGGTCATGACTCATGAGCTGGTTACCACTAATCAACGAGTGCCTTTGTGTTTACAGAATCAAAGTCAAAGACACCCAAATGAATTAATCAATTAATCTGCCTTTTATGGAGTTCTGTCATCTATCTATAAAAGAAGGATACAAAACAAGCAAGTACTGTTGAAATGAATCATATTTATATCATCTACCATAATATGTATGTTGTCAACCAATGGGGATCGCATAATCTAAAATGGTCCTAGCTCCTTATAATTATAATTTACAGTTTCTCACCAGCTTCCCACCCTTAGTTTCCTTATCATAATCATCATATACCAGTTTCATTCACATCGTAATTTTACTCCTCAGAATTCATATATAGTGTATGTATACGTGCGTGCTTTCTAGGCCGACCATAATATATATATCCTGGCTAGACACAAAGTGGCCGACCATTGATCATAACCAGACAATACTCAGAAAAATCATAAAAATTAGGTTACCCCGTACATGGGATGGGTCACAGACGTACATAAAATATGGTGTACGATAAAAAGGCCAAGAAAAGAAATTTCCACTTTTTATCTATCATTACTAGTAGTGAAATGGATAGCTTGTGCATTTTGATGGATCTGACTCATAATCCAATTGACTTGGTGTGTGTTTCTATATTATTTGTGGTACTTAATTTGACTCTTCATTTTAGCCAATTAAGGGACCAAAGCATGCAAAACTTAACTACATTTGCCTGCCCTCCCCACAAACACTAGCTTTGTCACCCCCAGATCTTCACCCATTTCTGATTTGCTCTTAAAAGTCTACTTGGTGGAGCTACAACGACTCTCATTATGAGTTTTCTACCTTTATTAAAGTTGATAGCATCGTCGTCATTTTTCTAAAGATATTTTGTTAATATACTGTTTTTTTATGACTTCAAAATTATTTGACCAGAAGTTCTTCGCTGTATTATACGATGAACATCCTTTAACTTATAGTGATATGTGGAAAGGAGACACAAGGGGGGAGTTTGGGTGAAGGAAAACAATATAGAGAAACTGGAAGAATACGAAGTTACAGAAAATGGACTGAAATTAAGTAGCAGTTAATTAATTTGATGAAGTTTACAGGATCAAAGTGGATATACGGATATATAGAGCTTAGATGCTTGACCTGATCTCTTCACCTGGCCTCTTCCTAATTAGAGAACTTTAAGGAATAAATATTAGACTCAGGGTAACTAATTAGAACGGTATCAAAATATAATATGTCTTCATTCCATCGATTTTCATCGGCCCTTTCCATTTTCTCCATTTCACCGCAATTATGCAAATTTTGTCTCTTCATGATCTCTCCATTCTCATGAACCAACTATTTAATTGCAACTAATAGCAGGAATATGTTTAATATTATTTCCCTCTCATTGTCTCTACATAAACTATTTAAGAAGATAAAAGTAAAAGTAAGAGTACCACATGGTAAATCATGACTTTTTGTGTTGACTGTGGATACATAACTTAGCTTTATCTACTTGGATGACTTAACAACTAAAGTAATAGTAAAAGATCCACATAATTTAGCTTTATCTACTTGGATGACTTGTTAAAACTAAAGTAATAGTGAAAGAGAGATCGAGGTGCTGTTTTAGAAATGGGATATTCCCAGCTATGCATGGAATTCAATCATTGGTTACAGTAGATCAACACCTTCCGTTTATACATACTTATATACTCACTGATCTTGCTTTTATATACAACTTTACACAACTGTATAAATAGCTTCCCATTTGAGTTTAACAAAAATAAAAAGTTAACGGTGAGTCAATGGAACTCATATTAAAGTTACCTGAATAGAGTGGATTTGAATACTTGAGCCTTGCATAGAAGCATTGCTCAAAACAATAGCAGAAAACTGCATAAATAATATGAATATCCTTTAGTTAGACATTCATGATCCAACCAATGGGTTGATTTCTCATTTATAGGAACCTTGTCGGATGTAGTTCGGTAGTTTAATGCATGCATGAACCTCTTAGATATCTGCTTGGAATCATCAATTGCTTTTTATATATATAGTTCCATACCCATGATATATGTGAGTAAAGTTGATATTTTGTATAAATTTAGAATATCGTTTATATAATAAGTTTATAAACATTTATGTTTTCGTCAATGGGACAAGTCAAAGATTAGAGATTAGTTATCTTTCTTATGTCAGGTTATGAGTAGAGAATAGACCTAACATTTTATAGAAATAAAATAATCCTAATGAGCATTCCCATTACAGACCTATCGGATTGGTCCTACACTAAGCCACCAATCATATCAATTTCACCAAAGTATGTGAAAGCTCGATAACAACAGTGATTACAATGTGGGCTTTAACTATTTTTCAATAAATACATAATCAGTCAGTTTTATAAAACTATAAAACTTCCAATTAGTAACAGTAGACAACAAAAAAATTCTAACAATATGTGAAAGTCTTGCGAGAGTTATTGCTTGTGGAATGTGTGGTTAATTATATACTTTCCCTTTGCTCTGATAGGGACAATTACCTACGACTTATATTGTACCCTATCAATTAAACTTATAAATCATATCATTTTATCAAACTAAGCGCACATAATGAAAGAACAAGGCTATAAAGATAACTATTGTGCCAAACATAACATTTTTTTTCCAACAAAAGGACAAAGAAAAGGTGTATAAGATAATTAGATGATTTATAGAACCTCTCTATATATCTCTGATCTCTCACAGACACGAAGTAGTGGCTAATTACACAAAAATGGAAAACCTTTTACCTGGACTAATACGCGTGAGTAGTCATTGCCAGCCATACCTAATTGTGCATTTGGGTGCTGCAGTTAATACTAGCTAGCCAGTTTGCTTCACTATGGCCCATGGAACCCAATACCCTGGGTTAGAGGGAGCTCCATCCACCATTACTTAGTGACAGATAATTAATGTGGGTCTTGGTGATTCACGCAGATAACATTTAAAGATTATAAGGGATACAATGGGACATTGTCTCAGTTTGATCCACATGAATTTGTCGTCTAAAACATGCAAGTATATAGAGTTTGGATTCTTACGGAGTTTCAATCTGGGGTAGCAAGCTAAGGGGGAATTCATTTAATGATCCCAGTTTATATGGTTTGTCCTAATCTATTCGTTATGCGAGGGTGTCATTTTCAGAATAGCGTCTTTGTCAATCCAAGAATTCCATTTGAGTTTCTTTCTTCTAGCCCTTTCCAATTCCCTTTCTCACCATCCTTTCTCTCTACTACACCCAGATCAAAGTTAATTTTATATTATATTGTGTGGAAGCACTTTGTATTGTAGCTTCTACTGGAATTGTAAATTTTGTAATGACTAATAACTGAGATCAGAGTAACATACTATCAAGATATGCCCAGAAGAAACTTGGGTTTGCAGATTAATTAAGATTTGATGGGTTGTTGCTGTTGCTAATAGTCAACCTAGTTGATGAGTGTCTTAGGCCTACACATACTTGTAGTCAATACTTTGTTGGGGTTTGTGGTTCTCCCATTTGTTTCCAATTTTCTATTCTACACACATACACATACCAAGGGCACAACTGGTACAAAATCAAATTCCTACTGATTCCACATTCTATTCTTACCTTCTTCTATGGCCAACTAAATGGGTGGGGGTGTATGTAGAAAAGATGGATATATTATAATGTTACAGTGGGATGAAAGAAACATTACTAAAGGTGGAATTAGTTAAATTGGGATTTTTTAAAATTTATTTTTGGGTTTGTGCTGCTGATGCAGAAAGATAACCAATCGTTCATTGCAAGGATTCCACTAATTTGAACTAATGTTCTCCAATATTTCTTTCTTTCATCTTTTGTGGCATCACTACTTCTTATTTCTCTCAGTAATGCCTTTATTCAACTAAAGTATCAATCTACCATAACCAAAAAAATAAAAACGCATGCTCTTTTTTCCCAAAGTGGGAGGTAAAAGTAATTGAATCGCCTAGTCCTCAGCTTTGGACTATTGCTCAATTTCAATAGACTTTTTTTTTATTTGTTTTACTTCAATTAAAATTGGCAAACTTTAATGTTAGATACCACTTTTCAGCAGTACTAGTAAACCTTTAGCTTGTTGGTTCAGTTTAAATAGAGTTGTTGAAGTCTATTTCTCATCCTCTAACAGAGACCTGCCATTTATTAGGAAACCCAAATGCGCCTCTTCTAGGCCACTTATCAACCACACACCACAAGCTTGCATTTGCATACGAAAACACTCAACTCTACAAATAACACTCTTTCTTGTACTTTAATTAAATTAGCTCTCAATCTCAACATGTCAAAAACAACCACAATTGGTGACACAAAGGCAGAGCTTTGGCGAGCTCGTCTGGGCTCTGCTCTACGAACCACTTTGGCATGCACCATAGTGGGTTGCACCGTCCTCCATGGCCCCGCACCCGTCCGCCGCTATCTCCAATTCCCGGCTTTCTCTTATGTCACAACAATCCTCATAGTGTCAGATGCAAACCTCGGTGACACCCTCAGAGGTTGCTGGCATGTCTTTTTTGCTACCCTTCAGGCTATGATCCTCTCCATACTTAGCCTGCAGCTGGTAGGACCTGCCCACTTCACCAACCGCGTGGCGGCAGTGGCGGTGGCAGTGAGTGCCTTTGTGGTGGCGCTGCCGGAATCAACCCACTTGATGACTAAGCGGATTGCATTTGGTCAGCTAGTGATTGTTTACGTGAGCACAGTGATACATGGTGCAGCAGCAGGAGTTGTCATGCACCCAGTTCATGTGGCATGTAGCACAGCCCTTGGAGCCTTGGCTTCCGTCCTGGCTACGTTGTTTCCATATCCTCGGCTTGCCCACTTCCAGGTAATTAACCCACGATCTGTTATTACTTTATTTTCAATGGCACGATCACAGAAATACAGAGAACATCTGGACCAAACTCTAGCTACTTAAACTGAGCACCATTAGTATAGCAAGGTGTGATCAAGGACGTTACCAGAGAAGTTAGAGTCCGAAAAATCACATAATTCATATTTTACAATGAATATAATATTTGAAAAAAGAGAACTAGAAGTTTAATTTATGGCCATGACAAGTTTAAATGTTGGACCAACACAAAAATATCTCTTCTTAGAAAGTTATTATTAAGTTACCTAAAGTTAGCTCAAGTGGTTGGGAGAGCGAGGATATGATAGGAGTAAGGAATGACTAGTTTAATCTTCCTCCAGTACTAGAAAAAGTCATTATTCCCTTTTGAGAGTGAGATTTTGCTATGATAACCACTTATGTTTTATTATAGATTTCTTGAAACTACCAAAATTTATTAATGTTTAGTAGCAAATTTGATAATTCATACCTTGAGAAAAATCTAAATATTAGAAGCGTACGTAACTGTAATTATCTTCAGACACTGTTAACAGTTATAACAATTTTTTTCCGAACAAATATCAAAAACTTTTTTAAAAGTAACTTTTGATATATAATTATAAAAAATAATCTTACAACTACGTTTTATTTTTTAAAGTAATTTCTCAAAGCAAATTTTCACAAGATATATAGTAGCATTACGAAAGCTGCCTTGTCTGGAAGTGTTTGTGTCCATGTGCAAAAAGATCCAGAGAAAGAGAGTTTTGCTAGTTTGAGTATGCCCATCATCATTTAGGATGATGGAGGAGAAGTAATCAATAAATAGTGATTGGTTTTTTGATAACCGATCGCTTGAATGGAAGCTTCTGTTTATAAATATTTATACCTTTGACACTTTGACAATATTACTATGTTTTAGAATCTATTTGTTACTAGTGAGAAGACATCAAACAATTTCTAAATCTAAATTGCTGTACTTGTAGCTGTCAACAACTCTTTTAACTAATTCCTTAAAGCAATTTCCTACAACACAGTAGCAATCTGAAAGCAATATCTTGTCTCCATCTGCATGTTTGCAAATTATGTTTGTCACTTTCCAAATATTACAATATTTTAGTAGCAAATATGATATATATAGTACTGGGAAAAATATTTATTACTACGAGAAAATTTAATATTCTTTTCAGACTTCTTTAGCTTTTTTTTTTACAAATGTTTACTTAATATCAAATTAATTCTCAAAGAATCTCGTGAGAATTATAAAAACTTGATTTTACAACAACTTGTTAAAAGCAAGCATGCGTCCAAGTGTCCAGCATTTAGCGTAGCATATTGAGGAATAAAATGAAAAGATGAGAACTACACAGTATGTTAACAGATCATTGGAAAAAAAGGAACTGATAGAAGGCTTTCAGTTAGCAAATGAAAATGGGCACCCACCATAATCTAACTTTTCATGTATCATTGCCTTCCACAGCTGCCCAATTATATTTAATTCCCCTCCACTCCTAATTAGTAGGGTCCCTTACCTATACCAAACAAGATGGCTAGGACCTCCACTAAGCATAATTAGTAGCTATTTGAAACTACTGTAGAAGGCAGCTATGTTGTGAAGTGCAAATTTAACAATGATTGCTTTCAATCCAAAAGACCACCACCAAAAAAAAACTCAGATTATTTTGTCTACGCTTTCAGGTAAGGAAGGCCTGCCGATTATACGCTGAGAATACTAGTGAGAGGTTTAATCACAATCTAGAGGCCATCTCTGCCACAGACAATTCAGCTGCACTTGACTTCTTCACTCTAGCCAAGTCCCTCTCTAAAGCAGGAGCCAAGCTTCTCCACAGTATCAGAAGGAACCAGGTAAATTAACGTTCATATAAAGCAAAGGCATTTGACAAAGATTTACATCCTTAGGCAATTGACTTAAATATTTCATTTCTTCATCAAACAGGACGGCATGCGTTGGGAAAGGCCTCAACTGAGAACCTTAAGTTCCGATTGCATTGACCCACAAGAAAAACTGCAAGACATGGAGATACAAATAAGAGGGATGGACATTGCTCTATCAAGCTGCGCTTCATTTCCTGTTGAAATCATTGATGAGGAGCTCAGGGGTGTTTTGCTCGATTGCAGAGGAAAATTGAGCATAAAATTAGATCAGCAAGCTAAGTGCTTTGGTTCTTTTGATGCAACAACAGCTCCAGAGAGCAAGAAAGAATTTTCCAACAGTTTCCCATGGTCCCTGAAGAACTTATCCATAGCCCATAAACATCTCCCAACTTCATTCTTTCTATACTCTTTGGAACTTCTCCTAGAGAACTCCCCTGTTGCAATGAATTCCAAGCACATGGTAGACAAAACTCAGAAAGCTGATGCTGATCAATGGAGCCCCCGGACGATCCGAGAGGTTGTCATTAACATGCTACCCAGCAGCCAGAATTTGGCTTTTGCGTTCAAGTGCTCACTTTCTTTAGGCCTTGCTGTATTATTAGGTTTGATATATGACAAAGAAAATGGATATTGGTCAGGACTTACAATTGCCATCAGTTTTGCCACAAGAAGACAAGCAACATTCTCAGTTGCTAATGCTCGAGGACAAGGAACAGCAATGGGATCAATCTATGGGATTCTTTGTAGCTTTATGTTCCAAAGATTTGTTGATTTAAACCTCTTGCCTCTTCTACCGTGGGTCATTTTCTCTTCTTTTCTAATGCACAGTAGGATGTATGGCCAAGCTGGTGGGATTTCAGCAGTTATAGGGGCACTACTAATCCTTGGAAGGAAGAATTATGGCCCTCCTCGCCAGTTTGCAATTGCACGAATCGCTGAGGCCACTATTGGACTTACCTGTTTCGTAGTAGTAGAGCTTCTTTTGAACCCCTCACGAGCGACAAGTCTAGCAAAATCTGAGCTTTCCCAAAGCTTGAGGGTACTTCAAGATTGCATTGGCAGTATTGCAGTTACACCTACCGAGAAGCAAATGCCATCTTGGAATTCTCAGAAATTGCGAGAAAGACAAAAGAAGCTTAAATCTCTTGTATGTCAATTAGAAGAGTTCACAGCAGAGGCCGAGATGGAGCCAAGTTTCTGGTTCCTGCCTTTTCATGGTGCTTGCTATAGGAAGATGCTGGAATCCCTATCAACGATAGTAGATCTCTTACTTTTTGTGGCATACTCAACAGAACATGTCTCGAGATTGTCATTGAAAGATGGGGTAATTTGCGTGGAACTACAAGATAGAGTGAATGAGAACATAGAGCATTTCAAGACCAAAGTTGGCCCCACACTGAAATGCCTTGAAGAGATAACCCGGATGAAGTCTCTCAGGAAACTTGAAAAAGAGTTGAAGAATAAAAATCTTCCTTGCGACATCGAATCAGGAAATTATCCAAATGCAGACATCTTGTGTGGCAATGAAGAGGCCGATAGCATTACAGCCTCTTTCCTCCAAATTTTGAAGGAGATGACGGATATAATTCATACCGACACAAATGGAGAGACGCTTAAAAGTGGAATGATGTTTCATTACAGTTGCTTGGGATTCTGCATCAATGGCTTGATGAGAGAGACAATGAAGATTGAGAATGAAGTAAAAGAACTACTTATATGGGAGAATTCCTCAAGTCATGTAAACTTGAATGAAATTTATTGTAAGATCAACGCTCTGCGTTCGCAATAAACTATAAGACTGAACACTCTTAGCCCTACTAACTAACCAATTAGATGTAGAAATATCTATAGAATAATATAATCATCAGAATGTTAAAAATATGCAACTCCAATATTTGGTGTTTGTAGCCAAAAAAATTCTCCAAGGTACGTTAGTACCTCTTATGGCAAACATTAGTGCCATCCGAGACACAGCTCAGAAAAATTTTAAGCATGTAATGCAAAGTATTGAATTATTGTTTATCTCGTTCGACATCCATGTTAAAATAATTTAGAGTTGTCCAAATGGAACTTAAATATATTGTAAAATTCAATTAGGACGAAGGAATGGAGGGAAGGGGGAATTCAATTTGAAAGAAAAAAGATATCAAAACTATACTGCCCCTATCTTGATTGAACCAACATTTAGTAGTAAATAATCTAGCAAAATCCTTTAACCTTACAATCTTACAGATTTGAATATTTTAAAAAGACACTTTAAAAAGTAAAATGCAAGTGAGTAATTATTAATAAGAAAAACTAAGAGAATTGATTTTTACACATCTATAAGAAATTATCAAGTTGTTTATAACTTTATGCTATATAAAAATCTAAACGTTGATTTTCTCATAAAAGATGTAACCCTTGCACTTCATTATCTGTAGTGCAGAGTACACCTTAGATAAGCCAAATCCACGATCTTACACTAAGTTTAACATATTTATTAGTTATTATTATTTTTAATATAGTTCTTTAACTGCCAAATAAGGTGTTGGAGGCACACATATATAAAGCAAGAAGTGAAGTGTGAATGAACCTGTAGTGTTTATAAAATTACAGCAGTAAGATGGCATTCACATTCCCAACCTGAAGTTCTTAACCATATTAACTTAAATTCCATCTTTGAAACAGCTCACAGTCTAAAACAAGAACATTACATCTTCGAAGTGGTCCTAGTTTCCTTCAAACTTCGGGTCAGCCATGACATAATGGTATGCTATTACCAGTACAAAAATAAAGATGCCAAGAAAATTGGCAAAGAAACCCAGATCTTGATCATCAATCATCTGTAACATCACAGGCAACAAAAATAAAATATGTTAGAAGTTAGAACCATGGTTTTAGATATCACAAATGGATTTCTTATTCTTGTTTACTAAAGCAACAGCCATATAGTTTTGAACTTTAGGTCTCAATATAAAAATCATAAAACTGAGACTTAATATTTTAAATTCCACTGAGTATAAGCGAATAGGTAACCAGCCCATAATTTATTAAACATCACTTTGCACCTAATAAGTCGAAGGCTTGAAACCCAAGGATGTAAAATTACTCATCAATCATAAAGAACTTCAAACACAAACTAATCTAATCAGAATTGAGTTTCCATAAAAAAAGATCAACTCATTGTCCCTATCTCCCTCTATCTTCTATCCTCGCACAGTCACACTAAGCATCAACAGCTAAGTTTTTCCTAGATTTCTTCAAACTTTGAGCAAGCCGCGCGAAATAGTGGTATGCTATACCCGTACAATAATCAAATCATTAATAAATTAGTAGTAATTCATCAAAACCAATTAAATCCCCCACACTTCACATCTCATACCTGCACATTACAAACATCGAGAATACACTTCCGAACCTTTGTTTCTCCCTCTAAACAACAAAGTGCAATAGCACATCTGGCTACAAAACTATTCCAGCAAGTTTTCTTTTCAAAGAAAAAAAAAGCCATGCGTCAATCTGTGCATTGGGTTTCAAACCGTACCCCCATGGCAGAAAAAATAAAAACTGTACACCTCGCAACAAGCGGGGACCCAGGATAAAAAGGGAAAACTCCGATCTGAAAATTGAGACAGTAATATATCAACAAACGACTGCAATATCTATGAAAACCCAGAATGAGAATCGGATCGAAAATCTGTGATGTTCAACAAATTGAATTATAAAATTTAATAAAAAACGATAATTGCGAAAGATCACATCTAGAAAAATCAAAGAAGGTATCGGATTCAGAGTTTTCCACATAAGGCAAATAGTATTATAGGAAATAAATAGATCGGAAGTTGAGAATGATCTGGATTTACCGTTTGATGCTGTGAATATCTTCCCTTTTGTCTTCGTACGAGCGAGTGTCGGGCTTCCTCAATCCTCAGTCTCGCTCTGCGCAGTTAGGTTTCAGTTTCGCGCTTCCCTTAGAAACCTGTATTTACAGGATCTGTCCGTTTTCATTATTTTTTTAATTCATTATTTATATTTGGACAGATAGTGTTTAATTATATGTAATAAAAAATAAATAAAAAATTATGATAAATAAAAAATAACAAAATAATTAAAGAGAAAATCATTTCTCTAATACAATTGAAATATTACCGCAATAATCTTTATTTGATTGACCATTTTGCCCATTAAAGAAAGAATAGTCCAATACACGAGGAGAGTGCAAAATGAAAAATGTTAGATATTATTTAACGTAAGTTAGCTTAAAAAATTATTTTAAACTAATATTTTTTATGAATAAAAATATTTTTAAAAATCTTAAGAATTATTACAAAACAATAAACGAGTGTTAGCCTTAAAAAAATTCTGTTGTACTCGTAAATCCTATACATCCCTATTGTGTCTAAAATATTAATATTAATTCAGTAAAATATTATTAAAGGGATGCGTATAAGGGAATGTTTCTTTCTCAAAAAAGTAAAAACTTTTTTAATACTAAGTAATACCTTAAAAGTCCTCCTTAAATCTTAATTTTCTAATATTTAATTGTTTTTTAAAAACTTTTTGACAAAACTTTTGAGATAAGTTTTTTTTTTTCTCCTAAAAAATTATGACCAGCGCGTCCAACGGGAATCTAGATTCAAATTGGTACTGCTACTAATTGTTTGACTTTGACCTTTATTGTTATTTATTTGTTTTTGTTTGGGCTCTATTGAAGCCCAATACTCAACGGATTGATTGAAGTACTAATGGCCCAAATACGACGTTCCCAGTTCCGACCGCATCTTCTCTTCCAATGGTACTTTTCTTGCATCTACCGTAACTGTAAACTCGGAAAAGGGCATCTTTGCGAAATGTCTTCAGATGAGAGGGTCGTCATAGATCATACTCAACCCCACCACCATTCACAGCCTCCATCAAACCCTACTTTTTCCCATTTATTTTAACTAACAACTCATCCGACAAATAGTAATTGCATTTATGCCAAAATGAAAAAGAAAAACAGAGCCTTTTAATAATCAAATTTCACAACTTGTGGCCTGGGTCTGGTCACTAGCGGTATCAATTACCCTCCAGAGTTTCACAACAAGACGCATTATCCTTGTTTGAACCCTTGTTTGAAGAATTTTGATGGCGATGTCTGCGGGAATTTGCGGCAAGAGGTTAGGCCATGAAGAGATCTTCGGATCTTCTTCTCCGCCGCCGGGGTTTTCCGCTAAGAAGTCCAGAAGTTCCAGTTACGGATCTCCAAATCGATCCGAACTCAGTGACACTCTTTCAGCTTTGCCTCAAATGTTTCCTTCTTTGGACCCTGAGGTGCGTTTCAGAGTTTCAGTCATTAGCGTCTATTGAAACGACTCTGTTTTTCCATATTTAAGAGTTCAAAACTCTAGCACTTCATCTTCAACTTGAGCTACTAGAACTTTGCATAATCATCACTCCTTTATATTTCGATCAGTTTTTTTACTTAGTATATACTGCGTAGCAATACGGGGAAGGTAAAAGGATTTACCAATTGTTTGCAATTTTGAAGGGAGGGTGTTTGTTAAATTGGAAGATTAACTTCAAGGTTTATGGAGAGATGTCTTAATAATTTATTATTCATATTAGGTGGTGGAACGAGTCTTTAGAAATAACAATTGTGATGTTGAAGATGCTATCGAGTGCTTGGGTAGACTTTCCTCTGCACATATTCATGGAAGAGATAAATCACAAAGCACTGATTCTGCAGTGATTGGAAATTGCAATGCCATTATCGATCATAATCAAGCTACATGTAAGATATTCAGCATATTTCTCTTCATTGCTGCTTGTTTAGTTAGCTTTTACAAAATTTCATTGGAAAATGCTTATGCCCTCGGCTCAGATTGCTTTGCCTTGTCTAAATTGACCAGGCAGTAGAATGTGGAAGGAGGCAAATGAAGAGGAAAAGCATGCCAAATCAACAACTAGTTGTGAACATTTAACAGATGGGATGAAGTGGGTAGATTTATTTGTGCGGGAGATGATGAATGCAATAGATCTTGATGATGCCAGGGGACGTGCTGCCAGAATTTTAGAGGCTTTTGAACAATGTATCAGTTCCCATTCCCAAGCAGGAGTATCGGTGGAGGTAGTCTAGCAACTACTTATGCATTTTATTTCTATCCATGGGAATACCAAATTGGAAATATACACCCCAACCTTCAGCCCTAGAAGGGGTGGAGAATAATGGTTTTGTTTCCGGATAATCACCTTCATTGCTTTTGTGTCATGGAGCAGCTGGAGCATGCTTCTCTGAAGGAACATTTGCAGAGCTTGTTAAATGACAACCAAATTTTGAAGAGAGCAGTTGCCATCCAGCACGAACGCAATTTAGAGCAAGAGGAGAAGACAAAGGGAGTGCAGCAATTGAAGGATGTCTTAATTCAGTACCAAGAAAAAGTACACAGCTTAGAGGTGATTCTTTATGTACATATCAATATTTCTTTACACAAATAAAGGTGCAACAAGCATAAGCTATGAAGTGTTTAATGTTTTCTTTTTTCTTGATGCAGATGAACAACTACTCATTAAAGGTCCATCTGCAGAAGGCTCAAGAAAACAGCTCTATTTCTGGGCAATTTCTCCCTGACATATTTTAAGTTTTTATTTTTCTTCATTCGCTATTTGTTAGTTTCTTGGATGCGGGTGTGGATGTGCTCATTTCCAAGCCTTCTTGTAAGGTATCTGATATGCATTTTTCTTTCCAATATCATAGGGCGTTAATAGGTCGGATTAACAAGAATGTTTACACTCACTTGTACTATTTCTATCTAATACGTAATCATTTCTAATATTCTTAGGTGATTTGAGAATTCTGCGTCTTGCAGTAGTTATGCTTGATTTCAAGGTTTTTGCATGTAAGAGTCTGAGTGAGAGAATGTAAGTCTTTCCTATTTCGTATGTTATTTTTGCCAACTTTTGAATGCTATTTGTCCATCTGAAGGTTGTTCTATATTTTACCACACGTTTGTGAGCTCAATTACATATATATATATTATATCCAAGATTTTTATTAGTAAAAAAAGATTTAAAATAAAATCATTTGAAAAAGTAATTAACG
>JASKGM010000001.1:9441854-9457257 GCA_034509205.1 Ceratonia siliqua | reverse complement strand
ACAATAAATATTAAAGGGATCATATATAATATTAAAATAAAAAAATCTACAATTTAATTATGCTCACAAAATTATTGTAATTTTGCTTAAGCAAAAGAACAATTAAACCTTATTATTGATTCCATGATAGGAAATTCTAATATAGTGTTTTTTTTTTTTAATCTGGTATAAGGATATGATGCCATTAGACATATTTTCCACGACAGAATCCCAGCCAGGGCTACTCTACTCCTATATACTTTTGATCACCGAACCTCGACATATAAATATGAGTTCAAAATTAATTATTAAAACAATAAAGATATATACTACTTCGTTATTTTGATGTAATTGCTTAACAAAACAAAAATTCCACTACCATTCCAGAAAATAAATTATTAATAACAAATATTGCACCAATGTGGTTAAATTTTGTTCTAACTTCTAAGCACTTAATTGTTAAATAATTTTTGTGTGAAAATATATAGTTTATTTTAACCAGCTTCTTAAAAAAATAGATCTCAATTTTTATTTTTTTAATATTGCACTCTATGAAACCGTCCATTTAATGTTGTGATTATCATTATTTTAATAAATTATTTAATTTTTTATCAATAGATTATAACTAATAGCTTTAATCAATTAATTATGGGTGCACCTTTTGACTTTATTATTATTAAAAATAAATTAATATTTTAATCATTAAAATATTATTTTTTCAATTGAGTATATCAAAATTAATTTCTCTTAATTTAGTTATCCAAAACTCAATTTTATTTTAATTGTCTTTTCGTTAACTTATAATTAAAATATGTTAAAATTATAGATATGAATAAAAAATATAATAAAAATAAGTACAAAAAATCTGCAATCTCTATTAGTCTATATTAATAATTTTATTGGTTCTTAATTAATCAAAATAACAAAATAATAAAATTAGAGTGAAACAATTTAACTCAGTGATGCAATTAAAATAATATATTTTCAAAATAAAAAAATTAATTTACTCATTATTATTATTCATGTCAAATAATATCAGTACGTTTCATTATACTATGTTTATTATTTTGAATCAGTAAGATGTTTCTCCTATGTTGTTTTGTGATTAAACAATTTATTTTCTGTTAGCCAAGCATTCCATGTTATTTAAGTACCAGTGCAATAAAATTTACGTTACTGATTTCACAAACAACAATTTGCTGTAACCCATTCTGATCGAAGATTAATGACACCCTATCCTAGTTTTTTTTTTTTCACAACACCCTATCCTAGTGGGCTTCATGTTACGTTTGCCATGTCAAGCAAGGCTAATGTAGGAGAATGATTCCATAAAACGTGCAGAGCATTCAATCAGGTGAAAGAATGTCCAAGGATAATCGACCCCCAATGGTCCCTCCCCCACCCCCAAAATTAGAGTAAAGGAAAAAATAAATAACACCTAAATGACTCGTGGGGATAAATCTTCTCGGAATGCCCTCTGCACTTGTAAACATCTGGCAGAACGCAGAACGAAACCCTAAAATGCATAAAGAATGACCGTCTAAAACTCTAACCTACTATTGGATATAAAAAAGGAACGCCAATGAGGGAGGAGAAAATAAATGATATAGCAACCCACGATTACAACCAACAGGAATACCCAACCAATTGAATTTAAGCTTAGCCCATGATTCCATTAAGTTTCAATATATCAGCAAACCAAAAGTAATCAAAGCATGCCATAAATGGCAAGTTTCAATATTCTAAAGAAATGTGAACTGAAGTTTAAGTTACACATTTACTTAACTACCACTTGATACCACTCAAACACATAGGTTCTGTAAATCACAAACCACATTTATGGAAAGCACGGAAGCTAGTTGAAGGAGAATGATAACTTCATATATGCCAAAAATTGATATCAGGATGAACCAACTTCAGCATCTCAAACTATAAGCACTCCAATTTAAGTAAGTAAAACTTCAGGGATGTGGTTCATATTTAGTTGGCACGGCTTTTAAAGACATCAAGCCCCATCTCAGTTGGATCAGTTGCTTGCAACTCTACTTGAATTCCATCCAGCTCTCTCTTGAATCTGTCCTTGGAGCTTGCATAAATCATCTTGCTCCTAACCCTCGATGTGTCAGGGGACCTTCAACAAAAGCAGCAAAATAACAGTCAGTAATCGAGCATGGCCTATTGTTTGATCGATTAAGAATTAAGCTTACCATGCTATGAAGAAAATTCTGCTTTTGGGGACATTCCCTTCTGTCAGATACTCAAAATCATAAACAGCATAACGACACTCATCAGCAGGAAGGTTTGCAGTGAAATCTTCATAACCTTGGGTAGGCTCACCAAGCTTTTCTACAATAACTTGCTTCTGAACTTCCTCAATCTTGAAAACTATGTACCGATATGTCCTTTTTGCCTTGAGCTCCAGGAACCTTAACTTGCAATCATCATGGACAGCCATTCCTGACGCTGCATTAGCCTGTCAAAAGAAATCAAGTAGTTGCCTCATTTCTGAATGAGACTGAGTGCATATTGACAACGGTCTGAACTAAAGAACAAAAATCAACAACCCTAATGGATGTGATTGCATAAGATCATTCCTTTCACTATTTGGTTCATGGAGGGGAAATAAAGATATCAGAAGGCTTTGTTTTATTATCATTAGGAAGGGACGGGAGGGGAGAAAACTAAACGTTGGTAATATGTGGCTCAATTTTCAATGGCAAAATTTAGATGATGAATAAAATTAATGTGGGTGGTAGTAATTAAAAACAAAAAACAAAAATTCCTGTCATAATCATCAGTAAATTTCATCAATTAACTAGGCAATAGATCCATAGTAATTTCAACACCGAAAATCCCGCAAAGATATCTGAGTGATGAATTCCAGAAAACCAAACCCTACTAATCGCTACTTTATAAAGATTATAAATATCGAAACGACATCGAAGTTAGATCTGTGAGCAAATAAAGCGAGCACAACCAGTTTACTGAATAAAAAAGAGTCTTCAATTCTAAGATACTTCATCAATCAGATCGACCGGGAAACAACCGCGGACTTTTATGAATTTATCAATTACTAGTGAAAATGGAAGCAGATAAGGGGCAAAAAACAGTAATCGATATGAGATTTTGACAGAATTTTAAACAGAGCTTCCAATCTCACATCGTCTTTCAGAGAGTGAAAAACCTTACCATCTTTTCCGGTTTGATAATCGTTCGGACAATGATACGAAACAACTATCGACAAAGGAGGAGCAGGAAATATAGGAAAGCCCCTCTGCAAACCAAATATACTATGTGCCCTTTAACTCGCGTACGGAATATAAAAATCTCAAAACGCGGTCCTCTTTTCTTTTATTTGTTTATTTTTAAAATAATAAAAATGACTACTCAATGATATATCTTAAAATAAAAATTTTAAAAATACTATATATATATATATATATATATATATATATGACAACTTAGTATCCTAAACTTTAACACAAGATAAAATAATCCTCCTCTATCCAGTTTAAACTGTTTTCATGGGGTAGTGAGTATTTTTTTTTGTAAACAAAGTGTTATATATTTCATTTAAAAATTTTTAAAATAAATTTGAACATTTTCATTTAAGAATATACTTGTTGAATTCCTCTATTAATATTTTTTCATATATATATATATATATATATATATATATCAATGATGAAAGAGGAGTCATGACTCGTTACTATTGCTGGGTAAACTACTAAACTCCAACGTATGTTTGATCCACCTTTGAATAATAATACTTGTCGTTTGGGCTTAAAATTTGATACTAAATTTAGAGTTTGGCCTTAATTAAGTTCAATCTTATTAAAAATTTAAGGACTAAATTTGATTTAATCCGATATTGTCTATTAAAAGTTTTTTTAATTTATTTATAATGTATTTATTTTTAAATTTAAATTTTCAAAATTCTTATAAAAATATATGTAATATATTAAAATTATACTAGCATTAAGTTTGTAAAGTATAAGTTTAGATTCCATCTGATTTTGATTATGGGCTTATTACTCCGGCCCTATTTGCCACCCGACCCATCTAGATTGAGTATTTACGTGCCCGATCAACCTTGCTTATAACCCTACCTTACGCGTGTAACCTCTATGACACCTCATGAAAAAACGGCTCAGGTGGCTGCCGTTGGAGCGCAGTCTTGCCACGTTGCCGGATATTACCGGTTACATGTGTTGGGTCCCATCACGTTTATCCATTTGTCTTCTCGTCCCTTCCAAGAGTTCGTGACGACATTTTTATATTTTGCTTTTTCCATAAATTGTATGAAACTCATCGCCTCTGAGCCTTCCAAAAGTTAAATCTCGACCGGGAACCAAGCTTTTCGTTTCAGTTTGTTGCCGCCCTGAGCGTTACAAACCAAACCAAACCCTAACCCTAACACATCCACCTCTATATTTCAGATCTCATCGGAGTCACTTCACTATTCCTTACGAATCTCAGATCTGTAAATATAAAATTCGATTTATAGCGGTTGGAGTTGGTGTTAGAATCCCAGATTTAATTGATTGTTTGGGGTTAAAGGTCCTTTGATTTTGAAGTTTATGGGTTTTGATTGGTATATGGTTTGAGGTAGGTTTGTTACTTTTCTTCTTCTCCTTTCTGCCTTTTCCCAAATTGAATTAAAACGGTTAAGTGGTTTTTGATGATTAAAACGCCCATTTCAGAACATCTCTTATACGCGTACCTTGTCGTCTGTCGTTGTTGTTTCCATGTCGATTTAAGTGTTTTTTTAGTGGGCTTTTTTGCATCAAATTACATTTCTAATCCGTATTTTGCCCAGGCGGTAATTTGATTTGATGCTCAAGTAAATCCTGTCAAATTCAAGTCGGCCACGAGTGAATTAGAACTCGTATTGGATTTCCCACTTGAATGCTGTGCAGCAGTCTCGCTTTTCTGGTAATTATCACGTTGGAATTCCCGGAGGCTTTTGGTCTTTGATGGGAGAAGGAGCAGTTTGTGTCGAAGTATTATCAGATGGAAGGAGTGAAAACGATGAGATATCAAGAACAGAACTGAAGCGGGACTTCCATTGTCTTGCTGATACTGAACCTGACCCCTCTCCGAATAAGAAACAATCAAAAGAAGTTTCAAATGATGACGTTCGCTCTGAGGTTTCTAATCCCAATATTTCTCCTAAAGAGAATGCCTTAACTTTTCAGGATATTAGTAGCCAACCAACTGAGTTGGCAAATACTAACCAGGCAGAGTGTGGGGAAGTAACGTGTACTTGTTTGGAGAATTCAAGTTCGGACGAGACCTTGAGTGATGGAGGGGGTGATCAGAATAATACTTCTCAGAATGATAAGGACATGAGTAGTGTTGCAATGACGTCCTGTGTTGTGCTGGAAATTCCCAAGCATGCTAGTTCATCTGGAATTAGAAAGATTACTTTTAAGTTCAGTAAAAAGAAGGAGGACTATGATTATCAGTCACTTGCTTCTATAGACCGTCCTGCTACCTTTGCTAATAGACATACGTATGATGAGGAACCTTCGGTGAGGGCTGATTGTAATACTGGGATGTTAGAAAGCTCGTACGGGATGGAATATGTTCAAACTGAAGATTTTCATTTATACCCTCGAAATATGGAATTGAAAATGTCAAAGAAGGTAGTTCCTAGCTGCTATCCTACGAATGTCAAAAAGCTGTTATCAACCGGTATCCTTGACGGAGCTCGAGTGAAGTATGTTTATAATGTAGGAGAGGTAAAGCATACACTTATTGTCTCTTTATATACTTATTCTGGGTTATTTTTCTTACATTTTGAAGTTGTTGTCAGATTGAGCTACCTGGGATTATTGAGGGTGGTGGATATTTGTGTGGCTGCTCAATGTGCAGCTACTCCAGAGTAAGCTATGTGCATTAATTCTCATTATGTTGGAGTTTTTGCCCTGTAACTACAGATAGCTGATTTAATTGTATACACAGGTGCTAAGTGCCTATGAGTTTGAGCAGCATGCTGGTGCCAAGACTAGACATCCAAATAATCACATATTCCTGGAGAATGGAAGACCAATATATAGTATTATACAGGAAATGAAAACCGCTCCACTCAGCTTATTAGATGAGGTTATAAGGAATGTGGCTGGTTCATCTGTCAATGAAGAGTCCTTCCAGGTTTGGAAAGGTGATAATTATTTCCTTGGTATATAAATGCATCATGGGATATGCATACTGGGTAAATGTGCTATTTTTTGGCTGACTAGTGGCAGCCTCAGACTGGTGACACTATTGGCGTCCATCATGGTGAGGGATAGCAATTTCTCTCATCGATTCCCATTTTTTCCTGCCTCCATCCAATGGGCTTATGATTTTTAGAGGTAAATGTGTCTTTTGGTACACTATGTATCAAAAGGTAGCAGTAAATTTATAAGAAAAACTTCATAACACACACTCATTCCCACCCCACAATGCTGCAACTTAGGCTCTCAACACAGGGAATTCCATCGAGGCTCCTCTTCCCTGCAATCATAACAGACCTTGCCAAAATCCTCAGTCTGATTAATTTCATCTTCGTTTTTTTTCATTCGTTCTTTGTTGACTTACCTACAGGCCTCTGTTATTTTTTCTCTTTCAGCTGTCTCTCCCACTTTTTCAGCTTCTGCTGAAATTATGGAATGTGTTTTGTTTGTTCTTTGCTACCTCATTAACAACAGTTGCCCTTGCCCAAAGGGCTTTTGCGTGAGGGAGCATGTTAAATATTTTAATAAAATCATTCCTGGGTCTTTTATAGCAGCTTAAGCTTTTGAGATGACACTTATATTCTCTTAATAGTCCACATTCTGTGCCATTAAGTATAGCGGGGTTTATGACTGTCTTATAAAGCTTGTACTGAAGTTTAAGGTATTCTGTCATTTACTTAACAACTATTTGAAAATCCTTGCCAATTTTGCCTTGATGTTAAATAATTAATCCTAGATGCTGAAATGCCCCTTTCAGAACTCTTTTCTTCTTTTGTTTGGATAAAGAGTTAACACTTGATATAGTCTCATCCTCTAGAAGAATATTGTCATTAGAAAGCATCCAAGAAAGACTAGAGATATAAAATAGAATAACTTGTTGTTATCTACTGCAACTTGTATGGGAAGACACTTCAATCATAGGGATGCGGATTTTTTATAGCAATAGTAAAAGGTATCTTCTTTTTCCCTCTTCTTCTTCTTATTATGTTTTTTCATGGATTCTGCAGCAAGTCTTTTACAAAGCAATGTGAAGGTTGAGGCAGAAAAAAACTATAACTCCAAGCTTGTTGGCTTGCCTCATACAAGCACAAGGTAAAACAGGAACAATCTAAATAAAGAAAAAAGAATAAATCTGATTGGGAGTCCTTTTTGGTGCTGTTATTTTGCTGACAATCCAATTCAGTGTACACGTGTCAGATTTGCTTTTGGTGCCTTTTGGATGAAGTTATACATTCGCTCTTGCTGTTTGTTCCTATTCCCCTTTGATCACAAAGGATGATTGTTTCATCTTGTTTAGTTCTTTTGAATGTTTGTACGTTTTCAATTAAGAAATCATATAGTAAACATGGCATATCTGGTTTGATTTTTTTTTTTCACAAAAGGTGGTTCACTTAATGTCAGAATGTTGACCAGAAGAAGGGAATGCTATGCTCATTAGAGCCTCTTGGGAAAGAATAACATCTCATGAATTTATCTCTGTTCTGTCTAAACTAAACCTGACTTCAGTTCATTACGGCTTGTGTGTGTGTGTGTACATTTGCTTGTGCTTTGAGAATAAAACCTTATTAGTGGTGATTTCCAGATAAAATCATTTGGTTAGTAAGTCATGAGGCTTTTGAGTGAGGCCAGTGCTTTCAGGATTTGGGACTTGGCTTTTTTGGATGGATTTAAACAGATATTTCATATTTCTTCATTTATGAGTTTTGTTACAGGAAACCGACTCAATTTTCACTGGGTGTTTTTCTGTTTCCACAATTGCCAACAACTAGTTTTGTCAGACGATCTATTTTGAATATTAGAAATTTCCAGTTTCCTTGTTATATATATATGTCTGTCAATATTTTCACATTAATTAAGCGTTACATTCATAAAATTTTGCTGACAAGACTGCTTACCTATCCAAACATTCTGTTCCAGTGAATCCATGGAAGGTATGAGCCACTTGTCTTGTTCACATGTACCAAATCCTGTTGAGCAGCAAATTTATGTGAAGCAGACAACCGATGACCGGAAACGTGTGGTGAAGAAGTTTGTTCTCTCTCTCTCTCTCTCTCCCTCTCTTTTTGTTTGATTTGTCAAACCTGATAGTTGATTGTTGAAAATGTGCTTGTGCAATCTACAAATGTATAAGTTTATCTGGATTCTGGTAAACTAGATTGTAAAATGTTATACTTTTCCATCTTGGATACCCATGCTATACCTGTTTTGCAGATCGAGCTCCTACACTTCTAACTCAGGTCTACTGCTAAAGAGAAGTGCTGATGGTTGCACCAAGAGAAGGTACTTTTTTTTTGTTCTTTAAATAGGTGATATCTTGCTCCATATTCCTCTGTCCTCTCTAGTTTCCCCCTGTGAATAGCTTTAATGGTTTGAATTTGAAATTTTTTGCTTTTATCAGGGATAATGATTTGCATAGGTTACTTTTTATGCCAAATGGACTACCAGATGGTGCTGAATTGGCTTACTATGTCAAAGGACAGGTGTATATTTTGTATTATTGATGAGGTTATCTGCACTTGATCTTTATTCTTTTCAATATATGACTTGTCTGATATGTGCTTCAGAAATTACTTGGAGGTTACAAGCAGGGAAGTGGTATAGTCTGTAGTTGTTGTGACAGAGAGGTATGATCATAATGCTGGGTACACAAAACGTAGATATTGATTTCTATATAGATGCCAAGTTAAGCTCATTACTCTCTCTTGGTTTATTATTTACATCTATTTGGGAACAGATAAGCCCTTCACAGTTTGAAGCCCATGCTGGAATGGCTGCCCGGCGTCAACCGTGAGTTGGCTTTTAAAGCATCTAAATAGTTAATATAGTGGTCTATTTTTCTTCATCTTGAAATAAATTTTGTCCATTTGCAGTTATCGCCATATATATACTTCAAATGGATTAACACTTCATGATATAGCTCTCTCATTGGCTAATGGTCAAAACCTTACCACGGGAGATAGTGATGATATGTGTGCAGTATGTGGAGATGGAGGGGATTTGATTCTTTGCAATGGATGCCCTAGGGCTTTTCATGCAGGTGGATATATTAACTTCAATATGATGTTAATTTTTTGTAAATAGTGTATGTTCTCATCGTTTCAATGAATTTTATTAATTTTTCTAGTACTCTCCAAGACCTTTTTTTTTTCTCATAGTGCTTGTGCTTTTAACTGCATTATTTTATGGTACATGAAGGTTATTGAAATCTCCATTTCCCTACTTTTTTTCCCAAAAGAAAGGAAGTATAAGACTTTCCGCCTCTTTACTGATTTTTTATATATAAAAGAAACTAACTATCATGGAAGGAGACAGTATATCTTAATGGTATGGTATTCTGCTTTCTAGTTTGAGTCCAAATCTCTCTTTTTGCTCTTTTGTTGTTCATATTTATTCTTTTGTTCCCCGTTTTTTAGATTGTATATGTTTCAATTGCAGCCTGCTTGGGTTTACATTATGTTCCAGAAAGCAGTTGGCGTTGTCTAAATTGTAGAGATAATGCTGGCAACAGCAAGGAATCTTCTACAGCAAGGCCAATCATGATACGGTTGACACGGGTGGTTAAAGCACCAGAATTTGAAATGGGTGGTTGTGTTGTTTGCAGGTAGGTCACTGGGTTGTTTAGCTTAAAGTATTTATCGAAATAATCAGAATTTGACACTTGACAGCTTTATGAGGAAGAAGTTGTTACTTTGGGGAAAAAGAAGTGCAATTTATTTTTTAAAAAGATATTGGTAATGGATCATGTGACTTTCATGTCATAATAATTATTTTTTATATATATCAAGATGGCCTCTTTCTGCTGGAGGGTTGAAATCTGTGGACGGTCAGCTTTGGCTGGTTCCCCCATCATGTTGTAGGCATGGTGGAACTATCTGATCTTTGTCTGTAGGTTATATTTATTACGTTAGTATATAGAGAAGAGCTATTTTATTTAAACAATTAGGTATACTTGTTCAAGTAGGGGGATATTTTTGGTGTTCCTGTTTCTCTCGTTAAATCAAATGTTTGTAGTCAAATTATTTTCATTTTTGCCTTCTCTACAGTTTTTGAATTTTTTTGTTGTCTCTATGTTTTAATGTTGTTTACTTTCTAGCTGGCATTTGCAAGTAATGCAAAGAGTGATTTCTTAGACTGTTGCTCTTTTTGGCAATACCGTTATAAGAAAGCAGACAGAAGAGTATACTTAATTGATGTCTTGCATCATCCTCTTTTTTTAGGGGAAAAAAACTAATAATACTAGTCATCAGTTTGGAGTCAATATTTTTGCTCATGAGATCAGTGGTTATGTAGTTTGAAGTGCAAGGAGATCAAAGCAACGCATTTATATGAAACTTAGTGTACTGTAGTGGTAGGACAAATGAAGATGAGGTTTAAAAAACGTCGTTGGATTTTGAAATGGACAAAATTTAAGTTAAGTTCCTTAGGTGTTTGCCACCAGGTTCTCCAATCAACAAATGACGTGTACTAGTATATATCAATGGAAGTTAGTTGAGTTGGATGAGTGAAAAAATTTACTAGTGTATTGGAGAACCTGGTGGCAAACATCTAAGTAACTTCACCTACGTTTTGTCTTTTTGAAATTTGGTATTTTATATTTTCACTTGTACAATGTCAATGTATGTGGAACTTAATCTATTTGTGTTGGAGATTTTGTGCTAGTGGAATATCAGTGTGGTTTTTTATTTGACTTTTTTATATAAATCATTTTTGGTACTTCTTAATCATTAGTCATATTCTTCCTCCCATTAGTAGGGGGGCTGGAGTTTGGTGTAAGGGACTTTAATCTACTGCAAAGTTTGAGAAAAATTCAAATATTTTTTTCAGTGTCTCTGCCAGTATGAAGCTTTATTTTTGGGATTATATTTAATGTTATGATTCTGCTGATTGGTGAACAGGGAACATGATTTTAGTGTTGCTAAATTTGATGAGCGAACAGTTATAATTTGTGACCAGGTATGGTTTACATGATGAAAATTTTATTGAATTATTTCTGTTTTTCTTCCTTTTGTCAACTTAGTAAGTATGTTATTGGTTTTTATCCAGTGTGAGAAGGAGTATCATGTTGGGTGCTTGAGGGACAATGGGCTATGCGAGTTGGAAGTAAGCATCCAATCTTGTAGTTAATTTATGATACTTGTAATTGCCTTTAATCCTTTAATTATTTCTCATTGCATCTTACCTCAGGAATTGCCCAAGGACAAGTGGTTTTGTTGTGATGACTGCAATCGAATATATGTGGCCCTACAGAATTCAGTTTCCACTGGAGCAGAGATTATACCAGCTTCCTTGTCAATCTTAATAAATAGGAAGCATGAAGAGAAGGGTTTATGTATTGATGGAGGCTTCAATGATATCCAGTGGCGAATTCTAAGTGGAAAAAGTCGTTATCCAGAACATTTACCATTACTTTCACGGGCTGCTGCAATTTTTCGAGTGAGTAGTTTTCATCTTGTTGGAATCTCCTGAGTCCTGAGTGCTTCCTCCTTGTTTTTGGTACATAGACTGCAAATATGGCATCTAAGTATGTCAATTGTGATACTTGATTTCTTGGGTGTATGTCATTGCTATGTTTTCATATATATGTTCATGTTGCATCCTATTAGCAATAGCATCTGTTAATTTGATGGAACTGTTTTAAGGGCTTGAATTTTGATCTTATCCTTCAGTTTTCTTCACTTAATTCAAATTTCTCGGAGTGACAGATTAGCAATAAATAATAGGTCTTATATTTATGCTGTAATATTAATAGCAACTTGGTTAGTAGCTTTGGGTTTTGTAATGAGAACAATTTCCTTGTCATATAGGATGCTGTTTGCTCTGTTTTCATTTTATCTGCATTTGTCTTAGGCTGTGTTACTTAAATTTGCCTGGATCCCATTGTTCTGTGCTCTGGTTTGCAAGCGATACTCTGGTTTATATATTATTATGAATATATACTATTGTAAACTATATTAGATACATTGGAGCTGCACTCGCACTATAAAATTTTAATTATTTTATGCATTGTCAACTTCACACCTGCACCCACACTTGCTCTTAGCCATGACTAAGAATACCCTGTCTTCTCAAATCCATTTGTATTGGTTCCTACTCAGTTCATATGAGATTTGGATATTCTCGAGGGAATAACATGACACCATCATGTTATAAGAGAGAAATATATAATATGTATCGGCCCAGAAATGTTTTTTTAAATGTGGGACCCACTGATCCCATATATTGTATCTCTCTTGTTATGATATTGTCATATTATATCCTCACGAGAGTATCCAAATCCGTTCATATCTGGACATGAGTTCTGCTCATTGATGTCTATTCTATAATTAGTAGATAATGGATTCTGTATTGCTTGCCATGCTTTGTAAGCCACTGGTTCACACTCACATTCTTCGTCTGGATGCAACCCTAGGGTTTCTTTTTCCTTTTTTTTTTGCCCGGGAGAAGGGGGTGTTCCTTTATTCTGTCAGGTGTTAGGGACAAGTTTCAGGGTCTGACTATTGATCATTATGTGCATATGAAAGACCCTTTCTAGTTGTTCTTCCCTTAGTTTTTTTTTTTTAAATTCAATGCTTGTGTCTTGGGTTTTCAGGGCTATTGAAACTCTGCTTCTATTTCCATTAATGTATTTCATCCTTTGTTATAACCGCTTTTCCTTCATATTTTGGGAATATGAATTGGCAGGAGTGTTTTGATCCCATTGTTGCAATATCTGGGCGTGACCTGATTCCTGTTATGGTCTACGGGTAAGCAACTCTGATTTATTTGTGTACGACTGTACGTTGACTGCTGTTGATCCTCGCCCTTACTGCCATCAACATTCTTTGTATGTGTTTCCAACAAAACTTATGATTTCTTGTACTTTGGTTCAGTAAGGATACTACATTATTTGGTATTTACTAAAGACTCCCTGCGATAAATTGAAGTCAACATGGATTAGGATAAATATGCGTGTTTCCCTCCATATCTCTCTCTCTCTCTCTCTCACACACACACACTATCTCTCTCTGCCCTCTTGCATGCACAGGAATTGGTTGATGCAACGACTATTTGAATTTTTTGAATAAAATTTACTCTTGTATTTCTATAACAAGTATCACTTATATGGAGTTTTTTTTTTTTTTTTTCCTAATTGTTTTACCAAGATTCACAATTCTTTGTAACTATGCCTCTTAGTAGACAGTATGAGGTATGGCCCATGAGAGTTTGAATGATTGTTTCAATCAGTGGTTGGATTGCATGACGGCATGACCCACTCTATGAAGTATTCCTGATCTTTTTTGTTCAACATATTTTCAGATAAAATAATGTATTGTGAATTTTGTGCAGGAGAAATATTTCTGGCCAAGAGTTTGGGGGGATGTATTGTGTTGTTTTAATTGTGAAGTACGTGGCTTTCTCTGTTTTCCTTATTTTCCTGATAATGTTTCTATTGGGTCACTGTGACATTGCTATGTATCATATTGCTCAGGTCTGTTGTTGTATCTGCTGGGCTTCTTAGGATTTTTGGTCGTAATGTAGCCGAGCTTCCGCTGGTAGCTACAAGTACAGAACATCAAGGAAAAGTAAGCCCTTCGTTGTCTAACATACCTGACCCAAAATTTAAGAACGTTGAATCATAAATGCATTCTAGTAGCCTTGACAATCCTTTTATTTCCTCCGACTTAGAGAGATAACAGATGTTTAGCAAGGATAAGCCTTTTAATTTTTTGTCACATTTCCTATAGGGTTACTTCCAAGTGTTATTCTCTTGCATAGAGAAGTTGCTGTCTACGCTGAATGTGGAAAAGTTGGTGCTTCCTGCAGCCGAGGATGCCGAATCAATTTGGACTAAGAAATTAGGCTTCCGAAAGATGAGCGAAGAGCAGGTAGGTTCATCCTTCTGCATTTATTGGTTAACAAGGGAAATTATATATTCAGATCTGATTTCTTGGGAATGCCATTAAGTCATGAGTCAACTACATAGGTTAAATCGGTAAATAAGAAGTCAACAAGCATGCTCTTATCTTGTTTTCTTAAGAATATAGATTCCTTAACATTCAAATCAGAATAAAAAATCAACAAGCATGGCATAGGTATCTGTGTAGGAAGATCTGCCCAACTAAAGCATGTCCCGTCTTTTATTTCTTTTAGGTCCTGTTTGGTGCACTGCATAGGATAAAGAATTAGATTGTATAAGGAATAATGGATAGTATTGTATAAGTTATTAATGCATAAGTTGTTATACTATAATGTATTTGTTACAACAACGTATAATATGTAGGATTATATAACATAATAGTGGTAGTGGTAATGGCGGTGGCAGTGGCGGTGGCGATGTAGTGTTATACGGTGATCACCATATAGTGTCATCCCATCATTCTTCCTGTATTTATATGGTGATAACTATAATATAAGCTAATACAATCTTTTGTGTGTGTCAAATATCGTATAATATTGAATTGTATTAGCCTATATTATCCAATGCTCTCGGATCCGGATCCCATTTAACATCGTATAATATTAAAGAAAATGTTGGGATTTTTTCAATCTTAGCCATCCATTTAATTTTGGACGGTCAAGATTTGGTTGGTAAAATATGCATACTTTGCGTGCATTTTAATCTTGACCGTTCAAAAGTGAACGAACGATTCAGATGAAGAGAAAAGTTGAAAAAATGTCCAGGCCAAAAAGGCTTGGATCCATTTTCAATGTTTTCTTATACAGTGCACTAAATGAAGTTTTAATACTTCTGATAAAAAAACATGGTGATGGTGGCTTGAGTTCATAATAGGTTTATAGCCTACTCATTTGTTCTTGAAGAAACTGTTGCAGTTATCTAACAATCATTAATCATTATAAATTTATCATATTGGCCAGTTATCCAAATATCTCAGACAGGTGCAGCTCACCCTCTTTAATAAAACTTCAATGCTGGAGAAGACGGTGCAGCTGGCGACAGAATGAAGCTGTATCTGGTGTTGTAACTACTTTTTTGTTATTTATTCATTTTTTAGCTATAATCCTCTCTTATGTCATTGCTGCTATTCTCTTGCTCTTTGCCTTCCTTCTTATATTTCGGACGGGGTGGCAGCCAGCCATGTCTCTGTTTCTTTTTGTACAATCTAGGATAGAAGTGTAAGGGTGAGAGATGGGGACAAATGTGACTTGAAAGATAGAGTTGAAAGAGAGTGCATGCTGACCTTTTTTTTTTATTGGCATGCATG
>JASKGM010000001.1:9418758-9433578 GCA_034509205.1 Ceratonia siliqua | reverse complement strand
AGACGCGGGGGAATGATGGAGGAGGAGGAGGCGCGATTTGGGGGAAAATCAGGGGATTAGGTTACGGGAGAGGGGTGTAGAGAATTAGGGATTTTAAAAACAAACCGGGTCGGGTCATGTACTTATTGGACCGGGTATGTTATTTGGGATGAGTCTCCTTTTTTTTTTTATTGTTGGGCTGATTGCTACTGTGGGCTGGATTATGGGCTGGGCCTTTTTTTTTTCTTTTTTTCTTTTTTCAGGCTGCCAAACAAATGCGTTTTTGGGCCCTTCTTTTATCTCCCTCTTTTATTTTATTATTTTCTACTATTTATTTTTAATTATTTTCATATATTATTTGTGTTCTTTTTTATTTCCTTTTATTTAATAATGATTATTCTTATTTTTATTTTATTTTTTTTTTGCTTTTGTATTATTATATATATATATATATTTTTTAATTTTTCTTTTGGGAGAAAATTTATTAATTTGACAAATCTCTGGACAAAATTAGGTGTTCACAGATCTGGTTAGATAAAGTTTCAGTTGGCAGTTTAAATGCCTCCAAAATTTGTTGTTCGCCTTACAACAAATGTTAAAGGATGATCAGTGTATATTATTCTATGGCCTTTCATTCTTTCCAAGATTGCTGACTGTATTCAGATTTGAGATGGTGTGCTTGTTCATTAGATTGTATTTGGTGGATTTCTCGACTTGTTGTCTTAGGCTTTGCTTGATAAATTCTGGGTATTAGGCTTATCAAGTAATTAGATCTTCAGTGTTATCCCCCACTGTTTATATGATTTTTAAACATAAACTCCTTTAATGTTATTTGCTTTTAGTTTAACACTGTATGCCTTTCATGAATGTAACACTATCCTAGGATGCCTGCTTTGTGTCACTTATACATATCCATTGACTACTGTAGTTCTGTTATCTTTTCGTGTGTGTAAATTGTTTAGCCTCTGTCACAGGTATTTAATTTTTCTTTTGCAGCTTATTACCGTGGAGCCATGGGCATTTTGCTTGTGTATGATGTCACTGATGAGTCATCTTTTAACAGTAATTTCTTCCTCCTCCTTTAGTTTTTAAGTTAAACTCTGCATCTTTTATCATTTCCTCACATGCTAATTCTCTTTAAATTACGTATTAGTTGAAATTATATTTTTAGCTAACTTCAATTCTTCACCTTGAATTTTTTTGGGAAGCTTCCAGTGCTTGGATTGGATTTTAAGTTCTTGTATGTACAATTTGACTGATTTCATCTTATCTCCAGACATTAGGAATTGGATTCGTAACATTGAGCAGCATGCTTCTGACAATGTCAACAAGATACTGGTGGGTAACAAGGCTGACATGGATGAAAGTAAAAGGGTCTGTCCCTTCCCTCACTCTCACTCTTACTCTCTCCGTCTTCGTGGGTGTGCTTTGTACACATGTTGCATGCACATGTATGGCTTTCTATACTCTACTTAATCGCCATCATTATTTTCCTTAGGCTGTTCCAACTTCAAAGGGTCAAGCTCTGGCAGATGAATATGGCATAAAGTTCTTCGAGACTGTAAGTAGCTTTCACTGCTGTCGTTGAAATTGCATGTACATATTGCTGATCTGTTTGTAATGCTGAGGGTTTGATTTTACAGAGTGCAAAAACAAATATGAATGTGGAGGAGGTTTTCTTTTCAATAGCTCGGGATATCAAACAAAGACTTGCAGATACTGACTCAAAGGCTGAGGTTTTGTTTTGAACTTCTTCCTTTATTATGATGGGTTATCTTTTGAGTTTTGACAACTATTATTTCACCATAGATGTATTTTATTTCCTTTTTGTTGGGGGGGGGGGGGTGATGTTTGGATAAATTTGAAAGCTCTACAGAATTTAATTGTGTTGTCACTTCTCATCTAAGTTTCCATTAATTTTTTTCAGCCTCAGACAATCAAGATTAACCAACCAGATCAGGGAGCAGGGGCTGCTCAAGCTGCCCAAAAATCTGCTTGCTGTGGTTAAGCCAGCCAATTTGACTCAGGAAGTTAATTTTGTCAATGACTTTGTCATTAGTGCTTCTATTGTTTTTCCTTTTCCTTTTTTTTTTTTTTTAAATTTTACAGCTGCTACTCATTGGGTGTGAATGGTAGATCCTTCCAATGTTGGGAAATTAATTATATATCAATTAATTTTTGCTTTGGTTCATTTTTTATTTTTCAGGAGCTTTAATACACAGCCTCTCTTTTCTGAAATTAGGAACCACAACCTGCTAATCTTTCCTACGACCATTTCGCATTTCTACTACACTCCAAATGTCATCCTTTGCCTCACAATCAAACCTTTAACGCACACTTAAGTGGCTTTCTGGATGAGCTTTTTAATAAAAGTCCAAAAGTGCTTTTGGGATTTTTTTTTGAAAAGTCTAAACATCACATTTAAAAAAAAAGAGATTGTATGCATATCTTACAGTAAGCACACACTTAGGTATTACAGGCAGCACTAGCTATGTTCAATATGAATATGCAATGCCAAATGTACAAATTAAACTCGCAAACACCTACTCTCTTTTAAACTTGGTTGTGGCTGAGGTAAGGTATTACCTGTAGCATTTTCAGCATAAGCGGCTGAAAGATGATTAAACAGTGGCGATTTAAATAATTATACTATAATCTTAGGTATGTAGAAGGAAAATTGAGATGCCTACATCGTTGACCTCTCTTTAACGTCTTTATTATACAATTGTAGTATAATCTATTAATCTTATGCGCCACATTGATTTACAATTACATGATCCGTGCTTTGAAAAATATATTTTTTAAATAAGCACGTGATTAATATGATATGCATGTTTAAATATAGAGTTGCTAGATAAAATTAAATAAATAAATATTAAAATCTTGAATTTGTGGAATCATCTAAATGTTTTAATTAATTATTTATTTATTTATTAAATTTGTATTCAACATGAGGCTGCTTCCATCGGAGAGCTGCAAATTCCAGCCGACCATGAATTCGTATTATTCAAACAATCTTTAGATCAAAAGAATATACCCATTTACGTTTTTTTATCTTCGTCTCCAACAAAAGAACAGAATGGGAGAAAAGACATATAGAAGATGCATGGCAAATAGCAAGAGATCTGTGGAAATTACAAGAAGGGCCAGCAGGCAAGATACTACTAGATACTAGAAAGAAAGAGGATCCCTCGTACTCTCATAGTGAAGCTATCAAGGCACAGTTTGCTTAAAAAGATAATTTTGAAAAGTAACTTATTTCATTATCAGGTTGCTGCTGATTAGTTCTCTTTTCTTTTCTTATATACTTTCTTTTTCATCATATCCTGGTACGCGCATTGGTAATAATGTTATAACATAGGCGTCTTTCATCAATTGGTAACTTGTCTAATAGGTAACTATCACTCCACTGGTATCTTCTCTATCTACAAGGCTTTACGAAAAAGAAGCAAATAGCTAGAACTTGACATGAATTGAAATTTAATGTCTTTCAAGTCTAAAACTGCATGCTTCTATATCATCCGTTGGCTTCAAATTAAAACAAATCCATTTTAAGATAACGAAAGGCACTACATCGTCGGACAAAGTTAATTTAAAAGTTCATAAACTTGACAATAATAATAAAAAAATAATAATCATCGATCTCACAAATCATATTTTTCACAAATTTCACTGATACATTTTATATTGTGATAAAAAAATGTTAGAATAAGTAAGATGAGTAGATGAAATGATACGAGTAACTAAGATGAAATATTTGTGAGACTTTGTAAAGAATTTTGTTTGAGATTATAATTACTTATAAAAAAAGTTATTAAAGAAACGCGGAGACAAGGTGAGTCGGATAAACTTCAATGTGATGGCGATGGCACAATTAAAGACTTGAAATGGTTTGGATACAAGGGATTCGGTTTCGGATTTCTGCATTATCCTCATATAAAGACTCTTAACTGTTCCAAGTGAAATGAACAAGGTGTCTTTGTCAATATCTGATTCTTCAAGCAGTACTGAACAACTTGGAAATTCTCGAAAATTTACATATTATTAACAAAAACAAGTCCAACTGCTTATAAGGATATATCAAATAACCAAAAGGGTAATCGATGTAGAATTAAGAACATGAGTATAAGTGTTAATTGAATATATTGTGTATACTTACTAAATAAATCACTTCTTCTTCAAGTGCCGACGGTTTATGAGTTTGCTTTTGGCAAACCTATGAGGTGATTCCATTGTGAGCTGTCTTTGGTTCCTTTTGTGCCAAAAGGAAAATGATAAGAATAGTACAAAACACTAACGTGTTGACCAACTTTCTTCGTGGGCGTCTAGTTTTGCAAAAGTAACTTTGACGGAAATTAAGATTTGAAGCAGGTTGTTATAACCATGTGACGAAATCACATGCACTGATTACAGTATAAGGACAAATCCCAAATAAGCACTTTGATGCTATTTGTTTGCCACAATCAACAGCAAGAGACATCTCATTTGTGCAATGTCTGCTCTCATCATCAACTTCGTCCTTCATTGGTAAGTATTCTTAGCCATAAAAATCAAATATGGCCCCAGCAATGCAAATAAGCAAATCAGTCTTCGTGGTCATGGCTGAGTGTCCACTAAAATAATTTGATAGTGAAAAGTTCATCTGCATGCAACACAGTTCTATTTTCTTAAATAAATATTCTCCTTAGCATTCTTAAATTAATCAAGTTAAATCAACTTCTATCAACTGTATATTGTTATTAATTATATTAGAACATATACCCCACTCAAGTTTATGCTAATATATATATATATATATATATATATATATATATATATATATAAATTATTAAAAACGTTGTTCTTATCTAATTGTATTGAAAGATGAAGAAAGAAATAAATTTACATTTAAATTTGTCTGTTGCATCAAACCTTCATAATTCTTTCGCTGACTATATTAGCTGATTGGCGTCTTCAGATCTTTTCTCTAGAGGGTGACTCGTTCTTCATTCTCTTGTACATTGAAAAACCAAAAAACCTGTAAAAGTTTTCATTTTTGCTTTCAAATCCCCCACTTATCAGATTGAGGTTTGAACTCCTAAGGCAATGGAGATAATCTTCCTCTGTTTTTTTTAAGGCTAAACTTCAGCATCTAGTTTCTTTTCCGTAACAGCATTAAATTTTCTAAATTACACATGAAAACTTGTAGTTATTTCGATAGTTTGTTTGAAATTACTTCTCCAAAAGTAGGATGAAATTTGCGTCTAGTTTAACCCTCAAAGTTACAATCATCGCCCCTATATTGAATTTTCGAAGTTTTTTTGCCCAAATTCATTAATATCAGCTCGTCCCTCCAGTGACGAAACGTTTCATCACGCTTATATTGGAAAAGCAAGAGCAAGTACCCTTTTTCTTTTTTCTTGTTCTTCCACTCAAATTAATTGATTACACGTAAGTACTGATGCCTGAACGCAATCGTTTATGTTTTATTGTTCCCTAGAATTATTGGAAAAGACTAATAAGTCAAAATTCTTGATGAGAAAGAGCTCAAATGTTTTAAGATTTTTTAAAGTAAATTAATATCATTAAAACACTTTTAAGTAATTCTCCTTGACCCTCTTTTTCTGCTTGCCGGGAACAGATGTCGCAGACGGACCCGCGTTGAGTAAGACTCCATTGACAAGCATTATCAGAGCACCATTGCTTGAAAATGGGGGGCCATATAACACACACACACACAGAGTCATTGTTTTTACTCAATGAGTGGAGGCCGAGACCCACTTTCTATCTAAAAATATGCTCTGAATGGAGTACAGATTGGAGGTGGAGTACCCAAATGGCCATGCTAGTGCTAATACATACTAAAAGCACAACGAAACAACTACTAAAAAGGCTTAAAGCCACCAACTACGAAGTGGGACGTGTTTGAGTGCTTACTATACTTTGGAGTTTTGACAATAGATACAAACCTTTCAGACCGTAGAAAGTAAAACTAATTACAAAGGATATCATTCATGCTTTTGCCGCTTGCTAATCATCCTTCATATGTCTCCTTCCACTATTCACTCATTGGACTGTGGGATTCAATAATGCAGCCCAGTTATTCAGAACCCTTTTTATCCATCTTTCAGATGGTTCATTCTCTGCTATTAATTTGTCAGACCCAAAAAAAAAAGTACAACTGAATTATACGGGAATATACAAAGAGCATATTTGCTAATTCCAATACAAAATTTTACGTCCATATGGGGCTGTCGTCATCGAGTTCAATCATGGATTTGATAATTTAAACTTTAATCATGAAACTTCCACTTCACTTGAAAATTAAATCATCTGTATTATTGCTTTTTCCTCATCTTATGACTCTATGAGAGGCCGAGGCAAATATTGCTTTTTCCTCATCTAAGACAAGTAGCCGATATATACGATAAAAGCTACACTATCATGAGTAACCTTCAACTATGCAAAAGATATGGTAATAATTGAAAGTAGACGCTGACCTTTAAAGATTCCTATGGATGGGTACATTGATCACTGTTACTTTAACTTCTTTTGGTTGCGTGAAATAATGAGCTTTTATATGTACGTAGTGACTACTCCTGATTCTAAAAGCACTAAATAGATCATACGTCAGCCTTCTATATAAACATGAGCCTTCTAAGGTATGCTATTTCATTCTTGTCGCTCAAGAAATAGGTTGAGGTTGGAGCTCAAACAAGATGGAGAACCAGACACCAAATTGGTTTGACAGACTGAAACCATTTATAGCTGTTGTATTCTTGCAGACCGGATTTGCAGGCATGGATGTTCTATCCAAGGCTGCACTGAACAAGGGGATGAGCAATTACGTACTCGTCGTCTACCGCCATGCTGTTGCCTTTGTTGTCATGACCCCTTTCGCAGTCATCCTGGACAAGTATCTTTCTCTCTCCCCCTTCTGTGTGTTAATGTGTCTGTACTGAAATTTAAGTCATACTACATTTGTTTAACAGGAAAGTACGGCCAAAGATGACATTTTCAATCTTCATGAAGATAGTGACACTCAGCGTGCTAGAGTAATAATTTCCTGCTTGACTAAACACGTTCTCCAATCCAATCTATCGAAAAAACAATCAGTTAACTCTGATATCACTTTCTTATTGGCAGGCCAGTTATTGACCAAAATTTGTACTTTTTGGGAATGAAGTACACAACAGCAACGTTTGCCGCTTCAATGACCAATATCCTTCCCGCCATTACCTTCACAATGGCTTGCATTCTTAGGTAACTAAAAATTGTTTTCACTTTTCACCCCTGCAACAAACAACAATGATACTTGTATCATATTTTCTATACCTCTTTATTTTTAGATAAATAATATTTTTACACTCTTCTCTCTCACACTTCTTCTTACATATATTATTTTAATATTATTTATTAATCATTTATCAATCGTATATACTATTTTTATAAATGAAATATAAGAGAAGTGTTAGAAAAAATATGTGAGAATATCGTTTTTTTATTTTTTAATTATTAATATATTATAAAATAATAATAATGATATATGATAAATAATAATAAAATAATAAATATAAAATGAAGTATAAGAATGATGTAAAAAAATTAATATACAAATATTATTATTCACAACAAAAGTCAATTTTCAGAAAGTTTATCATATATACATATTTCAAGCAATTTCTCTGTTTCTGCTTAGGCTTGAGAAGATAAAAATACGAAGCATACGCAGCCAAGCAAAGGTGTTTGGGACTGTTGCAACAGTTGCTGGAGCCATGGTGATGACACTGATGAAAGGTCCGGTGCTTGAGTTATTTGGGACACATGGAGGCAACAGCCACAACCAGCCTACTGGCGGGGCAAATCTTCAACACGCAATAAAGGGGTCCGTGATGATCACAATTGGCTGCTTTAGTTGGGCTTGTTTCATGGTTCTCCAAGTGAGTTATTCTTCACCATTATTAGTATAAAATATTCCCTACGACAAATTTTTTACTTTAATTTGTTCGGGTCCCTGACACAGCTTCATCTCTGTTTCTCTAGGCAATTACCCTAGAGTCCTACCCTGCTGAGCTCTCTCTTACAGCATGGATATGCCTGTTGGGAACAGTTGAAGGTGCCATAGTAGCCCTGGTTATGGAAAGAGGCAACCCTTCCATTTGGTCTATAAATTGGGATACGAAACTGCTGGCCGCTGTCTACAGTGTAAGGCCATCTAACCAAATTTAGAAACACGTTATATAGAACATGACACCAAACCAACATTGACATCCGATATAAATTCTCAAGCTACTAGTTACTGTTTATAATGTAAGTTTCATAGGTAACATAAAAAATATATGAACTGATAAGGGGTGTCACTAGAGGTAGTTTCCAGATCAGCTTCGTCATTCATAAACCATATATAAACTGCTACAAAATAGGATTAGCTTAACAAGATTATTTAACTGCCACCAGATTATCATCACTTCCTTGGGTCTTGATCGCCTGAATTTCAAGGTCAAAGACTAGTAGATTCCTTAAATAAATAAAATAGAGAGCCCGTAACTAAAGTAACTTGTTTAAGAAAAGTATGATTGTTGGAATACATATACCCACAAGTGTTTTTCTCCTCTAAAGATTCGGAAAATAATTGCATGCAGGGCATAGTCTGCTCTGGACTGGCTTATTACATCCAAGGAGTGGTGATGAAAGATAGAGGCCCAGTCTTTGTTACAGCGTTTAGTCCTCTCTGCATGATAATCGTGGCTGTCATGGGCTCCTTCATTCTGGCTGAGCAATTATACCTTGGAAGGTAATTATGAAAATCAAGTACCAATAACAATACACACCTAAAGAACTCAAAATTAAGTAAATGCTAAAGAAATCTAATAAATTTTACAGGGTGATTGGTGCCATTGTCATTGTTGTGGGCCTGTACCTTGTGGTGTGGGGTAAAAGTAAAGACTATGACTCACCAGCTCCAATTACCAAAGAGCACATATCACCGGCCAAGCTCATTGCAGATGAGGGCAATGACAGAAAGGAACATTCTAATCATGAGGTCGTCACTATCACTAATTTTGGAGCAGGAATCATAAATCGAGATGAACAAGTATGAAGAAAGCATACCAATTACCATCAAAATTTAAACTATTCTGTAGCAATCCAGCTAAAATGCACCCCCAAACCCAATGAAACAAAAGCAGCTAGGTAGGTAACTAGTTGTTTGATCCTTCAATTATGATGTACGCGAATAGAGGTTTTTCATGTAACGGTAAGGAATCTCAATAAGGCAGGAAGATAGCCAACAGAAGAAAAGAGCGTAACTTTGAATGAATACATTAGATTGTTGCAGTGTTTGATGTCAAGTATTAACTCACAGCAGCATGAAAAATCAGAGGTTGCAGATATATTCCAGTTGATTCCATTCATATGGCACCTTCGAATTTACAAATGTACCAAATAGAAAGTTCCATTTTCCTTTTAATTTTTTTCAGAGTAAAAAAACAATGTTAAATGGCTCACAGGTTCATCCAACAATGACGGGACAACCGAATGGGGTTTGGATAAATAACACTGCTTAGCTAGTTGGGAACATCTCTATTATTAATGAAAAAAATAAGGAGGCATTTTTCTATATTTAGTGTTGTCCCAAAAGTTCCAAGAATATCCTTATCTAATTCAAATATTTGTTATATAAACTAATAAAATTATAAGGTTAAGGAAGTAAATTTAAAATATAAAATAAAATAACATTTTTAAATAACCAAACCCCCTACTTCCCTCATTTTTCTCCAATTATTACTTTCATGTCTTCTCTTAACTGCACCAAAATATGTGTGTTGCTTTCTAGTAACCCAAAAGAGAGAGAGAGATGAGAGAGACCAAAATCCTTTTTCTTTGAAAAAATAGAATTAACTCCATCAAATACAAAAATCAGAGCATGCACCAAATATTTTGTTACATCAATAATAATGATGTCAAATTCAGTTTCCCTTCATGAAATTTACTGACTGCAAGCTGTCATGATACATCCAATGAGTACTAAGTATGTTGTTGTGTTTGCAAGGGTGGCTTATTTTCAAATTGGAAAATGGTTCAAATTTCAAACACTTAAGTTAGTGTTCATAATCAGTCAGCTAAATGTATATCCAAACTCCAAAAGATCACCCCTATGCACCAAACAAGGATAGGACTAACTTACAACTCAAATAATGCTCCTTTATGACAGTAGCTTCACTTAATCTTTTCCATATATGCGCTGAAGTTCACTTGTTGCAGCTAAAAAGGATTCTGGAAAGGAGGGAAAAAAACCAATATGAGAAGGATTAAGGAAGACATTTTTACATAGACAAAGCATTTTGTATCGACAGAAACAATGAAGATGTCAAACCGTAAGGCGATTTTGCAAGATAGATAACATCACCTTTCCAAATGCGGAATGATTTCTGATTGATAGGTGAACCAGTTATTGTCTGAATAACATCAAATAGCAAATTCTGTGGAGTGCTCCTGAGCTCTTGGACAATCCCATATACAGTCTTCCCATTCTCGAAGTAAATGTGATTATTGGGGTGTTTTGTCTTGCAACCAGCATGTCGCTCTAACTCATATGCATTAATAACCTAGAGAAACATAACACCAGTCAGAGATGGCAATTTGGCTAAAAAAGGGTTCCCCCTCTATAATCAGAAATTCAGAATTTAAAAAAACTTACCTTAGAAAAATTACACAACTGGCAACTGCATAAATAACCAGAACCTTTTATAACACCTTGAAGTTCCTTCTAACAATCAGAGGAAGAACCACATGTCATCAAAGATAAGCTACTGTGAAATATGGACTCATGAGTACTAAAATTTACCTCCTGAGACCAGGCCACATACTTTACGGGAACTCCATCCAGCATACCAGTGGACAGCAAACTTCGGACGTTTGAAGGGAAGTTGTTTGAAGGAACCTTCTTAGACACTTTTGTCTTGGAAACAAAGTCAGTTCTATATGCAGAAGTTTGGGCGGTAGTTAAGAGTAAATCAGAATTATATTTTACCATCTCTTTCTCATCCACAGCTTCTGACTTCAATGAAGGTGGCTGGCCCATCAACAGTTCATAGCTGGAAATGAGTCTGCAAGGAGGTGTATCATTATCATTACACCCACCAAAGGATATGATACTGCTCTCTCCTTTTTTATAAGAATTAGCAACTGATAACATGTAATTTCCACCCTTGTGGTAGGTGTGAGTGTGACCCACTGATATGGTGCCATCTTTCCCGTTACTGAATATGTGGTCCCTTGACATAGAATTGTCATCTGCATTTTTGTAAGCTTGAGAAATAGATATCATTTTACTATCCTCCTTGCTAAATGCTTGATCGATTGATGTTGTATTGCAAATCTCTTTGTAGGTTTGACTCACAGATAAGCTGTCATCTTCCTTGTCATAAGATTGACCCATTGAAATTAAATTATGACGTGTCCTGCCGTAGGATTCATCCACAGAGATGATATTATGATCCCCTTTGTCATAGGTGAGACTCATTGATATGGAATTTTTGTCCCCCTTGTACGCATGAGGATTTGACAAAGTGTTGTTCACTTCCCTATCATTGGCATCGGTTGTAGGAACAGCTACGACATTCTCAGATTCCTTCACCTCACTAACCTTAACTTTCCTAATTCCACCATAGTTTAGACCTGATTGAGGATCTTCTAACGTATGGGTTATAGATAAGCCAAATGAGGGATCACTCCCAGAAGGATCCATGTTATCCTTTCTTCCCACATTTAAGTTATCAACAACAGAGGAAATGCTTCTGTTTTCAAAATTCATAGTCCTTCTTGTAGCATCTGGATCAAATAATCGTTCAGTGATCTGATCAGTGAACAAGTCAAAACTTGTGGAGTTTCCCCATGCAGAAATATTGGAGCTGAACATTCCTGATGATAAATTGTTGTTTGGAATCTCTACTGCCTGTTTCTTATTGGGAAACATATCCACTACAGGGCCATCCATGAACCACTGATGAGGACGCTTGGACTCGATTCTAGAAGAATCGCCATATGTCGTGTCACCATCGTTCAAACACCCAGCAACCTTTGACATCCAAAATCCCTGATCGTGGAAAGACTGCCACACGAAAAAATATATATATATATATCCTTAGGAGAATACTTTTACCAAAATGTAACTTGAAACCCCAAGTTCCATTAAAAGGAGACCTGAAAGTGTGAAACATACCATTTCCCTTCTTCACCACAATATCCTTGGTGATAAGACAGTTCTTGCTATATTAGCCTTCCTATAACGTGTGACGGTGTATTTCAGAAAGTGGAAACTTCTCACTTAGTTTTGAAGATGTACTTTGAGACATTGAGAAACATACAAGCTCTCCCCTTTTAACCAAAACAGTTGCCTGCCAATGAGCAATACACAATTCAATTTTAAAATGAACAGAAAATGGATATTATATATATTTGTATAGACTCTTGTCAATGGCTATCCAAATGAAGGAATAAAGAATTGGAAATACACAATGTAACACTGATATTCTCATCTTTCCTGACTCCCAAGTCCAGCAATTTCCACTTAGACTATGTAAATGCAATTACAGCGCACGTTGACTCTGCATGTTTTGATTAAAACGAAGTGGAAAACAACAATGACATGATCATCATTTTTTATCCCTACTCTATTCCATTTACAGCCAACTGAGATGTGAAAGCCTAACCTTAGGCCTCCGAGCGCAAAATACCAAGGATCTCAATAATACATACCCTCACTGGCTCACGATCAACGGTGACAGAGAGTCAATGAACATCCCGGCGGAAACTGACCGGAAAACACGCGGGCGATTGTACGGGCGAGGTTCGGGTTGAGATCTAAGGAATAGACAACTTGGATTTTGAGGATTTTGTTGAGGAAGGAAGTGTTAAAAGATGGTGCACCGCACGATCGAATAGAATGGGAAGCTATCTGTGGCGTACACGTGTAGAAGATAAAGTTGTATATGTCTAGCAGCAGCTGGAGCCTTCAGCCTGGCAGTTGAGGTTGAAGTCAGCGCAGGTGCACCGTGTGTGAGTGCCTCATCTAACAAGGATCCACTTACACGTGGCAGACTATCATACGAGAAGAAGGGTAAATTGTGGTCCCACTGATTCGATAGAGACAGCGTTCCCATTTGAGTTGAGAAGTCATTGTTGCTGGGGAAAGTTATTCACACAGATAACGACAGAATTAGAAAAATCTCGTTTCTAAAGCAACTTATGGATAGAGCAGCAATCCTCCATAAATGATAAAGCTAGGGGCCATTCTCCCTTCTCACAAAATATTAAAATATTATTATTTTATAAATAATATAATTACTCCATAAATAAAATAGCTACCCTATGAGTAATAAGAACTCGTGGCCGATTGATGAACGCATAGTTTGGGCAATACACGATGAGCATCATTGCTATTCTATGATTGAATGTTCGGTACATTATTTTTTAATTTTTTTCTCTAAATCCCAACTATAAGGTTCATATCATTCTAATGTGAATTCATTGGGAACAGAGATTGAGGCCTCGGTATGGAAAATATTCTGTGCAAAGAAAATTAATCTTCTTGACCGAGATTTCCTCCTAATTTGTTGTCCATTTTTACCATTTGAGTTCTTTATTTACTCTTAATTTTATTGTTGGTTATGTTTATTTCTCTTATTTTATTACAGTTTTTATTTATTTTATTAATTATTTTTGAAATAAATAAAAGAGCTTAAAACATGGGAGACTTCATAGGAAATTGCTGAATCTTATGTGCAACAGAAAAGTAGCCGTGTGGAATTTAAATTTGAATGGTCATAATTTTACACCCTTTTTAATATATATTTTAACAATTATAATAATAAAACAATCATATTAATTTACTGAAATCTCTTTCTTTCCAAGTGTTTTATTGGCTCTAAGTTGTTTAATTTAATTTGTTATTTTATTTTAGATTTTAATTAATTATTTTTTTTATTTTCAAATAATTTAGAGTTAACAATTTAAATAGCTAATAGGGAGAATTTCGGGGGTTATTACTATATTACTTATTTCAATTTCGTATTTTCACAACATGCGCCGCCCTGGTTATATGAATTTTCCAATGCAGACGACAGAGGTTGACAAAAAAATCCAGTGACTCTCCGCGTATCAATGGTGTTTAGGACTTCATCTGTGGTCATCCTTCTGGTATTTAATTGTTTTCTTGGTTATTTGTAAATGTAGATATTCCTTGATTTATCATAATTTTGTTTAGCTTTCTCATGGAATATTGCTTTACGTGAAACAATTAAAATATTCAAAGACTAATTCTTGGATAGTTGCCAGTGGCCACTCATCTAATATACAGTATTCTTAAAAGCTTAACATACAAGAGTCCTAAAAATTTGACGTAGGCATCTGCTGCGCTAGCTGATAGTTCCCGTCTCATGGACACCATGCTGGTACGCTATGGTTAAACGTATTGAGCAGCGTGTGAATTTGAACGCGCAAGTTTTTCTCTCTGATTTGCAATCTGAAATTGAGGACTCAGCTAAACTGATACGCGCTGTGGAAGACTTCTGAGTTCAAACCTCATCGCTACTAAAATCTCCTTCTCTGAGATTGAGACCAAGGTAATTAGTTTATATCTGCTTGCTTACTTTCTTCTTGTTTTAACATTTTTTTCTGTTGCAGGTGGCTCCGGTATTATTTTAAGCATTTGAGACAGTTCCGCACTTGGCCGAAATCTCATACATTGGAATAGAAGGTCTATTTTTCTCATACTACACTGATAATGATCTAGCTTTTGCAATGTACTCTAACTCTTCATTTTCTTCGGCTTGGGGTGCTTCAAATTATTCAACCCTATAC
>JASKGM010000001.1:9397003-9407628 GCA_034509205.1 Ceratonia siliqua | reverse complement strand
AAAAAAGAAGGGAGAAGGAAAGAAAATCTGTCTAAACGACATCGTTGCTTGATTTATAGCATATTGAATCATCTGTGACGAAGACGGCTACCCGCAGGGCTGGGGTTTTGAACTATTCGTTCCCCCGATATACCTCTGTTGTCTGTAATCAGGGTTTTAGGCAGCTTCCTCTACCTTCTCTTCTCCTCGCCCCCATTTTCAATCAGGCCTCAGCCATGGAGTCTCTGCCTAATTTGCACGACTCTCGCCTACCGTTGCACCAATCATTCAGCGACCGCCGTTCGTCATTCCCAACACCCTTATCTTCGATCTCCTTCAGGTCTCTACCACCACCGGCTTCACCACTCCAACTGTCGTCTTCATCCTTCAGGTTATCATCTATTAGAGCCTCATCCTCATCAGCCGACCCCTCATTTCATAAACCTAGAGTCATTATAACCCGGCTTATACAAACCCTAAAACCCCTTTTGTCTCCTGTCGTCGAAACCACCTGCATCACCATAGCAGCATCTGCATTTTTCTTCATGCATTTTCAGCATAGGCCCGTTATTGCAGCCCCGGTTGCGCCACCCTCGGCGGAGTCCACTGAACAGTCGACGGATACTTTTTCACATGAAGAAAAGGAGAGAGTTATTGAAGAGCAATTGAGCAACAATCCCAATGATACCGAAGCTCTTCGGTCTCTTATGGAGGTTAAGATCAGAGCGCGTAAACTTGAAGAAGCAATTCAGGTTATAGACCGTTTGATTGGACTTGAACCCGAAGAGTCTGAGTGGCCACTGCTGAAGGCTCACATGTATATCTATAATGGTGATTACCAATTGGCCAAAAATGGGTTTGAAGATATTCTGAAGAAAGATCCATATCATGTTGAGGCTTATCATGGCCTTGCAATGGCAACTTCGGAGTCGGATGAGTCATTAAAAGGTTTGTTGAAGAGGGTTGAAGAAGCAGTAGAGTTTTGCAAAAAGGAAAAGAGAATGTCAGATGTCAGGGACTTCAAGCTTTTGATTGCGCAGATTAAAGTCATGGAGGGATACTTTACTGATGCGCTGAAGGCCTATCAGGAGCTTGTAAAGGATGAACCTAGAGATTTTAGGCCGTACTTATGTCAGGGTATCATTTATACTTTGCTAAGAAAGAAAGATGAAGCCGAGAAACAATTTGAGAAGTTCCGGAGGCTAGTCCCAAAGAATCATCCTTATAAAGAGTATTTTGAGGATAATATGTTTGCAACGAAGTTTTTCTCACAGAAGTTAGAGAGGGAGGAAGTTGGTGCAAAGAGCCGAGAAAGATGACTTACTAATTTCTTCCCTTAATGACAGCTGGACGGATCTATAAGAGAGGTTGTCCTTTCTTTTTCCTCAATGATTTCTTAATTTCTCATACGGCCCTTTGATCTTGTCTTGTTAAATGCTTTGGATGGTATTGTAGATCATTATTTTTTCCATTAATGGTAGCTGAATATTACTGTTGATAATTTCTCTGGTAGATATAAAACTGTAAGGACTAAGGAGGTTTTGATGCTTAAAATCGAAGTGATGGATTAGTCTATTTCTATGTCATAATGTAAGTAGTTGGATTCTAACCTCAGTTATATTTCCTACCTTCTTTAATATGGATCTTATTTTTATCTTTTGAGAGGTAGCAGAGCCTGTATGCATTATTTCACCCACAATAGCCACGTATAAGATAATGATATTGATGAGATTCTATCCTGCAACATTTTCACTGAGCAGGGATGTGCAAATTCTGAAAATCGTAATCCCGTTGAAAATTACGTAAGTTAAACAATATAATTTTTATATGTCATGGATGGTATTGCTGGATAAAAACATATCGAGAATATTTCGTTGGAAATTACAATGTATCTAACTATTACATACAAGATGGATGGAGTTTTTGGAAAAATTTTCGTTCATAGGTACCATTTATAATGGGACTCCAATATAACTACATCCAGTGATGTTCATTTTTGTTTGTTTCTCGTTAATGATACCTTTACTTATGGGCTTTATTCTGAATGTGCCTATGAATCCTTCGATGTGGCATAATTTTGAAATTGATTGTACTGAAGGATACGCTCCTGTTATATTAAGAGGAGCACACTGAAGGTCTCCTTTGATTTAACCAAATTCGAATCTGTAGCCTTAAGATTATATTGGAGTGTCAGTTAAAGTATGCTGTATTTCCTGTTTAGGCTGATAAATTGGGAATCTTCAGGGTATAATTATTTACTCCAGTTAATTAAAGTTATTGAATTTTGTGGTTAAACTTAAAACAAAGAGATGGTGAAATAATGCTTTCTCACTTATACTAAATTGGATAAATCTGAATACGAAGGATAATCATTCAAGAGGATGACACAATTCTTTAAAATAAAATGATAAAGAATAATTACTAGACTTGCAAACAATGATGAATTCCTAACGTTTATATAAATGTAAGAGATAGTTTTCTCAGATTACTTTTATCCGTTTAACACACCCTCTTAATTCAAAACACTTTTTTCCTCAGCAGAAGAAAGAGGCAGGTAACATGTGAGGACTCTGACAATGGTTGTGCAGCATCTGTTCATACTTTTGGTAAAGTTGTTAACTGATTTGAACCCTTCAGTTAGTATGGTTGTTAATACAGTTTGCGCCATGCAACATTGGTGAAAAGAAACCAAAACGTAAAATTGGTTTCGGCCCAGTCCTTGATATTAGTCTACTGTATTTGTGTGACAGTAGAAATCAATTCAGGTCTGTTCTTCTCTGTTATCTCATTTTCTTCTCTTTGAAATGTTAGAGGATGTTAGGACTCTTTGAGATTTGGTTTGGTTCTAGTGATGGAAGTAAGTAACAGAACCGCAGGACCCTTGCCAACCAATTTCAGAATGGCCCTCCAAAATCACCAAGAAACATAGTAGAGTTGAAATTTTTGTTTAAACTTGAAAATCACCAGAAATTCGAATTAAAAAAAAAAGACCAAACAAAAACAACATGGAGTCTCTCAATTATAATAGCCATCAGACAGGGTTGAGATTGAGACACACTCAGCCCCAAACCCAAATCTCTGGGTTCTTCTGGCAAGAGTTTGGGTCCACCTGATGCATACCAGGTGTGAAGGAAAACAGTTACTTGATAAACTTGCTAATTAAGAGAAGAGGGCATTAGATGAAGATGATGGCTTAGATCTCTAGAATATTGATGATGCTTAGAGCCTTAGACTCCAGAAATCATTCAATTTTGACATGTTCATAATTTAAGTGTTATGTTTTTTTATAAACATCAGTTGTTTCATATGTGTATTAATTATATTTGCAGTGAACTTCGATGTTGTAATGCACTGCACTACAGTTGCAGTTGCCGTATAATTCATGAGAGGCTGGTACCTCTGTTGTCAAGTATAAAATATTTACTGATCTTGCTAATCAATCTGCTGAGCTGATTCCGTCAAAGGAAATGCATTAACATCTGGTTCTTGTCCCATCATGTTTCTCAATTTGTGTGGTCGATTGCTACTGCAGTCCTTGCTCTGGTGACAAATCGCAATAGGATGCCGAGTACAGTTTCTTCGGCCTTTGTTTGTTCACTTGTTTGTCTTTTAATCTTTGTCCTTCGGATTTTATATCTATTTATTCGATCTTAGTAACTTCATGTTCATGGGCGCTTGACAAATCTAGTTCATCATTCATTCGCTTGCAATTCGCTGATGATTACAATGAAACCTTTCTAGTCATTTAATCCTGTAAAGTAGCTGATATATAGAATTGATAGTGTTTGGTATAATTTTAGGTTATTGCTAAGCTACTTAAAGATAAGAGTATTTCTTGGGTAGTATTTTATTTTAAAGTAGACAAATTTATTAAGAACTTTAATAATTTTATTTTTACATTATTTATTTTTTAATTAAATATTATTCATTAATATTATTTTTTATATTAAATATATGATAATGGGAAATGGGGTAAAAAATGTATGATTTAAGTGAGAAGATGCCGTGCCCCGAACTGAAGATTATTTTTTCTTGGGTTGTGGTGATGACGCGGTTTGGAGCGGTGGTTGGTTAGCTCTACTCGGAACCCAAAGGCACTTTAGGTCCTATCGAACAGTTAGCCAAAACTTTAATTCCAAAAGAAAAGGACAGACTCGGGTGCGCACAGTTTTATTTGGTTTAATTTTAAATTAAATTAAATATTTAATTAATTAAATATAAATAATTTAATTTAATTAATTTTTTTTAAAAATTGAATTAAACTAAACAACGGTTTGGTTGGGTTATCAATTAATCATAAATAATAATAATTATTAAATAAAAAAATTATAAAATTAAATATTATATTATAAAATTAAATATTATATATTATATATTAAAAAATAATATATATAATTATTATATATATATATATTTTATATTTAATATATATATTTAATTAATTATATATACACGATTTAATTTGATTAACTATAATTTTAAAAAAATTAAACCGTTAACTGATTTATATATAGTTCGGTTAGAATACTATTTAACTGAATTGAACTATCTAATGTTTAATTTGGTTAATTTTTTTTCGGTTCAATTCGATTTAATCGGTTTGACAGTTTAACGTAATCAATTAAACACCTTATACGGACGAAATTTTGATATATTATCACTCTTAAATTAATTTTTTTATGTTAAAAATTAAAAGAGTTGTTGCGGCCTTTTTCTGAACATGGCATAAAATAAGATTCCGTCAAGAATTTTAGGATCACACTGACACTCGTATTACTCAAAAGTTATGGCAATAATATTAATGATTGGGTCATACTCTCCCTCCCCGAGAGATTAAATTTTTTTAAAAAATAGTTATTTTATGTTTTAATTTTTTAATTCTTAATAATTATAAATTAATTATAAATTTTAAAAAAATAAAAACAACTAAAAAATTCAAAAATTATACATTAAAAAAGTAAAAAAATTTCAAAAAAATATAAAAACATCTTAAAAAAATTTTAAAAATTATAAATAAGAAAGAAAGAAATAATATAAAATAAATAAATAAATAACTTAAAAAAATAAAATAAAATTAGGGGATGGTATCTTAATCCCCCTTTAATGATTTGGTGTAATGGGCAATGCTAAGTGTCATTAATTACCTGCCTAATTATAGATTATTTTATTTGGATTTATTAAAATAAGGTTTTTTTTTATTCTTCTTTAGAAAAAAATGTCTTTTTCAAAATGTAAAAATGTTTTGTATTTTGATGCAATAATTGATAAGAGCTTTTGAGTTAAAAAGGTGTTTGAATGCAAAGGACTTAGGCCCATTTATTTGGACTTGGCAGAAAATATTTTTTTATATTTTTCCTTCAAAAAGAAGATATTTTTTAGAAGTAAAAGTTGTATTGTGTTTGAATACAGTAATTAAAAATGATGTTTGAATAAAAAAATAAAATAATATTTTCTCTTATCTGTCAACTTCTCATTTTGAAGAAAGTCAAAAATTTTGACTTCCTTTAAAAGGAGAAAAACTTATTATTTTTTACTTTTCATTTTGGGAGAAGTCGAAACAAATGCTCATTTTTTTTCTAAGAATAACTTATTTTTTTTAAAAAAATTACTTATTTTCAAAATAAGTTCATACAAACAGTGTCTTATAACTGATAAAATTACTGAAAATATCATACAGAATGCTTTTTTTCATAAAGTGTTTGGATAAAAAAATTTTTTTGATATAACATTTGAATATTATATATTTTTAAAAAAATTAATAATTTTTAGTTAATTATTATTATAAAATTTAAATAATTTATTTTAAAAATAAACCAAAACAAATAAGCTGAAATTATAATCCACAAAAGTCATCACCATTTGGACCAACATCACAATTTACTGTAGGTTTTAAAACTCTTTCTATGAAAAATTATTCCATAAATCATGCACTAGGACCAGGTCTTAATAATCCAGAGAAGAGCGAGTTTTGATGATAAGTTGTTGGGGACAGGACAAGAATGATGTCTCTTGTTATCATGTCTTTTCCCACTGAAACCATAGAAAACATGGCAGAGCGAATAGAATACCATTGGTTATCATGGTTTCACAAGTTAGATAGATTCCTTTGCTTTGCTTGCTCTTGGGTCAAGAATTAAGATACTCTACTCAGTACTCACCATCCAAATCTCCTTCATTTTTAAGTCAACCATGTGCATTATAATATAATCATTAATCAAAACACTCTCACCTAAATTCTACTATAGCAGCATAGTTAAAGAAAATAAATCCAGTCATATTTTATAAAAGGACATAATTGACGACCTTTTTTTAAAAAAAAAATTAAAAAAATATGTCAAATTTCAATCATTTATTTTTATATAAATAATTAAAATTTAATAAACCCAATCATACCTTGATAAGATAGGACCGAATCACGGTCCCATAACTAAACAACCCCCACATCCTAAACACACACAACCTAATTGGCAGTTGCCACCTGGCACCACCAATCATGAAACAGGCAAAAACACAAGAGGGAATAAATCAGTGTAGATAATAATATATTTAGGAGACACGTGGCATTTAGGGTAAGTTGGGCGCGCGGAGGGAGGGATGAGGTCCAGTGTCAGTCAGTATATGGGTATTTGAAAGTTCAAAAACTGAACGAACCCCCACCCTTACTCACACGTACTCTCCCACACTCCCCACTTCCCCCCCTCTCCGCGCTGTTAACGGACCTTCATTAATGCCCGCCTCTCTCTCTCTAAAATGAGAGCAGAACCCATCTCACTGACGTCAACATCTCCATTTTTGTTTTTCTTCTTTTTTCTTTCCACTCTGCCTCCTCTTCTCACCTTTCTTTTCTTCAACTAGCTCAGAATCCTAGGGTTTTGTGGTTTGTCATCTTCCTTCAACCTTCCCCTTCCTCCCGGAGATTTTCGATCTGGATTCCTTCAAATTAACGCCTCTTTCATGATTCAATATGGACAAATTTCGCCACAACACGTCCAACATTACTACCACCACTCACTCCTCCTCCCAACCAGGAGGTCGCATTCTCTCTCCTTTCCATTCTCGAGTTCCTGCTCCTTCAACCATTTTAAGCTTCAATTTCAATTATGTTTCCTGCTTGACCTATCCAGCTTAGCATTTTTATATTTTCGGCAAAACACTTTCAATGCAGAGATCCGGAGGTGGATGAAGTCTTCCTCTGCCTCTTTTTCTGTTTCTTTTTTTAAATAGGCTATTGAACTGCTTTCTAACTTTTCCTTAGTGATAGCGGTATAAATTTGTTTGTTTTCATGGTGAATTTTGGGGATATGATGTCATATGATTACGGTGCCTAATTATTTGTCGTTTCTTAAAGCATTTTCTTTCTTACATGTGGCTTGTATATGTAAATGGATCTTTTCAAAAACATAGTTTGTCTTCAATTCACGTTAATTAGAGCATGAGGTTCTTCTACTGTTATTCACTCACCTATTTCTATTACCAGAAACTGCAACAAGCCATTTCTAATTTTATATCTTAATAAGATCTTTCTAATCCTTCCTGGCATGGATTCTAAATATCCCAAGCATTTTTTTTCTGTCATCATTATTAAAATTAAACTCTTCCTCATATCTTCCCTTGAATCTTCACCCTAATGTTGTTGATGAATTCATTTCCAGGTAAAAAGCAGGTTTACAGACGGAGCAAACTTCCCAGCTGGTCCTCTGATTCTAGTTCTTGTGGTAGTGGTTCTGTGGAAGAAGAACCGGTTAGCTGGTTTTTTTTTTTTTTTTTTGCATCATCTCCATTTGTTCATGATTGATATCTCTGCATTTATGAGTGAGGAAGCAACCTTTCTTTACTGAACGGATTCCCATATTCACATATAGCATTTCATATTGCTCCTCTATACGTGTTCATTTGTCATTGAGTAAAAATGAAATACCAACTGACAGCTATGAACACATGCATTGATCTGTGCAGTCCTCATTCACATTGGGGCAGAGATCTTCTAAACAACAGTGTGTAACTCCCATGAAGAAGTTATTAGATGAAGAGATGTCAAGAGAAACTGCATCCAAAAGAAGAGCGCCAAGTGTTATTGCCAGATTGATGGGTCTTGATGGACTGCCACTGCAGCAGCCTGCTGATAAGCAACATAAAGGTTCTTCAGAAAACAATATACGAAGAACAAAACAAGTAGAGAAAACTCGAAGCAGTGGAACATTGTATGACGGTATATCATCTAGGAGAAGCTCAAAGGATCAGCAAGAATTTAAGGATGTGTTTGAGGTCTCAGAGATCCCAAAGGCAGAGAGCAGTAGGTATTCATCACAGAGGTCTGCAGACTTGAAGATTACCGATGCTGAAATGTCATTCATTGAACAGAAGTTCATGGTTGTTAAACGCCTTGCAACTGATAGCGATTTGCAGTCTTCAAAGGAATTCCACGATGCACTTGAGGTTCTAGACTCCAACACGGATCTTCTGTTAAAATATTTCCAGCGGCCCGATTCTTTGTTTAAAAAGCATCTAAATGATCTGCAAGTTGCCCCTCTTCAATCACATTGTAGTCTCATAGAAGCTATGAAATCATCAGAAGTTGGGAATTATGAACATGGTGACTTCAACTGGAAGTCAGGTAGGGACGCAGAACGGTTAAATTACCATATGTCTCATCAGAAATATTATCATGGTTATCCTCGCTATTTTGACAGAAGACATACACACAGTTCACCAATATCATCAAAGCTTCAGTTAAAGGGAAAAGATGAACCAGGTGCAGTTCCCACAAGTATTGTGGTCCTAAAACCCAACCTTGGAAAGGTGCAGAATGCTACCAAAATTGTTTCATCTCCTTGTTCTTCACATACATTTCTTTCAGAGCGTAGAGAGCGCACTAATTTTCCAGATGTCAGAAATAGGGACATCGAACTTCATCAAAAGAAAAATTTGCCTGATACCGTCAGGCTTTCTAGGCAAAATTCTATGGAATCTAGAGAAATTGCAAATGAAATTACAAGGCAAATGAAAAGTAGTTTGAACAGCAGCTCCATGATCTTTTCATCTTCTAGATTTAGAGGGTATGCTGGGGATGATAGTTCATGTAATTTTTTTGGGAATGAATCTCCAGAGGAATCAGAGATAACAGCTGCAACTTTGGGAAATTGCTTTGACTTAAATAATTGTAGCGGGCCATCATCTCGTTCTAGTGAATCTTTTGTGAGTAGAGAGGCAAAGAAGAGATTATCAGAGAGGTGGAAAACGGCGCATAAGTCTCAACAAGTGCAAGCCATCAGTGGGGGCAGCACACTGGCCGAAATGCTTGCTGTCTCTGATAAGGAGATGAAGGAAGAAAATTTTAATAGCATGTCTGGTGGGGAAGCTTTCCATGATAAATTTGCTAGTAATGGTATACCTGCTGGGTGGGTTAAACCATTGGGTATTAGCAGCAGAGATGGTTGGAAGGATGGATGTATTGGAAGTTTGTCAAGATCAAAATCTCTTCCGGCTTCATCTACTGCCTTTGGAAGTCATAGAACAATCTTGCGCCATGAAGCTCTTCTTGATGATCGATTTATGATGCCAAAGGAGACCCTTAAGCAGGAAAGAAAAAAAGCAGCAATGGATTTGGATCGGAGACAAGCTATAAATCCCGGAAGCTCAAAATCTGGTCACAAGAAGTCCTGGTCTTCTCATTACACAAACATGGAAAGTAATAAGGTGAAGGTCTCTGAATCATTAGCTGAGACCCTCATAAATACAAGTGCAGTAACTGCAGATGTGGTTGATGTGACACATGAAAATGCAGCTGGGTCTTCTGAACCTACTGATGAGTTGCTTCCTGAATTATCTTCTTGTGCTTTGATCAAAGGCGACATTGGCACTGTTGAGAAAGACATTTTAAATCAGCAGGTTAGGTTTCTAGCATTTCCAATTGATATGCTTATTGACATCTCATAAATACTGTGATAATCTAATTTTAGTAAAACAGTCCTACTCACAGTATCCTTTGAAAGAATGCTCTGGGTCTTCTCAAGTTTTTTTCATGTTTAATCACATAAACCAAACATATTCACTTGTGAGGGATTGATCAACTGATGTATAAAATTGGGTTTGTAGGCGGCCAAAAACATGATGCGGATCCCATCATGAGATGTATATTATTTGTTGGAAGTCAATATCTGATGGCTTTGTGCGAACTGTGTAATATTGATCTATGAACCATATGCAAAACTAATTGGGGTACATGTTACCATTTTTTCCCCATTCAGTTATACATTTGGCTATATCCTTCACTACATGTTTCATGTAAAATTCCTTCTTATCTCTATTTTCTTCTTCATTCTCACTCTTCTCCAATTCCTCTCTGATTTTTCAACCTGTGAATCCTGTCTTTTCCAGAGATTATCGTTGTTTTTTGAACATGATTGGTGCTAAAAGGAGATGTATAAGTCTTGACAACCTTTTAATTTTTTTCGAAGTTAACAACATAGAGCTCATCTTGTTGCCATTGATATTCTGAACAACTATTTTATTTAGAACGAGTCCTATTTGCTGGCTGGTAATTAGTATAAAACTTCGAAGTTCCCTTTAGTATGTTTCTTGTTCTCACTTGATATGTTCAATTCAGGAACTATCAGTTGGGTCTTCCAGTGGAAGTTTGGTCTCCT
>JASKGM010000001.1:9348107-9389827 GCA_034509205.1 Ceratonia siliqua | reverse complement strand
TTTTTTTAATAATAATAAATTAGTTATAAATTAAAAAAAAAATCAAAACAATAAAAAAAAGAATTATATATTAAAAAAATAAAAAAAATTGAAGAAAAATAAGAGACGTTAAAAAAATATTAAAACATCTCAATAAATAAATAAATATGATAAATAAAAAAATTAAAAACAAAAAAAAAAGGAAGGATAGCTTAATCCCTATTTTTATATTTAGAAGGGAAAATGAGAAATAACTATTTCTGGAACTTAAAAAGGCTGCAAATTGAAATTCGCAAGTAAGCCCTGTGACTTTGGGATTAGAGACTGCTTATGCCTTATCTTAGGTGCTTGAAATCTAGTACGTTATTTCTTTGCCCTCCTGATAGACCTGCTAGCTGCTACTAACGTGCAATGAATGTTACCAGCCATTTCATAGCTGAGGATTTTAAGTTTGGAATCAAATCATATCTAGGCGCGCCCCTGATGCCATTAGTATACTCTAATCAAATATAGTGATTTTTAGCCAAAAGCAAAAGGAGGAAAACATCAATCACAAAGTCCTGATATTTTCGGTTTCTACCCGGTTAGCAATCAAGCTTTTGTTGTCCCCTTGCAGGATAGCACAAGTCCGTCGTAATAGGAACTTTTGCCTTTGATTTTTATCTTTTGGTTGAACCCCCGCGCCTGAAGATTCTCTTGGGCTCTGGTTACCCCTACACGGACTTGAAGGCCATGAGTTGATCACTTTCGGTCCAACAGGCACTGGGCAAATGAATAACCAGTTTAACATGTAGCCGGAGCAGGAATTTGATGTAGTTTTAGTACTCTTGAGTTGAGTTTGTTCTCTTCTTTCATCAATAATTCTGGATGTTTGATCGATTCTATTCTTTATATTGTAAGTATATTTTAATACCTTAATATTACGGTGTTTTATTCAATAATTAGCGATAAAAATATAATTGAACTGTGTAAATTCATTATCTAAGTGATTTTTGACACGTTTTTATCAAACTTCAAATTGTTTCTGAATATGATGGATGCAATGGCCCAATGGATGAACTACAGCAACAAGCTGGAGCTTATTTGACAAATAACAAATACCAGAATTACTGTAACAGCTTTAAAATTTTGAAATTTGTTAGTTTCTTAAAGGATAAATATACTTGCATACTAATATTATTAGGTCTCTTCAGTACTTTTTATGCATGCTAACAACACAGTATTGATAAGTTTTGAAGTGCTATGATACTTTAACATATTATTTATCATAGTAACTTGTTAAAAGTTAGTAACATAAAATAGCGTAAATCACTGAGCAATAGTACAGAAGCGTAAAAAAATGGAGGTGTTGGGCCTGTTGGCTGTTGGTCAGATTCTTTCCACTTGTATTCTCAATTATTGAGTCCCCTTTTCTCAATCATCAGCTGTAAGTGAGAACCTATAGTTGGAAACTTTGAACTTGTTGTATTTGGAGTACAATTAACACCTGGTGAAGCTTGATTTAAATTGGCGAAGTCATGCTTGGTGATAACAGATAAAGCTGCCTATGAAAGAAGACTCATACCCGACACACCTCAATCCCCCCTGATTGAAGAAAGAATAAGGAAGGGGCCTTTCCAATTAATTTCTACTTATGGGTTTGACTTAATTGTGCATTGCATAAAATTAGGTTCCAAAAATAGCGTAATAGGCAGCCCTATGATCCTATGCCTCTTTATGTTTGCGTTTGCAGGATGTCATTAAGACAGTTAACTGAATTCTTTGTGGTTTTGGTCCTAATCTGGCAAGATCAATGTGTTATAAGGTGTTATGAGCAATGCCCAAGTGTTATTTCCTACTTAATTAATTAGGATCGTCAAAAGTTCATCACCCCCATTCAAAAGTCATTATGGTTTGGACCTACATTACACTTTAGTTGAGCCAATTTGCTTTAATTAGGCATTTATTTGTCATCTTTTGGAGTTTTTAATTGAAAAATATTCCAGATATCTAAACCCCAAAGATCCAGTAACCAATGATGCTGTAATTTCCTTGTGTCTTTACTTGGTAAGTAATATACCTCCATGTAGCCATTGATTGGGTTGAGAAACAAGAAGAAGAAACAAAATCTATACAGGCAATAATTCGTGTTATATTAGTAATTAAGGTGAGACAGTATGATTTATGATGTTATGGATGGTGGGGCTCCGAGGCTCCTTACTTTCACATGCTTCAAAGAAGAGCCATTTTGATAGAAGAAGCTCCAGAATCATTGTGATGCCATGGAAGAGTGCTTTAAGGAACTTTTATCACAAGCTGTTGGGGACAACAATGATCTTTCTTGTTATGGTGTCTTTTCCTTTGGATCCAAAGAGACGACACTGAAACCAAAGATGCCCAACCATAAAATATTATTATTGAGCAAACCATATTACTCTCCATCATGGTCTCCCAAGTCAATCCTCAATCCCCAGTTTGGCCCCATAGTTTGTTAACCACCATATGTAACTTGTCCCTGCATTATTATGCCCAATAATTCTAACCCATTTAACAAGTCAAAGACTTGCACTGGAGAAACTCTTACTCTTCAATCACCCTTTAAAGAAATGAAACGTAGAGAAAAGTGAAAAAGAAAAAGGTACAGAGGCATGCACCTGGCGAGCTCTTTGTTGGCCTTTTTGACTTGCCAGTCTTCTTGTAGTTTCTTCTTCTTCCAACAACATATCAAAATTAAAATAGTATTACTTATACAACTTTTCTTATCCATAATGATCACAATGAATGACTTTACACAATTAAACAATGTCTTAGAGTATGAGTGAAATTATAAATATCTCCTGTGAGTTGGCCTTTAATTAAGGAAATTGGCACTCCTTCTGTCCTAATTATAAGTTACCCAATTATGGCTCCATAAAATACAGCTTGCTTTGTTTCCACACCATAAAGCTACTTATTGTTATTGGGGGTTTCAGAGAAACGTCCTAAATCGAGGATTTGACCATGCTGCTTCTTATATTGAGGGTCTACAATTTTTTGGTCCCTCTACCTTATCATTTTTTTCTATAAAGAAATGGTGCAATCATGACCAATAATAGTATTTACCTACAAATACAAAACTTGATTTTCAGGTCAAACATGTAAGAAATAGTATTGCATGTGGCTTAGGTAGTAGCAAATTAATAAAATATTATATGGTTCTAATTTTTTTAACGCAAAGTCTGGTAATTAAACTTGAAACTTTTCTTTGGTAAAAAGGACCTAGAAACAAAACCCTGTCAGAAACTGACTAGTCGGGGCTGGCGGGCCTCAGCTTCACATTAAAACATAGATTTTGTCCAATTCTTATTTCAATTCAATAAGAAAAAAACCTTCAACTGAATAATAATTAAAAATTTTGAATGAATGTATTATATTATGAACTTGCAAGTTTGATAGTAACACGTTGGATCTAACTTTATTAAATAATAATATAATATTAAGAAATAGCCTATAGGGATAAAAAAGGATTTGAAATGTTTGGTCTGTCTCGGGCAGAGCGATGCGATTTTGGCATTTCACCCTAAAGAATCCCATGAGCGTTTTGTTTCTGTCAGATACAGGGCGTAGGAATCGCATGAGACAAAAATCAACGAAGCAAGCAGTGGCGCATAAAACCCAAGCCACTCGCTCTGGTGGTGGAGGTGGTATCCTAAGAAGTTGACACGTGCAAGGGAGGGCGGAGGGAGGTTCTCACCTTAGTTGCCCGCGCAGAGGGGTGAGGTCCGCTGTCAGTATATCGGTATTTGAAAGTTCAAAAATGAACCCCCACCCTTATTCACTCACACCTACTCTCTCTCTCTCTCTACCAAAGCACTACACCATTTCCTTCACCCACTTCCCCCTCCTGAAGCTATAACGGACCTCCATTAATGCCCGCCTCTCCCTTGCCCTCACCTCTCTGGCATTCTCTATCTTACCCACTCTTTCTCTCTGTAAAATCACCTCACTCACTTCAAGATCTGCGCTTTTGTTTTTCTTCCCCACTGTGCCTGCGTGTGTCATGCATTTTTGAATTAGCTCACAATCCTAGGGTTTTGTTGTCGCCCGTCATCTTCTCTCCATCTTCCCTCCTCTCTTCCTTTCTTGCTTCTTTCCCCTATTTTCGATCTAGTAATTTCCTTCAATTCACACTCTTTCATGACTGATGATGGAGAAATCTCGGCACAAGAGGTCCAACATTGCTCCCACCACCACTGATCGCTCCCCCCAACCTCAACCTGCTCTCTCTGGAGGTCGCATTCTCTCTCTCCTTCTCTTCTTTTTCTTTTTCGCTCTTTGGATTCTCAAAAATGGAGTTCAAGCTGGTTGAACTTCAACTTGTTTCTTGCTTCAGCTGACGAGCATAGCTCGTCTATACTTTCAGCAAAACACTTTAAAATACTCCACGCCAACCGAACGTGGAGGAAGCCTTGCTCTGGCTTGTATTTTTGCTGAAATTAGTATTTGAACTACTTCCGAACTTTTTCCTTAGTGCTATCGGTATATTTTGCTTGTTTTCGTAATGAATTTCTGGAACTATGATGTCCTATCATTACAATGTCTAATCATGGATCGTTTCTAAAAAGCATGTTGTGTAAATTAATTGTCTTCAAAGGAAATATTTATATTTCCTCAATTCATGCGTAAATTACAGCATCACGTTCTTGTACTGCCATTCTTTCAACTACTTTTATCAGAGCTTGTAATAAGCTGTTTATATCTATATAGGAACTTCCTTATTGCTTCCTGGCTTAGATTTTAGTAATTTCAAGCATTCTATTATCATCACTTCTTAATTAAACCCTTCCTCATTTCTGCTCTTGAATCTTCATCCTAATATGCTGTAGAATTCATTTCCAGGAAACAAGCAGGTTCAAAGACGGAGAAGGCATCCAAATTTGTCCTCTGATTCTAGTTCTTGTAGCAGTGGCGTTGCGAAAGAAGATTCGGTGCGCTGGTTTATCCTTTTTATCTTCATCTCTCTCCATTAATGCATGAAATACGTGTTTGAATTTATGAATGAAGAAACAAACTTTCTTAAGGAAATGGATTATTATATTCATATATTGCATTTCATTCATCTTCTCTGTGCGTGGTTATCTGTCTTTAAAAAAAAAAAACAAAAAAAATACAGACTGACATGATGAACAAATGCATTGATTTTTGCAGTTCTCGTTCAAATTGGGTTGGAGATCTTCAAAACAACTGTTTGGAACTCCCATGAAGAAGTTATTAGCTGAAGAGATGTCAAGAGAAACTGAATCCAAAAAAAGGGCTCCTAGTGTTATTGCCAGATTGATGGGTCTTGACGGGCTGCCTGCTAATAAGCAACACAAAGGTTCCTCAGAAAACCATCTACAAAGAAGAACACAGTTAGAGAAAACTCATAGCAGTAAAGCATCATATGATGGTCGATCATCTAGAAGAAGCTCAAAGGATCAGCAAGAATTTAAAGATGTCTTTGAGGTCTCAGAGATCCCAAAGGTAGAGAGCAGACAATATCAATCGCAGGGGTTTGCAGACTTGAAGGTCACTGATTCCAAAATATCATTCATTGAACAAAAGTTCATGGATGCCAAACGTCTTGCAACTGACAGTGATTCATTGTCTTCAAAGGAATTCGATGATGCACTTGAGGTTCTAGACTCCAACACGGATCTTCTGCTAAAATATTTTCAGCAACCAGATTCTTTGTTTAAAAAGCATCTAAATGATCTGCAAGCTGCCCCTCTTCAATCACATTGTGGACACATAGAAGCTATGAAATCATCAGATATGGAGAAGCATGAATATGGTGACTTCAGCTTGAAGTCAGCCAGGGACAAAACACGGTCAAATTTCAATAGATCTCATCAAAAACATCATGATGGTTATCGCCAATTTGACAGAAGGCATGCTGTGCGTAGTTTGCCAAAATCATCGAAGCTTCAGTCAAATGGAAAAGACAAACAAGATGCAGTCCCCACAAGGATTGTTGTCCTAAAACCCAATCTTGGAAAGGTGCAGAATGCTACCAAATTTGTTTCATCATCTTGTTCTTCACATGTTTTTTTATCAGAGAGTGGAAAGAGTGCTGAATTTCCAGATGTCAGAAATAGGGACCTTGAATTGCACGATAAGAAAAACCTGCCGCATACCATCAGGCTTTCAAGGCAAAATTCTATGGAATCTAGAGAAATGGCAAAGGAAATCACGAGGCAAATGAAAAGTGGTTTAAACAGTGGATCCATTCTCTTTTCTTCTTCTAGATTTAGAGGATATGCTGAGGATGATAGTTCTTGTGATTTTTCTGGGAATGAATCTGCAGAGGAATTAGAGGTAACAGCAGCAACCTTGGCAAACTCCTTCGACTTAAATAGTCATAATAGGCCATCATCCGGTTCTAGTGAATCATCTGTGAGTAGAGAGGCAAAAAAGAGATTATCAGAGAGGTGGAAAATGGCACACAAGTCTCAACAGGTGCAAGCCATCAGCAGGGGCAGCACGCTGGCTGACATGCTTGCTATACCTGATAAGGAAATGAAGGCAGCAAATTTTGAGAGCATGTCTGGTGGGGAAGGTTTCCATGATAAATTTGCTACCAATGGCGAACCTGCTGGGTTGGCTAAACCTTTGGGTATCAGCAGCAGGGATGGTTGGAAGGATGGATGTATTGGAAGTTTGTCGAGATCAAAATCTCTTCCTGCTTCATCCACTGGCTCTGGAAATCCTAGAAAAATCTTGCGCCATGAAGCTCTCCATGTTGATCGATTTATGATGCCAAAGGAGGCCCTTAAGGGGGAAAGAAGAAAAGCAGCAAAGGGTTTTGATCAGCAACAAGGTGTCAATACCAGAAGCTCAAAATATGGTCACAAGTCTTGGTCTACTCATTATACAAACATGGAAATTGATGAATCTTCACCAGACATAAACACAATCCAAGATAAATTGAAGGCTGATCCTGAAGAAGATCCACCCAAGCAAGAAGTTCCGGCATCTCTGTCAATATCTGAGACCCTCAGAGATACAAGTGTGGTTACTGAACATGTGATTGATGCACGACGTGAAAATGCAGCTGGGTCTTCTGAACCTCCTGATGCGGACCTTCCGGAATTATCTTCTTGTGTTTTGATCAAAGGCAACCCTAGCAACGTTGAGAAAGACAATTTACTGCAGCAGGTTAAGTTTCTAGCATTCCCAGTTTTTATACTGATGATGTGCACATTTGGGTTTTTTCCTCTACTACATGCTTTTTGGAATTTTCATTTCTTATTTCTATTGTCTGCTTCATTCTTACTACCCTCCCATTCCTCTGTTCTTATCTTTCAATAATTATTTTTTGAACATGATGAGAAATGTGTAAGTTTAAAAATCTTGTAATTTTTTCTAGAACTAAGCACATCACTATTATTATTTTGCTCTACTATGTAGGTTCTATAGATACATTCCCAAACTTTTATGATAGCATAGTTCTTTTGTCTCAGTTAATCCTATTTGTTGTTGGCCAGTATTTAGTATCAAAAGTTCCATTAATTGTGTTTCTTGTTCTCACTCTCTAAGTTGTAATATTTCAGGAACTATCAGTTGGTTCTTCCAGTGGAAGTTCAGTCTCCTTTCAACCACCTGTACCTGGACTTGAATCTTCATGCTGTAAAGATGCTGATCAACCCAGTCCAGTTTCAGTCCTAGAACCTTCTTTTACAGATGATCTGTCATCATGTTCTGAATGCTTTGAAAGTCTCAGTGCTGACCTCCAAGGTAACTGAATCAGGCATTTATATTTATTCTACAATAGGGTGTTTAGTCTCTATCCTTTGTGTAGTTGAATATGCATTTCTTTTAGTTTTTTTATCCTTATTGCCGTGCGACATGCTCACTCAAATTTTAGTGGTTTTCCTAAGATATTGAATCCACAGCAATGACAGCAGTAGTTAACTATCTTGGTGCAATATAATAAACTCTCTTCTGTTTTCTTTTCGATGGAAACAAAAAAAAGACTACTACATGCAGTTATTCAACTCCATGACAAATTGAACAATAAGCTGAAAAGCAGTTATTGCTGTCGTTGTGGCTTACTTGTCTACGTGAAAATATTATCTTTTCATCCATTTGGATTTTATATTAGAGAAAGTGAAGACTCACTGGATGCAGTGATTGCATCAATTCTAGAAGTAAATGCCTCAGTAACTGTGATTGACACATTAATTGTTCCTTATTAGTTTTGGTGAATTTATTATATCACTTTCGCAATATCACAGTGTGAAACGTATTGTGACTTGATGGCATCCTTTAGACTCCTAATGGAACTATCCATTTAGTGGTTTAAAAATTAAATTGATATTTTACTAATATGTGATTGCTTTCTGACTAGATTACTGCTCTTACATCATAGTTCTTCAGTGGTCATCTGATCTATGACTTTATACTCATGTTATTAATAATTTATGATTGATCTGATTTTATCTTCATTGAAAATTATGCAAGTGAATTATTGAAGGTTATAGAATGACAAATTTCATTGGACAGACTTCCAAAATTGAAGTTTGCTAATAACTGCGCAATAGAGAACTTGTTAGAATTGCAATTTTGCTAGAGTTGGCTGTCTTGGTATTTTAGCAATCTGTTGCTAATCATGTTCTATATGGGATTTGAATCGAAATATCTTTTTTATCAGTTAGACAAATTGCTTGTACAAATGAGATTGTTAACAGTGATCATACTTGCAACCATGATCTGTTTTGTAGCTTTCGTCAAGTACCTTGTTGATATTAACTGAAGGAATGATTCTTAAGGATAGAATGGATTTCTTCTAAGTATGTTATTAGGCTTCTTTACCTTTTTGCTGTTTCCTTGGTTTAATGAATCCTTCTGGTTGCTAGGTCTTCGGATGCAACTCCAGTTGCTTAAGTTGGAATCTGAAGAATATGAGGAGGGACCCATGGTAATTTCAAGTGATGAAGATGGTGGGGAAGTATCTCTCGGAATTTCAGAAGATAATGGATTATGTAGAACTGAAGATAGCTGGGAATCTTCCTACATTATTGATGTCTTGTCTGAGTCGGGCATTGATGGGGCTCAGTCCCTTACATATTTGGAAGTATGGCACACTACTGAATGCCCTGTGAGTCCTTCAGTGTTTGATGAGCTTGAGAAGAGGTACTCTGATTGGACTACTTGTTCAAGGTCTGAAAGGAGGTTGCTTTTTGACCGTATAAATTTAGGACTCGTCAAGATCTACCAGCAATTTGTGAATGCCCAGCCATGGGTGAATCCTACAACATCAAATATTGGTTGCAAACTTATTAGAAAGGGGCTCCAAGATGGGCTGTGCACGTTGTTAGGGAGCCAAAGAAAAGTAAAGGATGACGCTCTGGGGAAGGCGCTGGTAAGGGAATCGCAGTGGTTGGACTTGAGAGATGACGTTGATGCAATAGGTAAGGAAGTTGAGAGATTACTATTAGATGATCTAGTGGCCGAAATAGCCGGTGCATAGACATTTTGTACCCAAGTCATGTTATTTCTAGGGAGTCGCGTATATTGTAAATCAAGTAGTACAACGGTAATCTCATCAGAAGATGAATAAAAAGGATCATAATCTTTTTCATCACACGAAGTTTAGAATATGAATCAATAGGAGAGTGAACAAGGAAGAAAGCAAGCTGTTGTGGGTTTCCTATGTTGCATCCAAAACCCGTTTTGAAGATTGTAAACTATGCTGGATCTACCGCAATAATGCAATCGCGCCTATTTTGAGAAATAGAGTAAAGGATAACAAAATTTAGCATTTCTAGTATATTCTTAACATCTGCTCATTTACAAAGAAAAAAGCGAAATGAATTGATTCTGAACTTATCAAACTGGGTTTGGCAGGTAAACGGCTATAAGCCAATACATTCCTTATCCGTAGGAATTACACGATCAGAAGCTGCCATTACTGGGTTGCGTTACCGCATCAAACAAAAGTCTGAAACCGTGGTAAACAAGGAATCCACGACCATATAGCAGCAGGAGGCGGCTTGTCATGGTGGTTGGCTGTACTCGACGGATTCAAAGTTGATTTTCATTCTTCAAGTTGGTATATGCTTTCCCAGTGAAAGAAAAAGATCATGAATGTGGTATTACTATTAGCTAAGTTGTTAACGTGTTAGCTATGCTACCTCAGTGGCAACAATCCTGCATGAGAGAGCTGTGCAGGCTCCTATGGGCTCCACCACCCCATGCTCTCTTATGCACAACTGAAGTAGCATAGAATTGGCCTAAACTTTTTTTACAATGGGTCCAAGCACTAGCATATGAATCTTGCCTACCCCAGAGTAAGGGATTTAAGAAAAAGGAGAATTACCTCTCATACCAATGGACAGAGAAAAAAGAAGAAAAAATAAATAAATTTAATCAAATTCTCACCTAAAAAAAAAAAAACTCTACTCTCAAAATCTTTTCTCACAATCTTTCACAAAATTTTTTAATCATTCATCAAGTAATGAGATAACGCCAAGATAAATAAGATAAGTCATTAAAAAAAGATTTTTTTAGAGTTTGTAAACAAAAACATGTGGAATGCCTAAAAAAAAGGTTATTGGGCCTTTGTCTACTCATCCGAATGTTATTTTTTGGGTACTGTAACATGGATCCCAAATTGGGCCCAGAAGCCCATTCAGTTGGAGACTTGAGACCTTGATGAAAAATTGACAATACCGACGTCTAGCTTCGAGTCCTCGATTGTATAAACCGTTCGGACTTCAGTTATAAATAAGAAGCACCGCAACGCACCGTACCTACAAATTAGGGTTTAGAGTTTGAAGGAGGTGAATGGTGATCCAGCGCCTTCTTCCCTGTTTTCTCTATACAGAGAAGCATTCTTTCTCAAACTTTTCTGCTTCCTTTCGTTCCCCCCTCTCTTTCATGTTTTCCCCCTAGACTGATTTGGCATTCTGTTCGAAGTTTCAACCAATTAGTTCATCAATCATATTGTGATAAATTAAAGTTTTCTATTCAATTTTATCGGCGATCACTTTAAAATATTCGAAGAATGGCAAATGATGAAGTTATTCTTATCCTACACACTGAAGTTACTGTGTGGACTACAACTCCGCTTATTATCTGATGCCATATTCTTTTTATGTTACAAAAATGTCTCTTTTATTTCTTGATGCAAATTTCAAGTGGTTCACCGAATTGTTCTGGAGATAAAACTTAAAAGAAATATAGAGCAAATCCATTTATACTGTTTTTAAGGGTATGTATTCTGCCATGATGAGTAGCTGAATACGTCTGCAAATATGAGATCTCTCAATGAGTAGATATGCTCTCTCTGAGCAGAATGCGTACCTTTTGTTTTGAGGATCTAATATGTTATTTATTGGATATAAATTTTACATGATATCATATCATCTTTGAAATGTTTGTTATTTGGTGTTTGTTCATATGATTCTAAGATGCAATTTCTTTGGACCTGTTGTGTACTTGGTTGATTAGATGGAGCTGTTCCCAATAGCAGTTTAGATTTTCTTTGGTTGGTAATCTTTGTTAGGCAATCCCATGGGAGGATAGCCCCAGATCTACAGTTTCAAATGTTTTGAACTGTAATGCTCAATGACTAATTCAACTCTAGTATGCATCTGGCAGGTTTTTGGTGCAATCTTCGTAAAAATTCATGAAGTGCCAAATCTGAGGATTTAAATTAAAATTGGTTTCGAATATTAGCACCTTAAAATCTATAATACCCTAAATGGTTGAGAAGCTTGTGTAATATGGGTTTCTTCATAATATTAGGAGTGAAACAGATGGGAAAGAAATATTAGTCTAGAAAATTGGTTTGTTGGGATAGAGGATGGAGACAGGCAAAGCAAAAGGAAGATTGATAAGGGAAATTTAAGGTGGACAAAGCTTAGGGTAGCAGAAAACTGAAATTGTCCGGTGCAACAAAACAGAGGTTGAGATCAAAATTGAATGGTAGTTTTAGATTTAGTTGACCATCTCTTTTCATGGACATAGTTCGAAAATGCTTATTTGCATTTCACCACTGGGAAATGCTGTCACTGAGCTATTAAAACAAGAACAATAACAAGATATCAAACTAAAATTTGAAATTTTTTTGGTCGATAGTTAGAATTTCGAGTTTAGGGAGAGTGGGTGTTTGTACGTCGAAGTTATTAACATTTAGTATTAGGAATGGTGTAACATGAATTAACGTTCTTCAACTTGAGTTATGAAAAGTTCCCAAAATTAATAATTAGTACGTAAGATAGATTATTTGTAAAGTTAGAAATTGGAGAAGTGCCACATACTATGTCAGGCTTCAATATCTTTATTCAATTATTTTTATGCTATAACCCGAATACCCAATTATAATTTATATACGTCCTTAAAAAGTTAAACGAATGCTCTTCTCACAAAGTTTCACATGCATCTTTTATTCAATGTTCTTTCTTTTTGTATGGAGTGTTTTTGTAAGATATTATGAGAAATAACATTGTGAGAATCATTTCTCAGAAAGTTAATATCATTGTTCTCTTCGAACGTCCAACCGGTACACTTATTTTAGCCATTTATTTGATCCCATGTGCATCTTCTTTATAAGTCACTATCTGGTACTACAACTCGGCTTTTAGAACACCACTCAAGCGTTCACTTGTGAGTTGTCACAAACTAGTTTGATTAACTTCATTGTTGTTGGCGTCAAATATCAGAAATTACTGAGCTGTTCTATTTTCTTGTTCTTTGTTTTTTGTGGCGATGGACAGGCATATTTTGGAGTTCTAAGCTTAAGCCACAAAACTTGTCTACTTTGGGTGATTTTGGTGAAACGCAACATGGGGAGGTTATAAAGCAACCAGGAGACTTTGAAGGAACCAATTATCACTGTGGAAAGTTTATTAAGAATATGGTAATTTACTATAAGACTGTGGTTATAAAGTCTTGGTCAAAATATTTGTGAAGATAACATCTGTATCTTCACTTCTTTTCAGTAATATTACAAAACTTTAAAGATAAAAGTACCCAAAGTTCATATTGGTATCTATACCGGTTTATGAAAATGACAAGTTATTGCCTAGATGAACTGTCACTACACAGTTCAGCATTATATATGGAAAGAAGAGGAAATTTGTTTGATTAATTTATGTAACAAGAACCAAGAACGTAGTCTCTGGCCAACTATCAGGATGATTGCGATTTCCTGAACACATCGCAGCATGTGATTGGGATAAGACCTTAGACATCTCCAAAACAGAGGAATAAATAAATAAGGCTGCTGGGAAGCACAAAGGCGTGGCAGAATTGTAGCAAAACCTTGGGGATACCAATACGAGAATGGGCCAAGGGAAAGTAAATTTCAAAATATGATAGAGAAGCCTAAATATGACACAATATACTTTCACTTAAAACTAAATAAACTCTCCTAGCTCTTTCATGCTTTCCAAGCGACAGCTACACTTCCTAATATTTGCATTCATACTAATTGAATTAATATCTAATTCACACTCAAACCATACAGCAATAACAATTTCTACTTTCCTCTTCAATTAGATCAAATTTTTCTTCTTTGTTTCTGCGATGCCAGATCCAACTACTGAGGCAGATGCTGGCCAAAATTGTGCATTCTTCACCTTTGATACGCTTGCCAATACGCTCAATGGAGACACATCTCCAACTATTATCACCTTCTTCGCTGCAAAGTCTATGTTGAATGAAGTAACTCCTGCCCATATAATTAACAATGTAAAGTTCTTTTATTAGGGAAATGGCTTCAATGTAATGTGACCAGAAACAACAGGAAAGGGTCCAAAGAAAATGTTTTCAGATTAACTCAGCTTCAAAACTGATGAGGATTTTGGTTTACAAATAAAGGATTTTGATTTAGAAGGATTTATGTGAGGTGGGTTGAATTACGTACCTTCCATTGTAGAGAGATGTTTTCTCACTTTTCCTTCACAGCCTTTGCAGTGCAGAGAAACCCTCAGTACCACAACCTGCAAGAAAATTCATTCAAATCACATCCAATAGCATTTGAGTCTATAATATATTATTATTGAAGTTTTGCATTGTTTCACTGTCTGTCAATAGTCCAATTCAATTTCCTGCATCCGCTAGCATTACTTAATTATTCGACATACACATGCTGCCAGAGTGCCAAGCTTGCTTACTACTGTTTAATAGACGAAAAAATTTGCTTACAATTAACATACTTGACGAGAAACAAATGGACATGGTTCAGATTGGAGAGTCTTAAACAAGTAGGTACACTGCAATGTGTGTGGGCGTGAGGGAGACGGAGATAACTAACCTGATCAGAAGAACCAGATTTTGGACGAGAAGAGCTAGAGGGTTTAGAAGCAGAGTTGGTTTCATCTTGATGAGCAACTTGAACCTTCTTGTTATCAATTGGAGTTAATGCCAAAACTGGGTCATTATCTGATGAACCGTCCAAGAAGGCCGCGTCACTCAGCAAATATCTAGATGAACCAGGAGGAGTGATTAAATCAGCAGGTGGTCTAACCCAACTCCTCCGAAGAATACTATTAACTGGATTAGAAGAGTAATTGTTGGTGATATGTTCAGTCAGCTTTCTGGCAGTACTTTTGTTCTTTTGATCATGACCCTTCGCTGAATTTTTCTTGTTCTGGTCTGTTCGCTTTGAAGAAGAACTTTTCTTAGTCTTTTGGTGATGAGCGTAAGGTTTGGGGTCGATGGGTGGCTGAGAAGAACATGGGGTGGTGAGACCTCTGGAGGGAAATCTTCTTGAATCTCTGATAATGGGGTTGTGGCGGTCGATGGCTCGGCTGCCAAGTTGAATGCTGTTGGAAGATGAGCAGGAGGAGGAGGCTTGATCCATGCTAATACATATGGCTGTTGAGGCTTGGGAAGTACAGAAGATATCTATGCCTTTCATCTTTGGATAATGATAACAGAGAAGAACGAGTGGATTAGAGAATCTGCATCAATCAGAGGGAGATAAAGAGAGAATTTCTACGAAAAATGTTGGTACTGATTGCTTTTAAACTTCAGTTCCTTTGGGTTTTTTGTGGAGAGGGGCATGGACAAGGATAGAGATAGAGATAAAGGGAGAGGACTGAAATGGAAAATCCCATCGGTTTCTAGTGGTGAGGCTTTAGATAATTTGTAAGAGGAGCTGTCCTAATACTCTATTAGTCTATCACATAAGACAATTGCTGGCATACTCAGATGGCCATGGGGTCCTCAACCATAAATAACATACTCAAAATGAGCTCTACATCTCACGGGTGTTCTTATAATTGTTAATGGTTTTAGCATAGCAATAGGAACGTTGCACGTGCATTCAAATCCAGCATTAGAAAATTTTATCAATGAAAAATTTGACAGGTTTGTAAGGAATGGAAGAATGTCCTGAATAATTTGTATGCTTTTTGATGGTTTGGCATTCTATGAAAAGGGTGGGCGGAGAGTGGAGGTGTATCGTTTTTATGTCAAGACAGAGCAAAAAAGAGTGGTCTTTATGAGATGCAACCAACATTGCTAATGCTTTTAAGAATGAAAATGATGTATAATAGGTACACTGAGTTTCTCTCAACTCCTTACTTGTTTTCAGTACAGGCAGAAAATTAAACTATCACACTCACTAGAGACCATTTTCCTTTTGGTTGACACCGCATTGCGTTGTGTTCTTCTCATTTTAGATGAGACTACATATATTCTAAAATAATAGTATTTTTTGGTCATTTTTTAATGGGTGTTTATTGTTTTGTAATTAATGCCATTATAATATAAGATAATCATAACTTATGCCAATCATTTTGTGCTGAGTGCAACAAATGTAAGTGGGTGCAGAGCTGTTTTGGATTGATCTGATGATACAGCGACATTAATTTTCATGTACAGCGCTGGCCTCAAATAAGAGAAACGGGTGGCACGAATAACTAAAAACACTGTGAATTTTGAGTATGGTGTGTTGGCCTGTTAGGGCATGGCCTACAGGTTTAATACTTACCAAGAACTTGACAGTAAGCTGTCTAGAAATTCTATTTAAAACATGGAGTACTTGGTCAGATGAAACAGAGCAACGGATAAATTTTTGCAGCATCTTCATGTGCAGAGTTCACATTTATAATTTATAAAGAAATTTGTTGGTAAAATGAAAGTGGAAGATACCAAGTAGCTACAGAGTGTGAGCACATGTTAATTGATCATTAAGGAAAATGGGTGCCATACGCAATTCACTAGTTAATTACAGTAATCAGAAATGTATTTAAGAGGAACTAAACTAATATTCTAAATCTTTGAGAGCATACCGAAGAATGACCATTTAAGTTCACTATGATGCTTTCTTGAAGAGGCTGAGTAATAGTTTTAATATTCTTTTTCTATCTTCTCACAATATCAATTTGCGTGGTTGAGGGAGCTAATTAAACCAGATTGTGCAACAAACCAAAGAATTTTGTTTTAATTAACTGAAATTTAGAGAAAGGACATGAACAGTATAACTCAAGCATAATAAAAGCCTTGTAGAAGAGAATCAAAACTCAACATTGTTAAGATTCTAATGGAACAAGTGATGCCAGTTAGTAAATGATTAAGAATTTTGCTTTCCTGTGGGTGGATGAGAGGCAAAGCCGCTTTCATTCTCTCTCCCATTAACCAAAAAAAAGTCTCCTTCACAAATTTATGGAATCAGATGCTTGTATGGCTTTCTTCCTACTTAAATCATACAAGTGGTACAGACAAGAATGATAATGCTATATCGAGAAAATGGGGCTGGTTTTCCTTTTCAACTATGGTCCCTCCCTACCAAAACCCTTTTCTCTGATCCCTAATACATCAGAACCCAAAGCATTAAGAAGAACCATGACGTAGATTCTGCAATAAGAGGGTTGCGTCAATGAAATATGGTGAAGTATCACCTCCATCAACTACAACCATATTCACCATGCCGTATAAAATTGAAACGAGTTTCACTTCCAATACACTTTTTTTTAATATCAAATTTATTTTTAGATGAAAAGTTCACATGAAATCGTTCTTCTCCCTTTCAAAATTTTGTATTAATTTATATCATGTAGATCATATCATATTAAGGTATTTATTAAAAAAAAATATTTTTTACCTACTGACTAAGGTTAAATTGATAAAAAATAATTTTATAAATTAATGGTTTAAATCTTAGAATCGGCTATCCTACTCCCAGCTCCCTCACCCAGAGGGGATGGGGCCCTACCTCTTGCACTGTGTACCCCACCCCCTCTGGTTCACCTTAAATCTTACACTTACATTTGGAACCTTGTCTTATCTTCATTGCTTCTAATGCAGGGTTACCCTTTTTTCACCTTCCATTTTATTGACCCAAGAGATTAGTTGCCTTCCCCTTGGCAAATGTGGTTAGAGCAGTTTTAGCAGCAGCTAATGTTTTTCTATTATGATTGTACTTAACCTCCACTAGTCCTGAACATGTGTTGAAGAATTTGCAATTTGAACCACGTCCCGTACCAGCAACTGGCAATATCCAATAAATTGTTGTAGTTTATCACATATATATGCTATACACAATTTTTCATTCTCATGAAAAATACAAGATCGAATTAATACAATAGGAAAAAAAAATTGCTGAAGAGAATTTTTCTTTTCAAAATTTAACAAATACGCCAATTGTATGCCAAGCAAGCTAAATGTAAATAGACAGTAGATATATCTTCTTACAAAGGCGACGTATTACCGTTTACCAGAACTTTCTGTTCACGTTGGCTGTGGATGGAAAAAAAAAATTGAAGGGGAGGCTTGCTCTTCTCCATATACATACAGGGTTTGCTACCATTCTTATTTCATTCCTTTTCCTTCATCTTCATTCAAAATCCGATTCCGAAAATCATTAACCATAAGAGGCAACCCTTCTCTCAGTGAGATTTTTGGCTCCCAGTTCAACAGTTCCTTTGCTTTGCTAATATCTGGTTTCCTCATATGGGGATCATCAGCAGTATTTAGTTTGTATTCTATTGTAGCACTCGAATCAATTGTTTCTTTGACAACCTGTGTGTTTATGGAAATATCAAATATGACAATGAGAGGACGTCAATAAAACAATCTTATATCTCTATCCACTCTCCCTGCCCCTCAAAACTCATACTGAAGTGCAACTTCACTGCAGAAGGGCACAACTAATATTCTATATGCTAGGTAATGGATTAAAGAATGAACAAAATAAAGGGTCAGGAATATGCACAAAATATGCATGTCAAAGCATGATCTTAATGGAGCCTTATCAGGAAAAATTATAATTGAAATCCAAAACAAAGAAGAAAAGAAAACGAGAGACATGTAAAGAAGACAAGATACCTGAGCAAGCTCTAACATGGTGAACTCCCCTGGGTTACCCAGGTTGAAGGGTCCCACATGTTCACTTTCCATCAAAGCCACTAGCCCATCTACCTGTGAATTGAAAAGAATTTTAAATTCACCATTGCATGATTTCAATGCTGCACAGATTCTCACAAAAAGTAGACCCCAAAAATACTTCTTTGATATGAACTAATTATCCAATTCATAATATTTCCATTCTGAAATCAAATATAAAAAGAAATCATACTTCCATATAATAATTGAATTATAAGTAATGATAAAAAAAACATTATGGTTGACCTTCCAAAACAGCTGTTTTTCTTTGCTTTTTGTTCGCTCTGTTACTCCATAAAAGTCCATTTACACTTGAATGGTCTTAGACTCTTAAGAGTTGCATCAAAACAAGTTTCTAATAAGAGAATCAGGTCACAAAAGCTTGTTAAGTATAATTATAAAACATGAAGTCATATCTTTTAGGCTACATTTTTTTGCCCCAGGCATAAAATTCAAATCTAGCACTCATCAATTAGAACCTGATTCAGATTGAATAGATTCTTTCTGCCAACCATAAATTTGAGCTAAACATGTTGTATGCATGAGTCAGCATGACTGATAGCACAAACAGAAAGGTATTAGAGAGATATAAAGTTTCAAAATAAAAAATTGCATATGCATACCAAATCAGAGACATATTGGAAACTTCGTGTTTGCTTCCCATCGCCATATACAGTCAATGGTTGTTTGCGAATAGCCTGGAAACATCGAAAAAAATAGTATAAGAACACAACACCTCCTCCCAGAAAGAATATTTATTAAAAGAAAGGAAACAAAGGGAGTCAAACCTGTGCAACAAAATTGCTTACTACACGCCCATCATCAAGGCACATACGAGGTCCATATGTGTTAAAAATTCTAGCAATTCGAACCTGTAAATCAGCAAGACCCAGATCAGTTTCAACAGTAAAATGTGGTTTGCAGGAAACACAATGACATACATCATAATAAGTTGATAAATGTCTTATGTTGTACTAATTATTAATTCTGCTTTGTATGAAGAATTTGCCAAGCATTTAACTGTACTAATTTTTTTTCTTTTTCTAAGGAAAATGATGTTATTTCCAGCATTGCATACAATTATCAATGTGGGATCTTCCCAATTATTTTTTCTATAAAGAAAATTCCAATCAAATTACTCATATATTGGTGTAAAAACAAACATAGGAACTTCATTAATGATTAATCAGAATATTCTGGTTGACTCTCCACAATCTTTATTCACTAACAATGATCCACAGAAAGTTTTGGTCAACCCTCCCTGTACGATGAGTTAAGTACAGGATTTCTTTCTACCACCAAGCATTCAGACACAGTCGGTTCTCCAGTCTTCAGAGTTCAGCTACTTTCCCATGTGCGCATGTTTTACAATTTACTGACTACAATGGTTAGATCACTCTTTGAATACAATGGATACATGAGTGCAAGTTTGATATGTTGTAAATTTCATGGGGAGTAGGTAAGCTCAAAAACTACATCATGCTTTAATCTCCTGGGAGAACTAATAGTCAGAAAAACTAAGGATAGTTAAGTGAAGTGAGTTGGTAAGTAAAGCATTAATAAGTATAACAAGCAAGGAGCAAGGCAAAGAAAGAAATGTCTGGCACATGAATTTGTGGATGTTTTCTAGTTAAAACAATGTGTACAAAGCAAAATGCAACCGGATTTTTAAGTGAGTATCAAAATGGTATAATGTAACAGCACACAGAAAGTTCATAGCAAACAACATAGACATCATGGTAGATAACCTACAGTAGCCCCTTATCAATTAAATATATTAGTTACCTCAACGCCATCACCTCGATGATAATCCATCGATAAGGTTTCTGCAGTTCGCTTTCCTTCATCATAACAGCTCCTCTCACCTAAAATTTTTACGTATATTTTCGAATTACTGAACCACAATACATCAGTAATATTTATGCATGCTACAAGACAATTTTCTGGGAAACTTTGATTTAGCAGCTCACCTATTGGATTTACATTCCCCCAGTAAGTCTCTTTCTGGGGATGCTCCAGTGGATCACCATAAACCTCACTAGTACTGGTAAGTAGAAACCTCGCGCCAATCCTCTTTGCAAGTCCCAGCATATTAAGGGTACCCATCACATTTGTCTTGTAAGTCATATGTAGTTAAGGATCCCAAAACAACCTCAGTTTCAATTCCAACCAACATCAAATTTTGAGTTTAAAACAATATAATTGAATAAAATATCAAATGAATTTATAGTTATCAATAATTATTGAACAAAGAAGGATATGATGGTCTTGACGGGATTATACTTATAATGCACAGGTGATGCAGGGCAAGCCAAGTGATAGATCTGGTCCACCTCCAAGAGAATTGGTTCGACCACATCATGACGAATAAGCTCAAATCGTGGGTTCCCAAAGAGGTGAACCAAATTTTCCTTCCTCCCGGTGAAAAAATTATCGATCACAATCACATCATTCCCTCTGGCAATAAGCTTATCGACAAGGTGACTTCCCACGAAACCTGCCCCGCCGGTGATGACAATCCTCAAACGGCGGCCAGTGATTCCCACTGGAACCCTGCCCAGTTTGCCTCCCAAGCCATAAGTGACGGAAGACGAACGCGAGAGCTGATCATGTTGCGTGAAGCCAGAGGAGAAGGATCTGGGAGTTAAGGAACCGGGTTCGGATGAGCTGAGGCGAGAGAGGTTGGGTTGAATGATGAAGAAGGTGGAGCCAATAAAAATACCGACAAAGATAAAGAGAAGCCTCTGCTCTCTCAATAGATAGTTGATGGATCTGGGAAGGGATCTGGAATGTTTAAGGGTTTTGGGTGTATATGTGAGATTCTCGGTAGCACTCGTCATCTCTTCGTCCCGTCTATAATTTACGCTGGTTGGCTTGTGCAGCTGCTTCATGCTTTGGGTTTGGTATTTGATTAAATATGGAGAAGAAAGTGAAAAAGAGGGGCTTACAATGTGGGTAAATGTGAGCCTTGTGACACTGTTACCATACGTTAACTACAAGCTTCCATTCTTGTTTCTTGATTTGAAACAAATTCCAACAGATTGAGATTGAGGAAAGTGAAGCTGGAGCTGGGCTAATTCATCCCACGATCTTCTTCACTTGTGCCACAACAACCGGAGGGAGAGAGAGAGAGCGTGCAGCGTTGGTTGTTCAACACCTATTTTATTATAGGAACTAGGAAGGAAAAGACGTAAATGTAAAGGAAATTGGCACCCGCCATCGCCATGGATGTGTATGATTTTACGTTCAAGTATTGGGGGTCCACGATGCTGGCAGTTTGTTCACGTGACAGAGCACGCCAATTATGATACTCTCAAAAGAATCTGAGTAGGCCTACTCCTCCCAAATCCTCATCAAATTATGTCAAATTCCTAATGCGCCTAACATTTTGATATCTTTCCACTTTCTTTCTTTCAATACCACAATCACGATTTAAACAAAAGTCACAAATATATAGGATAATACTATTTGCAATCTTCTCATATAAATTATATACATTATAATTTGATTGTATTTAAATTTCACTAATCTTAAAATTTAAAATTAGCATATTAATAAGGTGATTTCTCCCTTACTCCAGAGTTGGGAGAAATTTAATTTTTTTTAAAAAAATTAAAATTAAAATTAAAAAAGATTTTATAACAAAAATATTTAAAAATAATTAAAAAAATTAAAGTAAAAAATTAAAAATAAACAAAAATAATTATTTTCATTTATTTTTTTATTTTTCTTATATTCTTTAAATTATTTTTTAAAATAAAAAACTTAAAAATTAAATTTTAAAAAATAAAAAACCTCTGAATATTGTTACGTAGAAAAAGCCTGTTAATAATATTGGATTCTCTTACAATGAATTGCATAGCATTGGCCCAGTGAAAAAGTAGAGCCCACAGCATTGATACTCTGTTAGAGACCCCCAGCCCAAAAGACAAACAGTAGCAGGACAGATTACTATTATTCTGGGAAATCTATTCCAAGCCTGGCCCCATTCTCCCCCCAAACCAAACAAACGAAAATAAAAAGGCCACCTTATGCCAAAAAAGAAAGAAAGAAAAGGCCATCAGCCCACCACAAGTCACGACAAAATGTAGTCCCACGTATATAAGGAATTGTCTGTAACCCTTGTGCCTTTGATTCTAGGGTTTCAAGTTTCTGGAGTAGCATAGCTGCGCGTCAATCCAGAAATGGGTAAGAGCTTCGCTGAAAAAGATTCAAATTTGTGCATTCTTTTTTTAACCACTGCGATATTAAAATCTGATTTTTGTATTTGATCTGGATTGAATATTGATGACATTGAAGCGAGGATAAAGGTGCACGAGCTGAGGAATAAAACTAAGGGGGAGCTACTGAACCAGTTGAAGGATCTCAAGGCGGAGCTAGCTCTACTCCGTGTCGCCAAGGTCACCGGCGGTGCTCCTAACAAGCTCTCCAAGATGTAAATCACTCTAAACTCTGCTCTGTATGAGTGATGCCTCTGTCTATGGGTTTTATATTGATTTTACTTTTAGGATTTTCTTAACTGATTTCGAGGAACTTATGTTTGGTCGCTTTGCAGAAAGGTGGTGAGGTTGTCAATAGCGCAGGTGTTGACTGTGATTTCCCAGAAGCAGAAATCGGCGCTAAGAGAGGCTTACAAAAATAAGAAGTATTTGCCTCTTGATCTACGTCCCAAAAAGACTCGAGCCATTCGCAGACGTCTCACCAAACATCAGGTTTTGTTTATTCTAGATTGGGATTTCTTTATCAACGTAACATGTTGCATTGTTTGTTTTGAAAGTTTGCAATTATTTTTTGTGTGCTTCCGATGGTGGCGTTGGTCTTTTAGACGTTGCATAATTGATGTGTTAGATCTCTTCTTTCTGCATTACATTTTAAAAACACATCTTTCGTTGAATCAGAATTTGAGTCTAACCCTTACGTGTTTGGTGTGTTTTCTAAGTAACAAGAGCTGAAAACTCTAGGAAATGACCTATCACGGATATATGCTTTAGGGTGAATTTGGTTAAAGAGTAGAAATGCGATGGCTGGGAAGAGGAGAGTTGACTGGATCATAGACATTACATTTAAATAAAATATTACTGGTTATTGGGGAGTTGGGGCATTGGTGATAATAGATTGGTTATTATTGTAGTTAATGTAATTAGAGTCCATGGGCTGCCTTGCTATTAGTGGGGGAAGTAGGCCAGGCTACTTATAGGGCCTGCCTGGCCTACTTGGCCTGGCCTATTTAGCAATTTAGGCCAGGCAGGACAAGCCTTTTATGTAAGCCTACTTAATTAAATAGGCTAGGTCTCTATATCAAAGGTTTGGCCTAGGCTTGCAGGTCGGCTTACATTCATATTTATAATATATATATATATATTATGTTTTTTAATTTTTTATATTTAAAATATATTTTTTAATTCTAAAATAATCAAAACCCTAAAATCCCCAACCTTTCCCCCCTTTCTCATTTCTATGTTTAGTCTTATGTTGCTTTCTGTTATGTTTCTATTTCCGTCTGTAAAGTTGCTGTCATTTATGTTGTTTTGTGTCTAGTTTGGGTTACTGTTAGTTATCTGTTAAGCGGTCATGTGAGGCGCACATGGGTCCTTACTAGGGCAACATTGTGCATCTTGTAGTTTATATTCTGAAGTCCTTGTGCTGGGACGGCAGCTTTGAATTTTATTGTGAAATTTTACAGTGGTTTCTCTGAGAAGAACCCCTTTGTTCATCTCTGTGTTAGCTAGTTTCTTTGTTACCTACCATCCCTGCGTCAGTCCAGCTTTATCAGCTACATAAGATGTTCTTGTAGCCGACTTGCGTGCTGATGTATAACAAGACAAGGATCTTACTTTGTTAACTTTATTTGGATCACTTAGGTGACAATTTTTTAATTCACAGAAAAGCATGTTGAGAATCTGAAAATAGGCAAAAGCAATGAGTTAATTGAAAATAGGCTAATTGTCAAGGCAAAAAAAAAAATTTAAATGGCACCATTATTTAATGTCTTTTTTTAACTAAAACCTCTATTACAATTCCTTTGATGCTACACATGCACATAAGCTGCTAGGATTTTTATTATTCAAAGAATTTAGCCTATGTTCTTACTTCTTTGTTTGACTCTTGAATGAACCATTGATAAATCAGAAAGTTATTGTTATTTTACTTTTGAAGATGATGTTTGGAAATTTTAAAACAACCTAAATCATAGATGCATTGGTTGAAAGTTCTGGGTCTGTTTGATCTACAGTGTGATGTTGTGTTTTGTTCTATTTTTAGTGACTTCAATGCTCTTTTGAATGTTGTGCTATACCTTAACCTCCCCTTCCCCTATGGCTGGTGTAGGCATCATTGAAGACAGAACGTGAGAAGAAGAGGGAGATGTACTTTCCAATGAGGAAGTATGCCATCAAAGTGTAGGCCAGAATCCATTGCTTTCAAGCTGCATTCTGTAGAGTGTATTTCAGTTAATTGAAATATTGAAAAGTTTTGGATGCTGCCATTTTGGTGGCATTCCATTTTTGCAGACCGTTACTTTCCAATATTGTCTCTATGCAACTAGTCCAGCATAGAATTTCCAAAGGTTGAGTTCTTTCTAGAATATTTCTGCTTGCTTTTATGAATGGTGATTGATCAAAATGGGGTTTGCATGTTTTGACTAATCAAAGAAGCTTCCTGACTTACCGTAGATGTTTCTCAGCCAGTTGATTATTAGATTAAATATGGGTGAATATACCCAAAAAATGTAGAAGGGGTGGGCCAGACTCATCAATGAGAATCCATAATTTTAAGATTTGATAAGTTCGATAATAGCGACCGAGCCGCCGTATAACTTTTGCCGAATCCTTAATTTGCTGGTATTTCCCGTGTTTCACCTTACATTCTCTCTAATCAACGCGTCTAGTAGGGCTGGAGGATGTGTTAAAAATGGAAATTAAAAATAAAACGTGAAAAACTGCATCTCTATTTTGAATAAAATTAGGGTGCACCGTTTCTCAAAATGCTAGTACACCATTGCTGAAATTTGTTTTTTAAATCATCTGCACCAAAATTGCGTGTAGCAACAAGCACTTCAGTTCAAGGGAAAAAGCAAGAATGGGCTTTGATTTTCAGAAGACGTAGGCTAGCTTAAGATGATATCTTAATAATTGACATAGTCTTGATAGGATTTCATACCAAAAGCACCCATGCTAAATAAGCTAAATTTTATTGATCTAGTCTCAAGTTGATATCTTATTAAGATTTTCATTCCTTTGCTTTCCTTTATTTCCTCTTAGCTTTTAAATTACACAATATTTGTTATGTTACTCAGAGTAATTTTTTTTAATTGAGTTTTGAACTCATAATCTTCAACTATTAAAAGTTTAAAACCACTTCAATTTTTTTTTTAGATTAGAAATTCTTTATTACAACGTTGTGGCAAATGTATCTGAAACAAATACATGCATGGCTAAGTTATTTTTGAACTTTTACGTACATGCATGGTGATGACTGACGAATAGGGAAATTCTTTAAAATTTATATAAATTAATGAAATTTGTGAGCCCTGAACCGCGTATAATGTGAACCCTGAAAAGCTCAGTCATAGAACAATGTCAGGTATGGATGTAAAAAAGGAAAAAAGAAAATGAGGGACTTTAATGAGCGTGGATACATGCATGAACCTATGCAGGCTACTAATTCAAAGTTGGAGACAACATGTAGGCTTCTACCATTGATCTTTTCTATTTGCCTCTCCTGTTTTCTTGCCTCTTCGGAACTCTGGGTTTTCCACAAAAATGACTTAAATGAGTAATCTATCATAAAAGTCTACCTCGATGCATGGGCGGCCAAAGTCACTATCTTCTTCAATGAACGTAATTCTTCGGTCATTGACCTTTACTCCATGCCACCATCCCTTCCAACTGGCTACCTCTATTACGTGTTCCTCTCAACTCAACAACTAGACCACCACTTCATTGATTCATTAGCTTTCATCCTTGGCCAAATTATTTTTAATTTTTAATTTATATATAATTCTAGTAAATTTTAAATTCCAACTTTTTTAAAATTAACACAAGTCTCATCCGTGAATAAATTTCTTGCATATAATTAAATATAAGAACTTATTACACTCCTGTTGACGGTATCCTATATATACATCCTTCAATCGTAGCCGTTAATTTGTAAATCATAACTCATATTTTGAATATTAACAACCACGATTGAAGCTAAGACTGTATACTACCGCTAAATCTATTACAATAACACGAGAGCAAAGCAAATGTTGATGTCACAGCAGTGATGAGGCATATGACAAAGTATATTGACTTTATCCTGTTGCTACGTATGTACAAGAGTACGTATATATAGAAATGTATAAAATTTCTACAGTCATGAACTGCTTCAATTGGAATGCCTCTGCCTCAGCCGACTAATAAGACTATGCACATTTTGATATTTCAAATACATACAAGTTATACAAATAGATCCCAAATATTCACGATTTCACGCCATAATCAATTTGGCGTTGGCATTAGATTACACTTTTACTCATTAATTGCATTATTAATTAGTTCGTGTACGTCACAATTATCTATACCAGCAATACTATAACTTTAGCATCAAGTTGTCAAATACTATTCAACCCAAAAGTGCAGTTTTGAAAATTGCGTGAGAGACAAGTCTATCAAATATTAATTAATTGATTACAATTTTATCATGGATATTAATACATAATAATTAGATCACAAACCCCTTCACGGTCTATCTTATATATATATATATATAAACCCCGGCCCCTATGCTGAATTAGCTAAGCGAAGACTGAATTAACTTAAACAGATCATTTTTTTTTTAACTATTTAAAATGTTAGATAAGATAAGATCCAATATTTTAGCTCGATATCTGATTTGACATGCGACTTTTTAAAATATATAAATTTTCAAACATATAATCAAATTCTACGTACAACGTTTAGATTTTTATTTTCATGTGTTAAAATATATGGTACAAACTAGAAACATTTTCTTTCAAATGATCACTCATTTCATTTTCCTTCTCCATCTATATATACCCCCACAAAGTCCGGTTAAAATCGTCCAATATTAATCTGTCGCCTTAAGACACCAAACACCTGAGCGTTGCAACTGATCCCTTTCTCTCCCGCGCGCTTCACTCAGAAAATCCATTTTTCCCGAGAAACAAACAAACACAGCCCCCACTCCGAGAGAAACATAACTATATTTGACCCTTGATCTCCTCTTCTATCTATACCGATTGTAAAGGAGATGAGAAGCTTCTGTTTTCACCCTAGGACGCCGTCGTTCTCCGTGTACCGTCATTCTTTACCTTCACAACCTTCTGTTTCAACTAGTCCGCGGCAGAGGTTTTCTGATTCTGGCATCGACCGGTGCATTGAGGAAGCTGAAGCTTTAGTTTTGAAATGGAACCCGGAGACCTCCCCGCTCGCCAAAGTCACCTCCCTCTTCTACGAAAACAAAAGCGAGGCCATGCAGTATATCAATTGCGTTAGCCAACTGCACCAGGCCATGCATTGCTTGGCCTCAGACAAACTCACTCTTGCACACAACTTAATGCACATGGCCATGAAGAGGCTTCAAAAAGAGTTCTACCAAATCCTATCCATGAACCGCGCCCACTTAGACCCCGAATCCGTCTCCACCAGATCATCTCGAACCTCCATCCATTCCAGGCTCAGCACCTCCGATTACGATGATGATGATGCTACACCTGACGACGAAATTCGAGCCACAGGCGATTCAATCTCTGAAGTCGAAGAGGTTTCTTCCATTGTCATGGGGGATCTGAGGTCCATAGCCGAGTGTATGATTTCATCCGGCTATGCAAAAGAATGTGTGAGCGTGTACAAGATTATCAGAAAGTCGATCATCGATGAAGGAATTTATCGTTTAAACGTAGAGAAATTGAGCTCGTCGCAGATTAATAAGATGGACTGGGAAGTTCTTGACTTGAAAATCAGGAGTTGGTTAGAGGCGGTCAAGATTTCAGTGAGGACGCTCTTCAACGGAGAGAGAATCCTATGCGACCACGTCTTCGGCGCTTCAGAATCCATCGGAGAATCTTGCTTCACCGACATTTCCAGAGACGGCGCCACCCTTCTATTCAGTTTCCCTGAACTCGTCGTCAAAACAAAGAAATCGCCACCGGAGAAGATGTTTCGGGTGCTCGACATGTACACTGCAATATCTGCACTTTTGCCCGAGATAAAATCCATCTTCTCGTTCGATTCAACCTCCGCAATTCAATCTCAAGTCCTTACTTCACTGATCCGACTCAGCCAGTCAGTACGAATGATGCTTTCAGAATTCGAGTCCAAAATCCAAAAAGACTCTTCGAAGTCAGTGGAAAGTGGCGTCGGTGTCCACCCACTGACGACACAAGCAATGAACTACTTCTCTCTTCTCGCAGATTACAATAACATACTATCTGATATATTCGCGGACTCGCCTCCACAGCCAAAGTCGTCGCTGCCAGAGACTTTCCAAGACAGTTCAGATTCCGACGACTCGTCGGCAGCGCCAGCGTTCTCCGTGCGAATATCTTGGTTGATTCTCGTTCTTCTATGTAAGCTCGACGGCAAAGCGAAGCATAACAAGGACGTTTCCTTTTTTTACCTGTTTATAGCAAATAATCTGCAGCATGTGATAGCCGAAGTCCGTGCCTCGAACTTGCAGACGCTGCTGGGCAACGGGTGGGTCGTGAAGCACGAAGCGAAGGTGAAACAGTTCCTAACGAACTACGAGAGGGTGGCATGGGGCGAAGTGTTTTCGTCCTTGCCTGAAAATCCAAAGGCGGCGATATTGCCGGCAGAGGCGAAGGTGATGTTTGAGAACTTCAACTCCTACTTCGAGGCAGCGTATCGGAAGCAGAATTCAATTATCATAGCAGACCCGAAACTCAGAGACGAAATCAAGAGGTTAATAGAGAGAAAACTAGTCCCGATTTATCGCGAGTTCTATAATACGCACAGGATTACTGTGGGTTCATTGAGAGACATATCCGAGTATGTTCGGTTCACCCCCGAAGATGTAGCGAATTACATGTTGAACCTCTTCTCAGTGGGAACAACCTCTGGTAGTGTACCGTCGTCGTCATCTCCTCACCGGCGGCATTCGCGGCAGAGTTGAGTTGGGAGTATAGAACAGTTTGAATAGCGTGTCCCCCGTCCTTTCTGGTTCGCCATTTTTTGTTCATATTGTATAATGGTTTTGACCGGCTGCTAAGAAGGGCGATGAACACGGAATTATAGTCATTTATGTTTTATGAAGTAATATACTTTTAATTTATGATTAAATTAGTGGTTAATATTTGAGAAAGAATTGTTTATGTCTTTAGAACAAATAGTATTTAATTTTTTAGCACTAACTAATGATGTCACGGCAAATTTATTTATTTACTCTGACAATCACAATGAAGAAATTGTAGAAAAAATGGACTGTAAAATTAAACAAAATCATAATACAATCAGAATACGCAAAGAATTGCGTAGAAAACTCTACATAAGGACGGAGAGAGATGTGTTAATTAAGTTTATGATTTTTAATAAATTGAATCAATATAACTTTGGATGGTCAGTTATTTTATTGTTTTTTAAAAAATACGAATTTTAAACTAATTGTTTCACTAAATCATAAATACAAAAATGAAAGTAATTATTAACTCTCTGAAACAATTTTCATTTATTGTTTTTTAAAATAATTTTTTAAAATAAATTTAAAAAAATCTAAAATTATTTTTTTTAATCATTATTTTTAGAAATAATTTTAAAAAAATAATTAATAAAAATATTTATCTAATCAAATTTTTTTATCCTCTTCAAACAAAAAAATAAAAAATATTTTTTTTTTAAATTCGTTCCAAATAAACTGCTTTTATATATGCTACGTATTTTGAATTATGTATGTAATCAAGATTTCAAAGTATCTTAATTTTTTTTCCCAATCGTTTTGCATGTAAAGAGAATCCTTCATTATAAAGACTTTAAAAATCCTGTCTGATACAAGTGGATTGGAATTCGGAACAGCATCTGTGAAGTACTCCTATTATCTAGGAGCAGCACCGCATTGCTATGAGCATGTATGAGTTTCAACTTTAAAGACTAGAGACTTGGGATTTGACACTCAACTGTTTCTGAACGAATCAACAGAAATGGGGCCAACGACAATGAAGGGGCAAGCAGGTCTAGGTATTATATTAAATAACCCTCCGGTCCTGTTCCCAGGAAAGGTTAGCTAGTGACCACGCAGTTCTGGTATGCGCATGAAAGCGAAGTTAATACAACTCAGAAAGATGAACATCACCACATATATATATATATATATATATATATATATATACACACTCACACATGTAGGTAACTGGCTATAAAAGTTAATAGACCCAAGGGGCCGCAGCTTATTTGGGTCATTTTGGTTGATCTGGTGGCCGTGCTACACATTGCCATCCACTGCAGTGATGGAGAACCTGTTTAAGATCGTCTGTAGGAGCTGCAACTGTCCACCTTGTATAGTGTTCTCTAGGATGAAACATGTTACATCCGACACTCTCCGTCATTAGCCCTGCCTGACTTCCTTTTACAAATAAGTCTCCTTCAGATCTTATGTGACCAGTTGCTACCGTCTCCTTGTCCGCTGCCTGCACGGATTTCACCAATCCAATCTCGTTATGCAAATAATAAGCCAACACATACAACTTTCGTATCTGATGGACTAAGTTAGTGTCAAGAACTTGCCAACAGTATGTTCATTGAGTCAAGCATCAGCCTCATACTTTGCTCTGTTCAAATCAGCACAACTATTTTCTACTACCCAACAAGATAAGCAACTAAAACCAGATTGCCTATTGGCAACACCCTCATCCCAATTCCCAAATAAGAGGCCGAGCAATCATGTACTTATGACATTGGTAACATGTCAAGAATATAGGAATCTAACTTGTTAATATACTCTTTTAAGTAGTCATAAATAATCATAAATCAGAATCGCACTCATCACCTGCCTTATGAGGTGACTTGATGCAATGGAGGGGTCCAAAAATCATTTGGGACTGTCGACAAATTGAAATCTAGGTACATCCAATGGCTAGGAGCATGATGGCAGCAAGGTCAAATTCTTAAACAAAGAAGAAAGCACAAATTACATTCAGAGCATCCCTTGTCAAGACTCACAAAAATGTATATGTCAATACTTCAATGTTTTTTCTTCCAGTTTCTTATGTTATGTTGTCTTTAAGAAATCCTCATATCAAAGTATGCACCATATTCTTGTGTCGATTTAAGGGTCAAGATATTGGATGGCATTAGGAGCATTCAAAGCAAGCCTCCATATTTTTTTTTGGTCCAATTATTAACATAAACCTATTTTGAAGGGCAATGAATATCAGACATTTCTATTGGATTATTGTCCTAAGAAGTCAGAAGACAGGTGGCTAAATATCTTCCCTTAGCAGAGGTAAATCCAAGAAAATGTGTGTAAATAGGTTGGTCTCCAGTCTTTTCCCCGAGCCCTTTACATAGAGACAGAGAAGCCAAAAGCATTTACAAAAGGGCTCTTATTTAGCAAACAAGATCAGACCACAATTGGAGAGCAGACGATCTAGCTCATTGTTTATGTATCATACAGTGAGCTAACCTAGAAATGGATGCATCCTTATGCTATCTCTCAACTCAGTCCCAGTTTCATTGAAAAAGTGAAAGGTCACAAATTGCCCACCAGTTACAAAAGTAAAACAATGCTAAAGCAGGAGTCATCACTATGAAAAAGACTGCTTTTACCTAATGCCTCCAAAAAGAAATTAGAAAAATGAATGTAAGCTAATGAAAGATGCTCAGCATAGATGAACCATATAGTCAAGGCAGATTAGGGAAGGCCAAGAAATATTGTAATTTGGTTTAGTTAAGAACCTAATAATGGACTGAAGCTTCAGACAGAGATCTCATACAAACTGAGAAGTGAAACTAGTATGAATTAGAAAACATTTCCTAAAAGTGATTACGGATGTAAACAAACCATATGGTGCTTAATAACAATCGTCATTGCAATCTACGTCAAATCCATGGGCAAACTGACAGCAGGCAATGAAGAGAACATATATAGATAAACTCCACTAAATTTTGTCAAACAAATATAGAAAATAACCAAAATGAGACAACGTAATGAAAAAGGCAAATAAGTAGATTCATATACTTGTTGTACTGGTTTTTCATTGCTTCCTCATTATTTTTGTAAGACCCTTCAGAACTATGTTTATTGATAAATAAGCGCAAAAAGAAAATTGCTAATTATGTCAGTATTTCCACAGCCAATATACATAAGATTCATACATACCTTTTCAGAAAGATACTTAAATGCCACCTTCTTCTGCCCTGCTTCATAGATATTACATTGCGAGTATATCTGGCATCAACATACAAGGCAAATAAGACGTTTGCATATCCTTAATAAGTTGAAATCACCCCGAGAGTAATTTCAATCGATTAACACATAATCACCTGTGATTCCACACTTGCACAAACAGCATATATGCCCCAGTTTCTCGTGTAATTATTATACAGATGTACTTTAGCAAATCTAACACGAGGATGCCGCTGTCGTGTCCCATCAAAAAAACAATGGTGAATAGTGACCCTCATGCATCTATCACCAATGTTTGAGGGATCTGCCCCAATGAGCATTGTTTTGTCATGCTGAGAAAAGTGACATCTGCAGGTGATGGAGGAACACTTCATCAATGAACAATATAAAAGGCCAAATAAAGAGAACTTTGAGATTAAGCAATTTATCTCACCTAGAAACAGTAATATCTGTACTTCCTCGCGTGATATCTATCAGTCCATCGTCAAAATCACGGAGGCTGCAGCGATCTATCCATATGTGCTTTGAATTAGGTTTGATCTGAATGCCATCAACATCAGGCCCTCTACCACCTTCTAACTCTAAATTGCAAATTATTACATGTTCGCATTCCTTCAGCCGCAAACCCTTTCCAGTAAGTTTAATCCTTTGGCCCCGGCCATCAATGGTCTTGTAAGATGACACACTCAGGTAAGATGAAAGATGAATAGTGCCTGACACCTCAAATACAATCCACAATGGTTCTTTTCTGCGACATGCATCACGTAGTGATCCCGGTCCATCATCTGCAGGCAAAACAAACCAACAGAACAGCAATATTAGATTACCTATAAACCAGCTCATCTTATCTTCTGGCGTCTTTCTCTCTCTCTCAATGATAGTAAAGACTAAAGAGCAATATATGAACACAGTGAGTTGTTAAGAGTTACAAAACAATGAACAGAAAGACACGCTGGTTAAAATCATTCACGTATTTTAGACACTAAAATAATCCCTTCTTTGAATGCTACCCATAAATTCAAAACATGTTTCCAGGTACAGAAAAGCTTTGTGCAATTACGCTTCAACCTCTCTACCTAAAGCATATCTGAATCAGCAACCCATCAATAGTTCTGTAACAGAAATCAGAAAAAATAAATTGTAAACCTAGCAAGGCATTCCAAAATACAAAGACACAAAGTAATCCCTAATTAAGATGAACACTGAAGGGATCGGAAAATGGAAAAGTAAAGTTAAGAACTGAAAGACCAATTAAACATGTTAGATCACGCCCAAGTGGACAATTAATATCGTTTGTTAGACACAAATAATCAATGATAGAGACGTTGGTGAAAAAAGAAATGTGAAAGTAATGGTATAGAAATACCATTACTCATTTTAAATATATGATGAACAGAGAATCAGAATCAGAGATAACCTGCTAAAGTTGTGACATGATAAAGGAGACCATGAAGCCCACCGATTGCAGAGCGACCAAAGCCTTCAGCTTGGCCGGCGAGAGCTCGTAGACTGGAGTCGACGTGAGAATAAGGTAAAGACAGCATTTTGGAGTTAACTTGGTTGTGGGTTGTTTGAGCTGAGCTTGGGATTTGAGGGTGAGCCGGCGCACCATATTTATAGCACGGAGCTACCGGGTTTGGAGGAACGGAGTTACGGTGTATGCGATGGCCCTGTGCGTTTCCCATTTATGGGTAGCCACACGTTTTGAGATCTTAGATTTTGTTGGAATTTGGAAACCGAAAGTGAAATCTAACAAACGAAACTCTTCTTTCTCTGTCACTGAAAACCCAAGCTACCGACACTTCTTCTCCAACAGTGAGTTGCCGTTGCTCAAGGATGGCAATTGGATTTTATCCACTTGGATTTCGGCACCAGAATCGAATAATTGGTAATCGGAATGAATACGGATTTAGTTACTTTTGTGAGAAGTTTTACGAATTGGTAATCGGAATGAAGATTAAAAATTTAATAAGGGAACGTAAATTGAAATAATGTCCAATTGATATGTTAGTATAAATATATAAAATTATAACTTTTTTTCTTATTTCATCAAATTAATAGTAGAATATTTTCTATTTAAGTATCTTTATAATAACTTTTAAAATAATATATTATAAAATCAAAATTTTTTAATACTTGAAAGTAAACACTAAACACATTAACTCATTAAATACTACTTTAAAATATGTATCTTCAAAAATATTAAAGTAGTGAAAAGTAATTTATTTTAAAATATTTATATAATTGGTATGGTAAACATATGTTCATTCCTACCATGAGTTTCTGTGATATCATTTTTATCTAAAAAACAAAGGAGTTGTCCTTTTTCATTTCATAGAAGATGATATTCTATATTGTTTAATCAGAATTATAACAAAAAAATTGATCAAATTAAACGTATGTATGTCTTTTATTTCATTCCATTTACCCAAAATTGAAACTAACATATTTTTTGTGAGGAGGGGAAAATGGGCCCAGTAAACTAACATATAGTACACACTGTATCTTTCAGGATCTTCTTCATCTTGCTATTGCACTCTTTACGTCATTGGCTGTTGTGGTGATTCAAATCCCACTTGTTAGAGGGGAGACAAAGTTTGAGAGGAGGGTTGTGGAGGTGAGCGATAGTTGATGTGGTTAGCCTCTGACAGCACCACGATTGCATTTCATCATCTTATATATATAGTAGTTGATCGCGCAACAAGTGGGCTGCAATCCTAGTTACTGTTGTAGGGGGGTTAATTGGCAGGTGCTCTTAGTACCATGACATACCATGTGGTGAAATCCAAATGCTTTGGAAGAGTGAGGAAGAAAGAGAAGATGACAAGGTAAGGAACACACTCAAGGCATCATTCTAATATTGATTCACAAGTAAATCTGATTTATTTCACTTGATGTTACTTGGGCTTCAATGTGAAGTTGGCATCCCACTGTACGATCCTTTTGCAATTTACAAACATTGAAAGGGAGAAGAGCACTTTGAGCTTTGGAGGTTTCATCCGTCGAGAGAGCAAAAAAGATGGCTTTTATGGAAGTGAATGGCTTCTTGTTAGTGTTTCAAGGGGAATGACATAGGGGTGCCAAATTGGTTAGTTACGCTGATCTGATTCTTAAAAAGGATGGAATGACATCAATTATCATATTTATTGAGTAAATATTCTTCTGCAATTTTTTATTTTTTTCATTTGGATACTACTATTGAAGACATGCAATTTGTAATAATACACACTGTAATTTTATGTATTAACTGAGACTCAATTTCTGTAACTTGAACGAGAAATATTAGCTAAGTTGAAGATTTCTTTTAAGGACCGAATTCAGCTGGAGCATTTGTTATGCAAACTGGGTCTTTATTTAAGAAGATCATGGTAAGTTATCTGTGTGCCTATGTTTGGATTGCAAGAGGATAAATTCTATTTTGTGATGTAGGTATGGATTGGATCTGTTTGGGTTTCCCATCTTCTCTACTCTTCGCCAGAAGAAGAACGGGTTTTTCACCATTTATTTCTTTCCATTTATGGATGATGATAGAGTATAATTTTTGATAAAACAGAAGTAATAAGAGACCAACTGATGATTAGCGAAAGTACGAAACCTTGTTAATTTTGCAGGAAAGAGACTCAAGTTTGAGAGGCGTCGTCAATTCTAGATTGAAGTTCCCCTGCTGGAGGAAGGCTATTGTAGAAGGCAAAACATTGTTGTATGCCTCCATTCTCTTCCTGGTTGCTTATTGTAACTCAACTTTCTAATGTTCCTTTGATCTTCAGCAGCTTGAAGTTTTGGGAGTCTTTCAATAAAAGAGTGCCATCGGATTCTGTAACTTGAGCATAAAAATTTACTTCTGAACAACCAATTGAGGGAGATGAAATCAACAAAATTATTTAGCCTAACGAAAAATTTGTCAGAGAATTTCAGGTTTTCCTATCTTTTTCTTTACTAATGCTGAATGCTAGTGCAATACAATTTTCAATTCCCTATTTCTTCATTGTTCTGCATTTTTAGAAGCATGTATCATCTAATGCAACCAAAACAACAGTTTGCTGAGAGAACTAGCACAATGCAACCAAAAGATATCGCAGGCAGCCGTTAGTCTGGTACATCAAATGCACATAACTGGGACTTTTACTACTAGGTAATTTTTACATTTGGCGTATCAGCAAATTGTTCAAAGCTTGTTGTTCCCAGTGTAAATTTTCAGATTTTTAGAAAAAACAAAGAGACTGAAGCCACTTTTAGTCTCTATCTTAGGTTCTATAAAATTGTTTTACAATTTTTATGCATAACGATACAAGTGAATGCATATGAAATAAGAAAAACAAGAAGTAAACCTACTAAAACTATTTATATAATAATATGATATTACTATCATAGAAGTTGCCTACATAACCTAGTCAAGTATTCTACAGCCAAAGCAGTACTCTTTTCAATCATTATACTGACCCCTCTCTAACCCGCCCTCATTCTATATTTATACATATATTTTCGCCATTACTTACAAAACGACAAAATCACAGAATCAAGGAGAGAAACAAAATAGAATGCTTTGCTTCAAGGGTGCCTGGCAACCATAAAAAATATTGGTTGTTAGGCACCAGTTAATCTCTGTAATTTATGCTAACTTTGTATTATTCAGCAAATGACATGATGAACACAAGGCAAAAATAGGATTTTTCTCTATATATTTTTTAAAGCTTTATTGTTAGTGCACACCATATCCTTATTCTATTAATATTTTGTTAGTTTGAGATTCTCAATAAGATAATAACTTTTTCCAATAAAAAAAAAATACCCCTGAACAATTAAGAAAAATACGCCCCAAATTAAAATACATTTAATAACAATTCACATTATAATTTTTTATGGTGATTTTCTTTCTTATGAGTACTTGGAGATTCTGGACTGTTGCTTGGAAGAAAGAGATGCAAATTAAATGATAATAAGGAGAGAAAGTCTATCCAATTCAGTCAAACGACCTTCGGGCACATGGACCTGCAGAATCCAATCATATTCCTTGCAATCTAAAGCTCTGCTCTCAAGGTAAAGTGTATATATATTTTTTCAACATCGAGTAATGTTTAGTTGGGAAACCATTGTAATAATAAGACAAGAGGCTTAAACTGTTTAAATCTTCTTAAAAGTTTGAAGATTCGAATTGATGTGGCATAAGTAATGCCAATTATATTGTTTTGTTTTGTTTAATGTCTATCAAAAGAAAAAGCGATGACCATTTGCACCTTGTTGGAAAAACTATGTTTAAAATATAGGTTTTTGATGAGGGAACTATTAAGTTAAAAATAAATTAATCAAGTCAAAAGAAAGTTAGAGTTAAACTAGCCTAATAAGGGGAAACTTAGCATAAAAGGTTAAAGCACTCTCTTGAAACCTTTGTAATGCTAAAGACTAGTTGCTGAAATGTTCAAAATATCCGGTAAAACACATTTTGCCTTTTGATACTTTGGATTCACAAGAACATAAACAAAAGAGATATTTTCCATGCACTTATATTGAGTTAATATTTTTAAAGAAAGAACTACTTTAAATATGTGTTTGAATTTCATATTTGCAGCATAGCAAACCAGAGCTTGCAGGTGGCCATCTAGGCATATCCTAAAAGCATCTCGAGCTGCATAAACAAAATACAGAAAAGATCTTGCAGTCTGCCAAGAGGGGTAAACGAGCAAGCAGAATAGGTAGAGAGTAAAATTCAAATTGTGCATAAACCAAAGTTGCAGGCCACCATCAATGCTTGGACCTGGGATTTCAAACGGTCACATTTTAAAGTTTAAGTGTGAAGTTACAACTAACAAGAAGGAGAGGTTAAGAGACAAATGATAAGATATAGTAGGGAGCCCGAGAGTGGATGAGAAGAAAATGAAGCTTTTGATATGTTTTCATACATTAGCAACAAAGGAGTACAAACATATTTATACATGGAACATAAAATAACTAGCCACAAAATATCTAGTATAATATTTGGACACATAATCATGAAGGAGCCAAAATTTAAATTTAAACTCAAAGGTTTTGGCTCCTAAACAAACTAAAGAGGACATTAATCAAATAGTAACTAAATAGTAACATTTAGCAATTAGTCACATCAGTTTAACACTCCTCCTTGACTGGTTGCTTGCATAATCCTAATTTACTCTTCAAGTCTTCAAACTTGGTCTTGAACAAGGCCTTGGTTAGTATATCAGCAACTTGATCTTCAGTTGGACATTGTAGTAAATTAGCCTCCTTCTCTGCTTCAGCTTCTCCAATCAATGGTACTTGATTTTAATATGTTTAGTATTCCCATGATGCACTGGATTCTTTGCCATTGCTATAGCTGAACAGCTGTAAACCAATATAATAGTTGCTTCCTTCTACACTTATCCCAAATCATTCATAATTTTCTTGAGCCATATTGCTTGATTAATAGCTACTGCTACATAAATATATTATGTTTCAGTAGTAGATTGAGCCAATACATCTTGCTTTTTGGAATTCAATAGATTGCTCCTCATCTAAGGCTGAAAACATACCATGAGGTAACTATTCAGGTCATTAAGAGATCTTCTTAATCACTGTCAGAATATCTAATCAATTGATTTCCTTTACCAACTTCAGACATAATTCCATGATCTATGTCCTCTTTACATATCTAAGCGCTCTTTTAGCATTCTTGAAATGGACTTCACTTGAAGAATGCATAAATCTGGATAGTAAACTTGCTGAAAACATTAAGTCAAGTCTGGTAGTGGTTAGGTACAATAAACTCCAATTAAGCTTCTATATGTCTTGTCAATTTTATCTGCATCATCTTCCTTCTTTAATTTCAAATTCTACATCAGTGGTGTTTCAACTGGTTTATAATTCTCCATGTCAAACTTCTTTAAAATTTCCTTTGCATAGTTTCCTTGGGTTATGAAAATGCCTTCTGTGATTGATGCACTTCAAGACTAAGGAAATGAGACAACTCTCATAAATCTGTCATCTCAAATTCCTTTTGTATTTCTTGCTTGAACCTCTGTACCAAGGTATCATGACTGCCCATTAAGAGAAAACAATCTACATATAAGGACACCATTAATATTTTTCCTTCAGATTGCAGCATATACAATGTTGCTTCACTGTGACTTTTTTAAAATCCTAGATTCCTCAAATGAACATCAATTTTGATGTACCAAGCCCTTAGGGCTTGTTTCAAGCCATACAAGGCTTTCTTCAACAAATACCCTTTATCTTCTTCTCCCTTTTTTATAAAACTAGTAGGTTGTTCCACAAAAATATCTTCCTGGAGATAACCATTCAAGAAAGCAAATTTGATATCTAAATGGAATATTTTCCATCCATTTTATGCTGCCAAGGCTAAAAGTAACCTTATAGTATTAAATCTGGCTACTGGAGCAAATGTGTCAAAGAAGTATATTCCTTGCTGGTATGCATAACCTTTCACCACTAACCTTGCCTTGAACTTGTTGATTGAACCATCAACATTTAATTTTGTTTTGTAAACCAACATAACACCAATTATATTCTTTTTAGCAAGTTTCTCAGCTATCTGCCAAGTCTCATTCTTCTTAATTATCTCATTTCTTCTTCTATAGTTAATCTCCAATTTTCATTGCTAGCAGCTTCTTCATAACATGTTGGTTCCACAAGCCCCAAATCACATCTTTCATAGATGTTGTTGAGGGGTCTGATGCCTCTAATTAGGGCATGATCAGCATAATCTTTAGTTATCTCTTCATTGTCTACTTCATTTACTGAGTGAGTTGACTGTCTAATAGGTTCACTTCTCTTCAGGTTCTCAATCTCTTCTTTCTCCCAATTCTTATGGGTATTTTCATCAAACTTAACATCTCTACACACCATAATTCTTATAGTTTTGGTGTTAAAAATTTTGTATCCCTTAATTCTGTTGCTATAGCCCATAAATACTCCTATCTCAGCCCTTGGATCTAGTTTGTCCGCCTTTACTTCTGATATAATTGCATAATAGATACTACCAAAAATTTTGAGGTGAGTAACTAAAGGTATTGCTCCAATTCAGATTTCATAAGGTGTTTTTCCCTTAAGGCATTTGTAGGAAGCCTATTGAGCAAGTATACTGCAGTATTAACTGTCTTAGCCTAAAATCTTTTGGGAATTCTCTTCTCTAACAACAAACATCTGTCTATTCCCTTTATTGTTTTATTCTTCCTTTCACTCTCCCTATTCTGTTGGGGTGTGTAAGTAACTATAGATTGATGGTGTATCCCTTCTTTCTCACAAAACACATTGAATTTATCACATTAGTACTCAATACTATTATCTGATATGAGTACCTTTATCTTATGATCACTTTGGTTCTCAACCAAAGCTTTAAAATTTTGAAACACAATCTAACTTTAGATTTCATATTCCTAAAATATACACAAGTTATTCTGCTGTAATCATCAATAAAAAATATGAAATACGTGCTTCCATGAATTGATTCAATTTTCATAGGACCACACACATCAATATGGATTAATTATAGCTTGTTTGATGCCCTCTAGCCTAGTTTTTTGGGAATGGAAGCCTAGACTATTTGCCTAGCTGGCATATTTCACAAACATTGGTTTCTTTACTAATAGAATGCATGTTTGATATTGAGTTATTCTTGCTCAAACTTCTTAAGGCAGGGTAATTAAAGTAGCTCATCCTCTTATGCCACAAAATTGATTCATTTAATGAGCTAGTTAAGGCATATGACTCAAATTCATTCTAATCAACAATGAAGCTCTTATTTTTCATCTTTACAATTATTAATTCTTCACCATTAGGATTTAATATAGTGCATGCCTTGTCTTTAAATTGCAAAACATAATTTTTCTCAAGCATTTGACCAACACTTAATAAATTTTGGTTAATGTCAGGAACATACAAGACATTTGAGATAAGTTTGGTACTTGCTAAAGTCTCACTACAATTACTCTTCTGCCTTCAACTTTGACATATTCACCATTGCCTACTCTAACTCTTGACTTGTAAGTCTTATCTAGCTCTTGAAATTTTTTTTATCAAATGTCACATTATGAGTG
>JASKGM010000001.1:9334521-9348007 GCA_034509205.1 Ceratonia siliqua | reverse complement strand
TTGCCTACTCTAACTCTTGACTTGTAAGTCTTATCTAGCTCTTGAAATTTTTTTTATCAAATGTCACATTATGAGTGCATCCACTGTCAACTAGCCATGCATTTTTTTCAGTTTTTGTTGCACAACAAGTAGCCATAAACAAGTCTTCTTCTTGCTGTTACTGTTCTTCAACAGTCTAAGCTTACTAGTTTTATTGGTCTCTTTTGACTTTGCAAACCTTCTCTATGTGCTTAAATTGCTTGCAATGCCTGCATTGAATTTTAGGCTTAAACCAGTAATTTTTGGCTGGGTGATTAATGTTCTTGCAATTAAGACAATGTGAAAATTTTTAACTACCCTTCTTCTCTCTATTCTTGCTTTCATCTTTCTTCTGGTTGTTCTTCTTCTTCTCTGTACTTTGCTTTTTACTCCTATTATTGTTAGGTCAATTTCCCTTGCTCTTAGCAACAAAATCACCTTTCTGATTCTCCTCCATCCTCAAGGACATTCTATGCTCAGTAGCTTGTGCATTCCCTAATTCTAAGAGTGTGATCTCAGACTTCGTCCTTAAGCGAAGAGATTTTAAACTCAAATCTCTTTAGAAGACTCACTAACACCTTCTCCACTACCATTTTATCTATTAGCTCCTCCCCAAGTAATCTAATTCGATTGACTACTTTCATCAATCTGTCACTAAACTCTTTTACTATTTCTGCTTCCTTCATTTTCAAAGTTTCAAATTCCCTGCTTAAGTTGAGAACTTGCATTCCCCTTGTCCTTACACTTCCTTGGAACTCTTCCTTGAGTTTGTCCCAAGCCTTTTTAGTAGACTCACAAGCCATGATCTTGAAGAACACCTCTTCGTTCACTGCAAAACGCAAAATGGTGAGGGCTTTGCCAAGCTTTGCAACATCTTCGTGTTTCTTCATTTATGCTACTATGGGATTATTGTGCAAGGGTAGTGGGTTATGCCCTAATTCCACCACTTCCCAGAGTGCACAAGTACTTAACTATGCCTTTATCTTTATGCATCACATGGCGTAATTTTCTCCATTGAACATTGGAGGTGGAGAAAGATTGGATGAAGCCATTTCGAGATTGAATGTTGAATGCACAATGTGTTGTTGAGGAGTAATATAAGAAACACATCACTGATACCACTTGTGAACTTAATACTAACAAGAATGAGAGGTTAAGAGACAAATGATAAGGTATAGTAAGGAGCCCGAGAGAGGATGAGAAGAAAATGTAGCTTTTATTATATTTTCATACATTAGCAACAAAAGAGTACAAACATATTTATACATGAAACATGAAACATAAAACAACCAGTCACAAAATATCTAGCATAATATCTGGACACATAATCATGAAGGTGCCAAAATTTAAATTTAAACTCAAAGGTTTTGGCTCCTAAACAACTAAATATTACATTAACCAAACATTAACTTTTGTAACATTTAGCAATTAGTCACATCAATTTAACATCAAGACACTCTAACGGCTAGAAGGCTTGGCTATAAATGCAACCACGATTGAAGCATTGAAGGAGAAAAGAACAAGTGCATTCAAGTAATAAAATCCATTCTCTCCTACATGCTTAAGTGTTTTGAGTTGTCATAGGCTATTTACTCTCAAGGAGTTATTGAGTGAAAGGCTCCTCTAAGCATTGATTTCATTGTTAGAGTTTTATTAGGTTCTTGGAGTAAAAAAACCTAGTGTTCTTAGAGTTTAGCTAGGTTTTCGTTTTAGCAAAATCTAACACTAAGGTTTGTAAAAGCAGTGTGCTTCTCTGGGTTGGGTTTATGAAGGATAGACTGCCTCCCTATTGTATCTACCCTTAATCTCTTTATTTGCAGCTTTTACTTGCTGTTTGATTAAGTTGCTTGTTCATTGGCTGACTAAGCTTTTAAACTAACATTTAATATCATAAAAGGTGAAGCAGCATAGCTTGAAAGCAATCAAGTTATCTTTACATAGATAAATCTGTTTGTGAATTTTTTTAAGTCTTTGAATATTTTAGATTGAGTTCATCGAGCAAATAATGTGATTCTAGGTTCAAAGTACTTCTGTTTGATTGTTCATTTTATGAGCAAGCTACCTGCTCACATAGCCAATATGTTTTTTGAGCAATCTTTTGAGAAAGAGCTTAGCCTTTGCAAAAAAAATTTTACCCCAATTTACCCCTCTTCCTAGGTGCTAAAACACACTTAAACTAACACACCTAAACTCCTACTAAGGAAAAAATAAAAAAGAAATCAAAATGGAGAGAGAGCTTCGATTTTGACTTGATATAGGTGGAGGGAACAGATTTGAAAAGTTATGACCAAAAAAGAAAGCACATTTTTTTTGCTGTGCTGTCTTTTGCTAAAATTTTAGGGGGTCACATTACCGAAGACCAGCCACGGAATAAAGGGAAAAAAGATGACAACTTACAAGCAGAAAATTTTAATCCAAAATATCTACACAAGAAAATGATGTTGATGGCTTGAATCTCCACTGACATTCCTCACGTGCTCCACTTGGTCACTGGACCCAACAGTGCCACAATTTTGAATAATTTATGCATCAATAGTTTCTTACATACGCATGTTGATTCCTAAGATAATGTTTCCCAATTTCTTTTGTGGCCAAACAGTTCGTGTTTTCTTGTTTCAATTGTAAAGAGATATGAGAAGTTATAGCCTGTTAATTCATTGTGGTTGTCGTATACTAGGAACATAACTACACAAACAATAAAACGACGATTCCTTATTTGTTTGCCAAAAAATCCTCGAGTCGGCTTATCTGTTCTAGGAAGATTTTTATAGAATTGATATTTATCAATACTAGCAAAAGGGCTTGACAATGTTGATTGAATTCAAATGATGGAATATATTATGTTATGAAAACTCTTGGGTGCATTTCTGTATTACGACATCATGTCTGAAATCTATATTACAGAACTGTAAGCGTTATCAAGCAGAAAAGTATCAACTTAGAGAGGGAGAGAGAGAAGTTCTTATCTTCAGGACTATAGACGACAACTATGCCATTGGTGGAGAAAATTGCTTGTTCTTTCTGTTTGTTCTATGTGCTTGTCTAACTGGTACCCTACAACGTTCACGTAGACTTGCAACTTTAACTTTTCCTTATATGATTCAGTCTCAGGCGGTCACGTTCCGTAGTTTAACGTTTAGTCAAAATCATAAGAAAATAAAATTTTCACGCCTAGAGGTTTCATTGGCTGCTTCATGCTTGAATAGCTATACACTTATTACTTTTTGGTAAATATCACTTACGGATACTTTGATGTAACCAAATTAACTAATAACTATGCATAAGATTATGAGTTTCTAGAATACATACACCATGCGAGTGGGCTGTGGGAGCTTTACAGAATGAAAATGGGAATTCTTTTTTCCCTCTTGATATTGAAAATGGGCATATCTTGTGATCATAATCATAGTCGGTTACTGTTATACTTCGGTAATTGCAATAAGGATTCATAATTGCACTAATTTAGCTTTAATCTGCAGTCAACCATGATGCTTTGCTGGGAGTTCACTATTACTAATCATGAATGTTCTAAATAAAGGATATAGTGGCCAAAGAAAAGCTTTCAGGTTCCAAATATACCATGATTTCCACATCTTAAAAATAAGGTTAATCTCTTTCCTTTCGAGCTTTTTCTTCCTCTATAAAAGTGAAAGGCTGTTTGTAACTTTTATGGGTCAGTGACAGTCAGTATTCTTTCACATATCTTTCTCTTTTATTTTAATTATAATGTTATGGAGATTATTCTGAATGACTTTCTCCTTTCGTTCTTTACAGAGAAAAACTAGAATATAACACAGAAAGGAAGGGAGAGGAAGGATAAAATATGGTATTCGTCACAAACACTATTGCAGTGCTTCTGTCTGTTATCTGTTGAACTCTGAAAGAATAATGGCAGATAAAGCCTGACGCAGTCATTGAGATTCTAGTTCTGGTTAGAAAGGGTCAGATTCAGAACATGAGACTTGGCACAAAGATTTACACTTCTTACATTGAAATAAAACTGATAAAAGTTATGGTCAATTAACTGCACATATGTGAGATTTGACAGTAATTTGTTTATGCGCCTTAAACCCCCAAATCCACTAAATTTATGAAATAGCAGAGAAGGGTGAAATCAAGGGGTTTGGACCAATTTCAAGGACCAAAGAGACAAGAGCAAGGTATCTTATCATTACTCTTTGTTATGGAGAATTCTCATAACGACTTATCATTAGTGTGCGTTACTTGAAAAACTAAAAGTCACTTTTGCCTATGCGGATTGCACCTCCACTGAGGCTAATGATAATAATGGTACGGGTCAGAGATTCAATTTTACTCCTTGAAAAGTGTGCAAGCCATAGTAAGAGTAAGACAGGAACAAGAGTGCAAGACTATGAATTTCCAAGAATTAATGCTGGAAACCCCACGCTATTAATTGAAACATCAAATTCCATTAAAATGCGACAGCATTCAAATGACAATTTCTCTTCCTTATCTAACAGGGTTTTCTCCTCTCTCCCACTCACCCTCTGGTGCTGCCAACTGCTGCCGTTTCTTGATTTCCGCAAACTGCAATTTTTGAAGCATATTGTAAACAAATCCTGGCATTATCTGGAGTTTTCCTTGAAATACATTGCTGTTGAGACTGTTTACAATGGGCGATGGCTCCCTCAATTGAACTATCTAGCTCTGAATTTGCACTGCTGCTCCTCTTGAACAACTGTAAATCATAAAACCCACTTGAGCTGAATGAAAAAGACGAAGAGGATGAAGAGGACCCAGATGAAGATGTGGACAAAGAGGAAGCCTTGGTCACGGAATGCCGTTGAATCGCCCCTGAGAAAGACCTCCTGTGTGTATTGAGACCATCTTCAAGCATCTCTCTGTTTATGGTCTTCATGACAGCACAGGATATCTGGTGCTTATTGTCATCAACAATTTCAAATGAATTCTTCCTAGCAACCTTCACGTACTTATTTTGACAGTCTTTGCAGTTTGTTTTCTTTTCTGCTCCCACATTGTTTGCCGCATTAGCACAATACTTGTCTGAGCAAGCAGATTTGCTAAACAAAGATTTTAGATATGCTCGTGAAGCCTTGAGCCTTTGACCCTGCCAGAACTGCTTAACCTGTTTCAGCTTCTTGGACCAAGATTTCTTTGGAAGATCACCTACAAACCCATTTATTTCAGTAGACCATCCATATAGATATTCATCTGCGTTTAGTTCACTACTAAGTCGACATGATTCTGAAGGAGAGATGTTGCAGGATTCCAGGGGGGTGCTGGCATTTGTTGAAGGCAGTCTAAGGTCAGAGGTGAAGGGAAAGCTGCTATCTTTTAACGCTGACTCTGTTTTCACACGCTCAAAGGTGTCATTGGAGTTCTCGAGGAGTTTTTGAACCATTTGCAGGCGAGGAGGGAGGTGAAGAGGAAGGAGTTTTCCCTTATAGAAGAGCTCATCAGCGGGAGAAGTTGTGGACTCTTTCTCATTTGAAACCGATGTCATCTGGAACTCAAACTCTCTATTTTGTGGTGGAGAGCTAATGGAATAAGAAAAGAAGTTGGACGAAGAACTTAGCTCCATATCAATATAGTCTTCATCCACATGAACCAACGAAGATTGTGTTGTGGCCATTTCATGTGACCTGCTGTGATGATTCCTCTATTTGTGCGTGTCGGAGTATGGAGATGCCTATGGGAAATTGAAATTTCTGAAGGAAGAGGCAGACTATTCTTCAAAGTTTAAAGTGAGATGATGCCAAAGTTTGTTATATAAAGGAATTTTTTATTTATTTTTTTATTATAAAAAAAAGGTAAGATCTCTATTTTATTCTTAGCTTTACTCCTCTTCTACCATTTGAATTACATCTAAGTAACATACAGAATCAATCGTATTATAAAAAAATGGATATTGACTCCCGAGCATGAAATGCAGTTATTATTATGATTAATTATTCTTTTCCTACTAAGAAGTCATTGCTTATTATTTGTGTATAAAAATTTTAATTGATTTCTATTTGGTTGCCTTTTCTGGATTACGTATTCCTCTGAGGCACTAAATAAATATACATCAAAGAGACAGATGCAGTTAGCTACATCAGATATCTGTCAAAGCAGCAATAAAGAAAGCAATGATGATCCTTGAAAGTACCTTGGTGGCTTTCACTCTCCTTTTTCTTTTCCCCTTTTTTCCTTTTGCTCTACTGTTTACAACCTCAATCCACGCTGTAATTCTAACCTTTCCCATTATACATTTTCATTTTTTTTTAGTGAATAGATATCGACAATTACTCGAAGAAAATAAGAAAGAAAAAATATGGGTTGTGTTCTGAGTTGATCTTCTAAGTAAAAAGAGCCAACCAACTATTGGCACACAAACCAGGTTCATCATAAGCTTCATCTGCTAGATTCAACCCCTTTAATGTATGTTCCATAATCAGTGGTTAACATTATTGACGCAATCCACGTGTTAGACACACTCTTATTCCTTTCTTTGTCCTCTTCCATTTAAATTTGGAACCCCCCAAGTACAAAGTTGAGAATCTACCACTCAGAGGAAGATGTTGACGCTAATCTTGTTTTTTTATTGAGAGTTTGAATGCAAGTAAACTCAATCCTCGGATATAAACAGTATGATTCATCGATTAAATGAATTTAGTTTACAAGCATGTACATATGTACTTGGGAGGTTTCCATAAAATGAGTCTTTATCCGATGTCTACAATTATAGGAAAACAAATGTTAAACTTTTATTCATTAACCGATACGCGTCTCTGTCGCAATATGAAAAGTCATTACATCGTTGAGAAGACATCTAGTTTGCATATTTGGAGTGGAGTGTGTGAAGGTGAAAGAAGCCAAAGGGAAGAGCAAGAAATTGAGTTTTGGCGTTCGTTTGTTGCCTAATCTATAACTCTTCCTCTCACTCTCTCTCCCCCCGACCAAAAAAACCGAGTTATGGGCAATCAATAATTCACGGATGTGCTCATTTGACCAGGTCAAAATGGGAGTATGCTTTTCTTAGCCTTTCATCTTTGGCTCTTTGCTAGTGTTACGTGACTGATTTGGGAATTCTAACTTGAGGTTTGACCTCATGAACAAGTACTCAAAAGAAGACATTGGAAAGTGATGAATGCGAGGCCATAGATAGGCCCCTTTGCCTATTGTAATATATGGGGCGTCGGTTTCGAGATGGAGAAAAAAGATAAAAGAAAAGGGCAACAAAGCTCGAGGCATTTGTTTTTCTCTCCCTCTGTTAAGTTCCCATTCTCCCAGCATATTCATCATTCCCTATCCAAGTTGAACCCATTGAATATTAAACTCAGAGAGCGTTTAAAGTTTTAAACACCCACTGCATTATATGGTAAATTGAAGGAAAAGGAAAAAAAAAAAGCCTGCGAGTTTACAGACTCGTCATCTTTTCTTTAGCCATCTCTAAAAGTACTAGAAAAAGTCATTGCCTCATCACGTGATGCTCATCAAACTACAGTCACATGATCACTTTCTAGTATGGCCTTTTAACCTCACTGCCTAATTGTGAGAGAAGCAATGACAGTACCCGGATGTAGTGGAGAATGTCATTGCAGAGATAAAGGATCATAGTTTCCAGCCTCCCAGGTGAGCCCAAATGGTATCGACCTTATCTTTTTCCTTTTACCTTTTTCCTTGGAACCTTTGTTACTTTTCATAATTGGCTTTCATGATAACTAGAAGATGCATGTAAGTTCTGCATTTTGGGGTAAGGTAATCTTATAGTACCATTTTTTTCTGCTGTGAGAGGAAGGGAAAAAAGTAATTCTAGTACTATACTTTATGTTAGACTGCGTTAAGATAGAATGAGGTATTTACCCTCCTACTGTAGTGATTTGAGTACCTCTGCTTACCATGCAGGAAATTTCACTTCTGTGACCCTGGTGACCAAGATCTATATATTTGGTTGTAAATGGATGGATAAAAGTTGATGGTTGGAATTGGACCCATATGCCCCATTTATCTAATCTTCCAAACCCTTCCGGGCCAGAAAAGTATGTGAATATTTTCCAACAGAGTAAAAATGAATTTCTCATTGATTGAAATATTACACAGGCATGGGCTTATCCGGAAAAATTGCATTGTTAAATATCTACAATTCCTCAGTAATAAAATATACAAATAAAACACTTGAGCGCACCAAGTTAGTTAGAGTTGGACATGATTATAAGTTGGAGTTGGTCATGATTATATGATGTCCAGTGTCTGAGAAAGCCTACATGAAAAATTCTACGGCCTTCTCGAGGCACAGCAAATGCTGCTTTTTCCTTCATTTAACAGTGATTTTGGTGTATTTTCTCGTTGGTCAGCTCCTGGGCTTTTCAATTTTTTCATGAGCATCAAACTCCCATTCATCTATCTCATCTGCTGAGTCATCCTCAATAATTTTAACAAGTTGTGCATCTATTTCTGACGATTTTGCTGCTCCTAATGTCTTTCTACCAATAAATGAGGAAGCGTTCGTCATATCTTGTTTGTGTCCATTAGCTGCAGATGTGGTTTCGGAGGTAGGGGTAGAACTTGCAATGGGTGTTTCTGACCTTCGAATTGGATTCTCAATGTTCAACGTTGGCCTTGCAATGGATTCAAATTCATCTTTTATCTTCTCAATGGCATCTAATAGCTCTTTGACCTTGTCGTGGTCTTTTCTGTATTAAGATTGGGAAGTAGACTGGTATGTTCATAAATGTCATGAGAACCCCAAAAAAAAAAGGATGGGGAAGGGGAAAAAAGGGAGAGTACGAAATGACATACCTGAAAATGCCTTCCTTTTCAATGTGAAACTGTTTTTTCATGGTGTCCACTATACTCAGAGTGGTTTTAAACTGGGGAAAATTTTTTAAATAGATCTGTTAATTCAATGAGAGGCATGATATTCACTTCACATCACTTAAAGGAAGTTAGACCAGTTGGAAGGGAGGGAGAATAATTACCTTGCCTTCAACATCCAGATATTCTTCTTCAAGCTCTTGCCTTGCATTGATCACTTTCGAGCCATCATCATCTACATCAGCTGATATTTCTGACCTGATATAAATCAACGGTCAGAGGCATGGTTTAGACATAAATAACAATTCAGAAAGGCAGAGCACCATACCCTTGACTTGAAGTCAAGTTCTCCGCAAGTATTCTTACTTGAGTAACAAATGGGCCCAATTTTTCCTAGATACAAGTAAGCTGGTGATAAGAAATTTTAAGAAAAATGCAGTAGATAAATGTAAAATTGATGACAGGTGAACGTGATAAAACAAAAAAGAAATAAGCTCTCGAGCTAGGAAATATATTACCTTGTAAGAAGACAGAAGATGAACAACCAAATTCACAAAATAATCTCCATATCTCTCCAGTTCAGCACTTGAATTTGTAATAAGAAAATATTAGCTAATATGAAATTAATAAATGCAAACACACAATTGAAGCTTAATGCGCATAAGAGGGGGAATGTTGTCAGATATTGATTATCACAACAACTTCAAAAAACGTATTCGGAGGAGTTATATGATCTTGTTTGATTGCACATTGGTACCAAACAACAGCACATACTTGACCTGCTCCTCTTTTTTCTTTGTATGTGAGGTTTGGAGGTCCCAGGTACTATGTAGAAAATGGATCCATGTATCGACAACACTGGCTTCCGTTCTATATGAAGCACTGGCTCGCCCCAGCTCATCTTCCTATTTCAGAAAATTTTATAACAGACTATGACAAATAACAAAAGGGTTTATCTCATATTATTAAATATTCATTTGAAAGTATAGTCCCAAAAACATGTTTTTACTATTAGATAGAGATGTGAAATAGGGCATGAAACAAGCTTTTGTACCTTCGTTGTCAAGTGTGCAAGGATTTCATTGCTTGCTTCATCAAAGTGCTCTCTTTCTTCTTTTGCACTGCGGAGGCGCATACGAGCAGATGCCAAGGAAGCGCTGACCTGCCAAAAGTTCTCATACACTATTAATTCTGACAAAGGTTAACAAAGAAACCTGTGCAGGTCACATTCTGCAGATTGCATGGTAAGGTTAGGAGGATGCTTATCCCCATGCCGAGCAATAATACATCCATGGTTACGCATACAGTAAGCTAGATGCAATCTTCAATGCAGATGTTATAATTCAAAAGCTGAAAAACGATGTAATTCTTGAATTCAATCATTTGTAACATCATAGAAGTCATCTGAAAGTGAATTTGCTAAATTCTAGAATTGAAGTGGGAGGGGAAAAAAACCTTCTGCAGACTGGCTTCAAGTTCATCTTTCTGCTTCTCAAGTTCTTCAATCTCCCCTGCCAAGTCCTGCAACATGCAGACCAGACATTATATGATTATTTCAACAACAAAGAAAAAAACTCATTCATAAGCAAAAGAATTCCTTCAGAATAGACATTATTCTTTTCCAATTTAAGCCCTTAGACAGTGTAATTCAATCATATATTCATATCCGACTAAAAATCGTCAGAAATTGGGAAAAAAATTTAGATCTATTGAACAGTTATTTTTTTATATTATTACAAAGTCAAGAGAAAAGTACATCTCTGTATGACACTTTTTCTGTTCTTGTCAGATAGCGGGGAGTAAATTTAATCTGGCAAGAATAAATTTTTACAGTGCAAGTTTTATACAAATAGTGATGCATATAATTGTCTGACTGGACAGAGGGTAGCAATATTGTTCGTAGACTCCAAGATAGATAGAGAGATTTGAGTGTATTTACCTAGTCAAGATGAAAATTATAGAATTATGAACAAGGTGTAATACTCAAACACGTTGGAGTCCCAACTATGCAAGGTCTCGGTGACTTGATTTATTGCTTTTTCTTTTATCTCTGAGAACTAATGCATTGTTTATTTGCAACATTTGACAAATACCGATAAACAATCCGGAGTGTAAGAATAACTGACCCTTCAACAAAAGAAGAAGAAAAAAAACCTACGAAGGTACACGTAGTACTTGATTATGTTAACTATTGCTGTAGGAAGGTTCCTTTGCTGAATGTTTTCAATTAGTTCTGTACTAGATCTACAATACGATAAAGCAATCCTCTTTTGAGGAGAATGTACCTTCTCAACTTGGCTAACTTCATTGCACTTAGTTACCCGAAAATTAAGTGCTTCTTCTTTTTGACATCTAGTAGAGAACAGCAAAAAAAAAAAAGTCATTGGACTTAAAGAAAATATACTGATGTATCAGGACATCACACTGTTGCAGCATCAGGAAATGCACTTCATACCAATAAAAATCATGTGTATCTCACTAGGGAAGAGCTGTTACAAAAAGTTTGTGCAGTCAGTGTGCTTGACACTCAATCAAGGCACAACTGTCTGTGCAAGCACAATACACACCAGAAAGAAACACTTCTCTCTGATAGGAAACTCATATAAGTATTTCAGGTACCTGTGTTCTGAAATGCGAGTTTCAGCTTTTGAGGTAGAATTGGCAAGAGACTCTGATAAAACTTTCAATTTATCAACCTGCCAGAAATCCAAACATACACCATCAACCACAAATAAGTGTACAACCAAAAGAAGAAAACTAGGCATCGAGGTTGTACTGTGAATAAAGAGATTAGGCCTACTTGCTGAAGTTGTTGAGTATTAATGCTATATGGAATTCAGAAAAAAGAAAGTGTTTTGGCTTTTTATAAAGTGATAAAATTTACTTTATAATTATCCCGAAATTCAAATATACATTGGTAAGTTTTTATTTTCCTTACCATGCTACAATCCCTCTGTGACTTAAAATGAGGAATTTGAAAGCTTAGACAAGTAGCCAAAAATTAACAGCCATTCCGAAGTTAGATGAAGAGAGCTATCTGAATCATAGGAAGTGCTTATAAACAATTGTTGGAGTTCGGGTTCAAAGGAATACCTTCCTAACAAACAACTGACATGAAAATTATAGACCACAGAGGAGAGATATTTGGAAGTCTAATACACTACCAATTTCAGATGAAACATGTCAAGAATAAATATACAGAGGTTGCACTACCATAAGTCAAGACTACTGTAATCCCTTCAGAAGCCCATGGCAAATCTGATACAGGAATTTAGGTAAAATTTACCCTTAAAAAGCTAGTTTGTAAGAGGATGGTGCCCAAAACTTATATAAATTCCTTACCAGGTGCCCACACACCTGATGTGGAACTCCAAGTAACCTTACTTTAGCTCATGCCTGACTCCACAGAGGAGGCATTTCATTCCATTTAGCCCTGATTGTGGCAATCCTATCCTTTCGAGAGTCAGCGACCCCACAACTTTTTATTCTATTTAGGTCAATCATTCCCTATTGGTTGAGAGGGGGCAGTTAGGTTTTGATACTATTGATACAGAAATTTAGATAGAACTCATTACTAAAAGCTAGCTTTAAATTTTACACAAGGAACTGTAACACCCTACCCTAAGAAAGGAGAGTCGGTTAGCTCAAGATAAATTTATGCAACTTTGCTGCTATCTGAACATTAACAAAAACCAATTGACAACTTGGGGAATTGAGTCTTGAGAAAATTTTCTCTTATGATATTGAAAGGCATAGCAAGGTAAAGGATATGGAGATTGAAGGCTCTGAGCCCAAGCAAGTGTACCCCTCAAAACCCCTTATAGCATATGATGGAAATCAAGGCACTACTTATAGAGCTTCTAGAGCTCAAGTTGATCCTTTGCTTATGGATGGAGGCCCAATCACAAAGGCACGTGCTAAGAGGATGCAAGAGGCTCTAAATGCGTTGATCAAGAAGACCTTTGAGCAAGGATTGAGTCAAAGAGGCCAAGCATGGGTTCGTGAGGTTGCTTCAAGGAATCAAAGACCAAAACGCATAGCTCCGTATTTTGGGCTAAAAACACATAGCTTCGTTATTCCATATGGACTAACAGTTCAGCTTCTTTCTTTTGGGCCTTTTATTTGCTTTTCAAGTGTATTTAAACTATGTTATTTCCTTTTAAGTATTGGGCCTTGGCCGAACAATTTGGATCTTTTGCTTGGGCTTGTTTTTTACCCAATTAGGTTTAGATTAAGATTGTTTTCCTTAAAAGGGCGCTGACCCCCCCCCCCCCCCCCGGCGGGTGGCAGCAATGAACATTTTCAGAATTTACATGAAGGAAGAAAGGTTTCTTCTCTAGTTCCTTTGAAGAACTTCGGGACTTATCAAGGGTTTCCCCTTATTGCGTCCGTTGGCTTATCTCTCCTTTCCTCTCCCCTAAATTCTGGAGAGTGGCGCCCTCTTTTTCATGCTTGTGGTTCTCATCTAGATAGATGTTGGATCAAGTCTTTTGTTTATACCGCCTTATTGGACTTTCCATGGGCAAAGAATCAATTTATTGGTGAAGGGTTTCAAGTGGCTACTTGAGGTACTAATCAGCATATGACAGTTTAATCTAATATCAATGTCGATTGCTTTATACACCTCGATCCAGTGCAGCTTAAAGAAACAAGACTTAAGGAGATAAGGTGCTTCAGGAATAAAAGAGAA
>JASKGM010000001.1:9321566-9334421 GCA_034509205.1 Ceratonia siliqua | reverse complement strand
AGAAGGATACATTCAAACTCATTACAACAGCACATATAACGTGCAAAAAGGAAACAAGATAAAGTCCTCTGACATAGCAGAACAGGACACCAAATAAGACAAAACATAAAGCTGAAACATACATGAAAATAGGCATACATAGAGTAGATATCCTAAGTCAACACATATGACTAACAACATGACAAATAAGGCCAAATTGTACACCCTAAACTACAACATAGTCCAGCAAACACAGTACTGAGGCAAGTAAAGTAAAGACTCAAAAGTCTAACATATTTCAGTAGCATTGCCAAGTTTATGGCTCAGCAAGTGCATCAAGAAATCAGCTCTGCATGGCCTAGATTAAGAAAAGTCACAACCATTCTTAGAGATGGGCTTGTGTCCCAAAGATAGAAAAAGCAAATGGATAAAGTAATATGTAAATACATAATTTATATATGATATATATAACCGATAAGGTAGTGTATCTCTTATCCATTTTAATCAAGTACATGGGTGTAAACTTAATGCATGGTTTCTTGTATTAGACATAAAGAAGTGATGCTCCAATTGATCAAGACCTAAATATGCAGTTATGGAAAATGTGTTCCTTGACCATGCATACATGATTGAGCAATAGTGCGCTAGGTGCTGACACGTCATAACCGAAGCATACATCAGTCAATTTCAAATATGATATCTGCTGCTAAATAATAACACATCTCAAGGTCAAATAAGCATCAATAAAGATATGCTTAGCAACAACCTCATTAGATCAGCATTTATTTTCAGCCCTGTAATTGCAACTTGGACATATTGAAGCAATTCTTCTCGCTTTACCTGATGAAAAAATAAGGGGAGGGGAGGGGGGGAAGAGATGCAGATGTCAAATAAATGCATATATCTCCAGATAAGAATTGTGCCTTAAAATTAACCCTTTTAAATCTATAAACTGGAACGGACAATATTGGGTTTGCAAGGTTATGGAAAACTTAAGGTGGAAATTCAGAGCTGCATATGCCCTCCACTTTTGTTCTTAATTAGGGAGGAGGGGCCATTAGACCCCATGTTTTTTAACATTTAAAAATACCATTCTTGAAATGGAAAGGAAATTTAGTATTCAATGAAATGGTAAATAAGCTAGATATGGACCATGGTCACAGAGGAAAATTGATATGTGGCAAAACCAGAATAAATTAAAGCACCTCTTTTATGCTGAGCTGAACATCACTTTACAAATATCTTGATACACCAAAGAAAGACATTGATAATAGTAAATTTGGTATAATACCTCGATGGTAATGAGGGCACATACATGTCCCTCACAATATCAGGTGTGCGGGCTCATATTAACCCCATAAATTAATGCTAAAAGGAAAAATATTAATATCATTACCAGGACTTCATCTTCATATACGGAAAATACTTTTGCCAAATCCTGTACGCTGGATAACACTGCATTACGTTCTTCCTTTCCTCCTGTAAGACACAGCCTGTATAACCATACCAAACCAGAAGCAGTCTTTTAAGCAAGCTTTTGTTTTATTACTATTTTGGGGTAGAAAATATGCATTTCTCTCCTCCTAATGTACCAACTATTAGCTTTTTTTTATAACTAAAAAAAACATTTGGCTGCAGAAGTATCAGTTATGGAAAAAAAAAAAGGCTAAAATTACCCATATATCTCTGAAAGTAGTGACATTTCTTCCTCATTTGGTGCTTCAAGAATCTGAGTCACACAAAAGAGTTAACCTACGGTTAAGCTCCATAAAAGCTCGGCAACTATAAATAGAATATCACTTAAAACAGACAGTGGATTAGGAATTGTGTCAAAACTCATGGAATTTATATGAGGAGGGGAAATAAGCTTCCATCTAGTAAGATGTCATTTTCCTGATCTATAGTAGGATTGTTGTTAGTTTTATAAATTTAAGTTTCAAGCATACCATTAGGTCCATTAACACAGCATGATTCAAACTATACCACAGCATGCATGTTTTTCCCCCCACCTAAAATGTTGGAGGATTAAAGACAACAAAGATATTAGGAATTAATCCTTATATTGCAGTTTACATTCTCACTGCCATGTCAAAGAGTCTAGCTGTGCTTTGCATTGGGTTATGGAAGGAAACTCTTAATTTCGTTTCTAGTTCATGCTACCAAACACTGTTAAACCCACTACCACCGCCATTATAAGAATTGAGTTTTGTAGAGAAACTACACGAGGAAATTGGGTATCGGATGTTATCTAATACTAACCCAAAAATCCGGCACTCGGGGAATAAATAACATTGACTATGTCGGCTGTTATCAAATGCTAACCCAAAAATTCCACACTTGGGGAATAAATAACATTGACTATTTATAAAAATAGCAGGAAAACCATTAACAATTTTCCAACTCACCACTGATAATGTTATGCCCTCAAGAGCTTGACTGTAAAGAAAGACATCGCGAAAATCTTTTGGTTCATCTACCATGCCAGGGTCAACATAATAAACCTGTCCATAGTTTTATGTTGTGAATTACTAAATAACAAGCGAAGGTGTAAGAAGTAAGAACAGAGTACTGGTAAAAAGAGAGGGTACTGCAAAGAAGTAAGATTGATATAGTAAAGCCATTTGTTAGAGCAAGAAAAACCAATTTCAATGTAGAAATGATGAAACAAAGTTGGTTCACAAACCAAAGTCGGTTTCCTAGGTGAATCCTTGGATTCATCAGAAGAAAGCTGGTCTTCTGGATCTTTAGCTTTGCACTCAGTGCTGCCTGTAGATAGTCTCTCAATTTCTTTCAGCGCAACCAGCCACCTTCTTAGTAATTGAACTCTCTCTATCCCTTTACAAGAAACTGAAACTTCTTCTAACCGTTTTACAGTTTGCTTAAAGCTTTGCATGTTCCGTGCGCCCTGTTCGACGAAACCATTTAAGCTATACATAAAAAACTTAAACCATCCAAAAAATGACTAAAAAAAGAAGCAAAACAGCCCTGGGCAATAGAATGGGGCAATGGCATGAACACAAAACCCTTGAACAGAATTATTCTTTCTGTAATTTGACATTGCCACCTTGAATCATTAGATTACCAAACCTTTCTCCCAATCTGGAATTTAAAACGAAAAAGGAAGAGTGTTGGAGTATATACAATGCGCTCTTGGATGATTTTGGCGCCACCAACAACAGCATTGCTCGCATGGAGGACGATGGAATCAGCATAGCTGCGGACGGTGCGAGTGAGGTTGTTTTGGCCACCTACTTCCACCGCTTTGCTCACCGCTGATCTTACCCACGACATCCTTGCTCACCACGCTTTTGATCTTCTTTCTATGCGTTTGCGTACATACAGAAAAAGGAGAGATCTCTCTCCGATTTCTTGAAAATTTATGGTTCGCAGAAAATCTCAATGTTGATACTGTGATTGTAGCTGGCGGAGAAACAATGACAAGAATTGAACTGATCCTGGTCGTCAATTATTGTAGTTTCTGGAATCAATTTGCCATGATTCAATAATGGCGATGACCATTTGTGTGAAAACAGGAGCAGAGAGGATGGGGAAGCGAGAACAGAGAGAAGGAATGGCATAGCCGGGAAGAGTAAAGATGGGAAAATGGCGAAGGAAGAAGTCAAGCGCTTGCGCGACCCGGTGAACGTCGATCGCTGGCAATAGCTTCGATTCATATGCCTTCCTTTTCGCTCCATGTATTTTAAATCCTCTATTTTACCAATTTAACCCCAACCTTTTTGTTGTTTTACTGATTTGCTACCGTACTGAAAGCCGCCACGTCTCAAAGTTGAGGTCGTTGGTCGTTACCGTTTCTTTTCCATTTTGGGGCTCAATTGCTCAAAACCGTTATCAGAATAGTATGGGCCTATTGTATGATGCGGCCCATTCAGACTCACCAATCATAAAGTAGATAATTGGGTGCTTTAATATATTTTTAAATTGCACGCTTGGAGCATTGGGTAAGAAACTATAAATGCATTGACTGGAAATTAACAGTTTTATATTGATTTTATAAATTAAGAAGAAAACTATGAATTGATTATCTTTTTCCACGTTTGTTAAGAACTCAAGATTGAATATTTGACTTTGGCTATGTTTTCTTCTGGGCAAGGTAACCAGGGGATGACATAGAAACTAAGTCCGCCCGAAGTTATAACTGGAGAAAAAGACAGTTACTACAGTAAGCAACTACTGAGTTATTCCTTGATCATCCAATGAAAAATATACAAGGTTTAGTACAACATGTAAACCAAATGTTCTACAACTCTGCGGACGCATGGACCATTATAAATCAAGATTTCATCAAGATCAAAAAGAAGGAAAGCAGGGGCATGGCCTCCCAGAACTTATTCCCAAAAAATGAACTTTTCAATCATCAATTATGGCGTGCAGATGGGCCATGCAAGGAATTGTTTGGCATTTCGGTTAAAATCGCCGATGGTCACATACCAACTTATCCTTGTGGAAGGGATCTAGCCACCTTTAGTAATGAACTAATCAACATCTGGCAATGGCATTCTCCAGTAATTCCATGAGTTGTAGTCTTCCTGCAAGATTCCGAAATTCCAAAACCATCATTTGTAAGTTGTAAAGTTCAGAAGATAGTCAGTCAATCTACTAATTTCTCACCTGCTCAACCAAAGAAGTAGGGGGAAACATGTCATTGACAAGGGTGTGTAGTGACGTATACGACTTCACATCAATACGATGACTTATAGCAACCTCACCCTGTTAGTTTTCATAGGCATTTTGGTTAGTACCAAGGGAGAACCAGTTTGTTAGAAATATCAGTACAGGAGGCACACCTTGGGGTTAATAATAAATATTTTTCCCTTTGGAATTCCAATCTTCCTGTAGCTAAGTTCATCTGTGTCTCTATTGCCAAATCCCGCATAGAATGGATTATAATCAGAAGGGAAAAGTCTTTTAATATCCTGCCAAACATTATTTTCAGAACATGTATAATATAAAGTTGAAAAGAAGATGCCTTTTGTGTTTCCGAGTTACATATAGTGACAAGATTTTGTGTTCTGCTGGTAAGTACCTCCAGACAAGCAATCTTGAACTCATGAGGTGCTCTTCTTATCACTGTCATCAACATAACAGGTCAGAGATGGATCAAAATAACTTCCACAGAAAAAGGACAGGTGGCAAATGAACGTATAAGTAATGCCTGATAAAAATATCTGTCAGCAAGGATCAGGTAAGACGTAGTTTTTATACTCAAATGACTTAACAAGAATGAATATGAAAGTTGGTCATGCTTTGCACGAGCAATAAAACCAAATAAAGTTTGATAAGATTGGGAAGATAAGTACAAGCACAAGATAGATGCAGTCACTTCAGTCAATCAGGATCAGAGTGCTGAAATGACTAAATATCGTCAAGTTTATTAGCCTAAGTATAGGGATAATGAAGGGAAAAAGAATGGAAGGGAGGGTTGCATTCCCTTGTTTGGGAGTTTTTTATAAGGAGGGAAGGGGAATAGAGGAAAATCAACTAACCATTATTTTTTATTTGAATGTTTATTTCTTTTTCATTAGTTTTAAACATCCAAACACGGGGAAAGAAAATTATCATTTAACCTTTCATTCTCCTCCCCTCCTTTCTTGAATTCCTTCCCTTCCCTTCTCCCTTCTAACTCCCAAACATACCCTTCAAGAACTCAAACACTAGTTTATTTTGCTGAATCCGTGCATTTAGATCACTTGTATGTATTCTGCAATCATGTTTTCTCCCCCCCCCCCCCCCCCTTTTCCATCTTACGCTTTTTCTGTTCACTTTGATACTGACAGCAGTAAGTCTTTCATAAACATAGCGTCACCAAATAAAAAAGCACAAGGGCATTGGCAGACAGGGAGGTCATCCTCACATATACTACCCCATAGTATCCAATGCAACCTTAGTTTTATTAAAAGTGCCTCACCTTCTCGGAAAAGTGAAGGAAATAATCCATCAGGCGAAATAACCACAGGTCCATTTGGTAACCTTTTGCCATCCTGCAAGTATACAAAACTATAAAATTCAGCTAAGGCAGTATTATTACCATGATGACATTATCAAGCAGCCAAAAGAGCAGGAAGATAGTTACTAGAGTAATTTCTTATGCCTGTTAAATCAAGATCCATATTACTTCACAAGACTAAAACAGAGTTAAGTTGAGGCCACCATACCACACTCTTAATTTTTTATGCCAACCCTTTTACAAATAAAATAGAATAGATCGATTTCTAGCTGCAACTACTTTAGAAGCACAAAGATTCCTATAAAAAAAATTGATAGTGATTACAGAAAATTAGGTTGTTTTAATACCTGTTTCAGGTTAAGCAAAAAGCTCCTGGTTAGATATGCCTGGACAATTGCACGAGCACTCAGAAACAGCAGCTGATATCCGTTTTCCTGACACAAAAGCAGGATTTAATGTTAGACATTAATCTTCTTGATATACAATTTAATGCAACAAGAGGTATCATGATTACATCATCCATGCAAAGCTGCATTTAACATTAGATAGGCATAACCATCAAACATATTTGCATTCACATTCCAACAGAATGTAAGCAGAACCGCAAGTCAAATAAAAAATAATAATTATATTGATGAAATACAAAGTAAAACAGACAAAAACAAAAATGGTTGTAAAAGCGGACTATAGATCTATTCCACTCAACTGTGCTGCTTGCTCATTAAGCAAACAAGACTTGAAATAGGTTTCAGGCCCATTGGCTGAACAATCTCAAGCCAAAATCAAGAGGAACTTTCCAAACCCATTTAGGTTCATGTGTATATATTGGCATAGATCTATAGTTGTAACTGCCCAAGAGAGTGTTTGTTACATCACTACAGATGCAACAAGCACTTACAGTCAGTCTGCAATTCATCTCATCCTAGCAATTAGAATACCCAAGAAGTAAACAGAAGGTATATGGTAATCAAATTTTCTTCTCTTTCTCCCTATCAAAAATCTTATTCCAAACTCAAACCCCTTATTTGAGAATCAAGTAAACAACGCAAGAGATAGTTGGTGCAGGGAGGTAGTAACTAGTAATGGAAGCATAATGAACCTTCAGCAACAAGAAAGTGGAAATTTTAACTACACATACACTGTAAAAGACGCTTCTTAAAGAAAAGCCCATGACAGCTCTGTTTCCGTTGACCTCATCAAATTTTGGTATTGACAATCCAACTCCAGCTCAGTTTAATTTCAGTTTAGATGTGTATATATAAGAAATAAGGATACCTTAATGGCAGAGAAAAGTCTTGCCACTCCAGATTGTGTCCAATCTTTACCAACTAAAGGCATGAACTGTCCCAAAACATCAGACCTGAAATGACAAGAAAATTATGTGTTAATTGTGATTCTTGAACCATATTGCAGATCTGCCTTCTATTCCCTATGTAGTTTTTTCTTGTTTTAGTACAACTTCTTTAAGAAATGTCTGTGTCGTATTAACAGCAAGAGTTGTTTAGACAAAAGACCACCAGGAGAATTTTATATATTGCGCAAAGATCAATAAAGCCACTAGGTTTCCAGCTAACAACTGATAGCTGAAGGAAAACTTAAGGTCTAGTTTATTCTGTCATGGATGAAAGTCATTAACTACATTGACAAATACGTTAATTTATTTCTGAAAGGAATTTCCCATTCCCTGCGCTGCCAGCATACTAATATAGCACATGAAGAAGACAAGATGCTTTGCTTCAAACCTTTTAATTTTGAAGAATAAAGCAATGAGAAAAGAATAGTAAAAAAAAATAGCAACAATAAAGTGTATGCAAAACAACTAATATGCCCACTCTGACTAAGTCATTTTAACACACCATCAGGCTTTCTTTCTCAGAGCCAGATGCTGAGATGCAAGGCAACTAAAAGTTTCAAACTTCATAAAATAAATGTCCAATTAAGTGGGGAACAGAGAAAGGGTTGAGAAGAATAAAAACAATGACGTAGCATCTATGTCGAGTTTAAAAACATATTTTGCATTATCAAAAGCCTTACTTGGTAATAGTTCCATCAACATCTGAAATTACGATCCTTGCATTCCATTTCCATAAGTATATATGGGCATCAACCTGTTATGTAGTTAAATTTTCAACTTAAATAAAGAAAAAACCAACCATTGTATGTACTTTTATAGCGATAAATACCAAACCTGTTGTTTTCCAAGAACCCTGGTTGAGAAACTGAAGGTTACCAAATTTTGACCTTCATTCAGATTCAAAGACATTATCTGATCATTAGTTGGAACATTTGTCCTTATGAATTGGTTGCGAGGAGATCTGTGGCTGCTGGATGTTGGAGTTGGCTCTACAAGAGAAGACTCAGAATCTACAAATACCTCCTCATTTGATGAGTTGCAACTGGTGTGCTCAATTGATTTGACTCTTCGAAAAGGAATAGGCCAGAGTCTCCATCTGCGTCCAGACGAAGCAGATCCAGGATCATCATCCCTGGACTTCAGTGCTTCATCCTGTTCCACAGGGATTGTATCTTTGGGCTCAACAGGTACATCTAAATCAAACACAGCCATTCCAAGAACAAGAGGAGCAGCTTTTTCCCATGGCAAGTACATCTCTTTAATCTTTATAATGAGATTTTCATTCTTTATTATGGATGCTGCAGAAACTCTAAATTCATCTGCAGATATCTGACGTGCTTCAAACACTTCAGCAGCAGCAACCAAACCCATACCCGCCTTAAGCTCGTGGCCACAAAGTGAGATCTCAAATCCTGCAAATTATAAGATGTTAGAAAGTGAATAAATAATCCATTAAACTCAAATAATAATTGCAGTTCAAAATCCAAGAACAACTAATTTGCTGAACAGGTCTTATTCAAACCTGAATGACTTTGGCCCCCTTCATTGGATATTGCTGTTTGAGGTTCCACCACCTCACTTTTATTACTATCATCTTCAAGTGCAAGGGTTTGTTGACTATCATCTACCTCTTCAACCGATGCTGACTTGCCAATATGTTCAGCATTCCATTTAGTATCATTAGTAACAGAATGACTGCCACAATCAGTGTCAACTTCCCCCGATGCATTTTTCTCAACCTCTTGGGGTCTTAATTCTGAATTTGGAGATCTATGGCCATCAGAAGAAGGAGAACCATCGGAAGGAGATAACTCGTCATTGTATTTAGATTGTGCAAGGCTCCCTCGATCATTTTCTTCAACTACTGAACAAGTTGCATTAGACTCCTCAGCTGAATTTTGAGCCTCCAATGAGGAACCTGCATCTAGTAAATCAGCATTTCCAATCTGCTGCGCGAATTCTTGTAGTCCCGAACAGCTTTTGAAAACATGTTTACTCTTGATACTAGATGCAACCTCTACTGAATCAATTTGCATATGAAGACCTTCTTCTTGATCTTCAATCCTCAAGGTTTCTTGTGCTTGACAAATATGTCCCTCCTCTTCCTGACAAACTTCCAGCTGAAGCCCAGAAATATTAAGATCACCATTTTTGTTGCAATGGCTACTGGTTAGAACATCAACTGCTGAAGCATCCAGCTGACTTAGATAATCTGCAGCCCAAGCATTTTCACCAGGACTAAACTCCCCATTGTCTACACAAAAGTCAGTCCCTTCACCTGGGCCCAGATGGAACTGTGGAGTTATTAACTGCACATTGTCCGTATTCTGCTCTGATTCTGAGATAGGGGCTGTCAATACGTAACCATCCACACTCACCAACACCACTTCTGGATGGGAGCCCTGTGAATCCACAAAATCTTCTCCATCTAGATTCTCATATCGATTTGACCCAAATTCTGACAACTCAACTGAGCTTTCAAAAGAAGATCGCTCATCTTGGAAATCATAATACCTCCGACCACTATCAGATTCTGTCCTTTGAATTCGAGACAAATCTGAAGAATCGTCTTCATCTTTCAACTGAAGGACCCCTGAATCAGAGACGCTGTGATCAAATCTATGACCATGAGTATCATCGATACTCAAATAAATATTACTTTTGCTATCAATTTCCATACCACTGTCCTCTCGAGTAAATTCAGAGTTATTAGAATCTCCAACAATTCCATTTGACTCCATCCTTTTATCATCATCCACCTCCTTTACAAAATACGCCTCCCCTGAATTATCAAGATACATGTGGAAGTTTGCTTCAACACCATTAACATTTATACGGACAATCTTTTCAGCACCTTTGAGAACACCCTGAAATTTACCAAACCGAACATACCATGGCGTGCTTCGAAATGTCCCATCTTGCTGCTGAACGACAATCACATCAACAGCCCCACCAAAGGGGTGAAAAGGGGTAGCAACTGAGTAGACACCTTGAGTAATCAGGCTTCCAACTTTGCCCACCACATTCATTTCGTCAGTAGCCAATGAACCTCAACTTTTGGGAGACCAAAAAACAGAGTTTATAAAGTTTAAGCGTTGCTTCAATCAAAACAATTCCAACGATATGCATAAATTATTCTTCCAACCAACTTGGCTCCAGATATCTGAATTTCTTGGTTCCTTTCCCGTGATTATGGTTCTTGTTCAATAAAAGCTCTGTATGGCATACAATGGAGAGGGAAAATAGATTTAACAAACCAAATGACATTCAGGTAATAAATTCGAACCAACTGATTTCTAAGTAAATTGAAACAATAGTGCCCACTTGAATTACCCAGAAATCGAAGGAAAGATAGAATGAAACTCGAGACTTTGCAGTACACACAATTATTGTGCTAAAATCCCGAAACTTCGACTATTTTGCTTGACTCTGGAAATTGAACAAATGCAACAACGCCAACTTTCTCGATAATTACCAAAAATTAATGTTTGGAAATATAAATTAACAAAAACTTGTTCCAAAAAGAGGGTAAGAAAAAAAGAAGACATTTACCTTCCTAAGTTCAAAAAATAAAATCAAAATACAAAGAGACAAAGCGAGAAGAATCAACAGAGGCGGTCAGACTTACAGATTCAGAATCAGAACACCAATCTGGTAGCTCAAAAAATTGAGGGCGATTTCTATGTGTCTTTCCCTCTCTCGTGAGGTTTCTTTAAAATTCTAGAACTACCTCTGATGTTGTCAATCCTCCTTGGAGGCTTCAAGTTTGGACTTTCCTTTACGATGGGATAACAGGGCGAAACCGGAGTCAGAAACACCCTCTCTCAGCATTAAATAGGTATTCCCAGACTGCAAATGTTCAATTACTCTTTTCTTGTCACGATATTACGGAAAATATTATCCGACAACGCTTGAATTATGAAGCAAGTCAGGGGTTTTGTGGTCATTTCACGTTGCTTTTCGTGCTGTACCACTGGGTCTGCATGGACGGAACGGGAACCCAACGACCTGGTTTGGCTCTTGTCCTGAAGTAAAGAGATTAAGAAACTACGCAGTTTATTGATGGGCCAAAAGAATATTCGCGAGAAGTCATGTCAAAAAGACCAAAATGGCCCTAGGCGTATATTTTCTGATTATCTCTCATTTTGTTCTAAGGTTTATTCTCTTTTTTGTTCTTCGGGTTACCGATTTTATTGTTTTCTTACGAATTTAACCAATTATTTAATTAGGACACGCGTTGACCACGTGATCCATTAAGCAAAATAAAGAATATACCTTGGAAGCATCCAACAGGAACCAAGTTGGCAAGTCCTAGCAACGTAACTTGGCATTTCCTTCTCAAAATGAAAATAAAGATAATTTGACAATTTCTCAATTCTTTCTTCTTAACAATAACTCCAAACTATAGATGGGGACAATTATTAAATTTTTTAGATTAAATGAATTCATTTTTATAATTCAAAAAATTACAGAATTATTTATTTTTTAAATCCTATTTTATAATCATATTTGGACAAATGCATTTAATTATTAAGTAATGGTAGACAAGAGGGGCATTTCTAGTAGGGTCCATGTGGCTATAAAATTGTGGAGATGCATAATTTGAGATTGAGGTATCCATAATTCATTAATTAAATTGTAAATTAAAAATAAAAAGTTAATTTTAAAGAGGACAAGTTTTTATTGTATCACTCAATTTGGAATTGGAATTTGAAATAGAAGTAGATATTAATGAAGTATTTGTATAAAGTCCATATATAGAAGATAACTGGTAGAGAACCCGTGCAATGCACGGATGTATCAATTGATAATAGAAATGAATATAAATGAAATAAACAAATTTTATTTAATATTATTTTATTATAATCTTTTATATATGCAAATAACAATAATTGAATTACTTTAATGTTTCAATTAAAAAATTATACGACTTAATAAATGATGTAGTGGTACATCTTATAAGTGAACAGTACAATTACGATGTAAACTGTCATGAGGACAATTGAATTATTCTCTGTATCACATGCACTTTGTATTAGTCATTTTCGTTTATATATAAGATATTTAGAAGTAATTTCTCCTCTCTCTCTATTTCTATTTCAATATCTTTATAGTTCAATTTGATGTATTAAGGTCCTGTTTATTATATAATATATATTACTTATATTAATTAATTTTAATTTTAAAATGAATATAGATTTAACTAAAAAGAAAAAATGACAAAAAACTTGAGACAAAACTACTTAAACAGTAGCTAAAAGATATGCTCCTATAACAACTCACCATTTAAAAAAGGGAAAGTTGATTTTCACTCTAATGAAGTAAATTTGAGTAGCATTTTCTATGATTAAGCTAGTATTTTCCTATATTAAAAACTTTTCATTAAAAAAAATACTGAAATTTTGAAAACTGTTTTTTTAAATTACCACTTTTGTTAAAACAAACAGGACCTTAATACATCAAATTAAAAATTTATAAAAAAATAAATATATATTTTATAATGTTAGAATTTTTTTAATATCTAGGTGTAATAAAATTATTTCATAAAAATTGTACA
>JASKGM010000001.1:9295720-9321466 GCA_034509205.1 Ceratonia siliqua | reverse complement strand
AGAAGGGTCAAATAAACTGAATTACTTGGTACCACTGGACAAATAAATCTCAGAAGCTGTTTTGGATATTTTCCTTTTATGGAAAACTCTTGCCATTGATGATATACCTGGATCTTTGCACGTGTGGTGTGTGTGCGTGCATCTTTCTATCTAAATTTTTTTGTACATTCCTTTGTTAGTAGTAACCAACTAACCATCATTGTTGTTATACCAATTATACTAAAGATAAAGCTGTAATTGTATATGAAGCAAAAACATTTTTTGAATAAAATTAATCACACTTAAATACCATTCGTTTGTATTCGGGTTAATTGGTCTTACATAAGTTTTATCTTTATCCAGATATTAAACAAATAAGTTATTTGTCTGTTTCTGCCATTTAACTATACTTCAGGTGGGTTAAAATAGTTAAGGGCAATATAGTAATTTTATAGTAAAGTCAATGGCAGGAAGGTTTGCAAGGGAGCTGATTGTAATATTAAAAACCGGGTGTGAAGTCTTTATAATTTGACCTAGCTCAGGGGAGGTTATTATAATTTTTTTTTTTGGGGAGGGATTATGTTGATGGTATCTGTTAATGTCTTTATTGGTAGCAACCATCATTGTTGTTGTCATCATCACAATCATTTTCCTTATATATTTTTGTTATTAAAACATCTGCAGGGAATGAACTTCTTTGCTGGTTTAATGTTGCTTCTTATGCCAGAAGAAAATGCCTTTTGGTAGGTTTCAGAAGTTTGTCTTATGTATTTTCCCCAGTCAATCCTCTTTCCAGCATAGATTTCTCTCTAGACTATATGGAAATAGATAATGCTTCTGAATAGACACTAACGGTTCCAAGAAGCGTACTTGCATTGATTTTATCTTTTGGTAACTGACTTTAAGGAACACAATATTTGAAAACAGTTGTCTACTTAAACATGACTGTATCACATTGTCTTACACAAAACACTTGGTTTTCTCTGGGACTTATAAATAATTTGTTTTAGTGGGATATCTCAGGGCGTTGGTCGGCATTATTGATGATTATTTTGAAGGTTATTATACGGAGGAAATGGTAGAATCCCAGGTGTGGTTCTATTTTCTTCACACAGTTAAATTTATTCCCAGTCAGGATTATATGTTTGTTCATAGTTGTAGAGGGACTCTTAGTTATGAACTTTTGGCAGTCACAGTAGTTTTTGTTTTGTCAGGTGGACCAGCTTGTCTTTGAGGAATTGATGCGTGAAAGATTTCCCAAACTGGGTTTGTATTTATTAGATTTTCTCTGTAGTAAACTTCTTTAGTTATCCTGTGAAGCATTTTGGGTAGCTTTTTTTATTCTATTGATGCTTCTGGTGCAGTTAATCATCTGGATTACTTGGGAGTGCAGGTGGCATGGATCTCTGGACCTTGGTTCCTATCAATTTTTGTAAACATGATTCCTTGGGAGAGTGGTGAGTTTACGTGGAGTATACTTTTTTAATTATTTGCGTTATAGCATTGACTTTGAACTTGTTATATTCTAAAGCAGGTTACCTTATGTTGGGTTTCTCTGTATTTAGTTCTTCGAGTGTGGGATGTGTTGCTATTTGAAGGGAACCGTGTAATGCTATTTCGAACAGCCCTCGCTCTAATGGAGTTATATGGTATTGAATTGTAATTTCCTGTTTTTATGTGTCTGATCTCTGCAGAGTAGTAGGTTTACACAGTAAAGTAAAATTGATGTTTATATATTGTTCAAAATAATACAATTTTTTTATGCATTGTTCTAGGTCCTGCATTAGTTACAACAAAAGATGCAGGTGATGCAATTACTCTATTGCAATCACTTGCGGGCTCAACATTTGATAGCAGCCAGCTTGTCTTTACTGCTTGTGTGGGTTTCCTAGCTGTGACTGAGGCTAGATTGCAGGAACTGAGAGAAAAACATCGGCCATCTGTACTAGTTGTTGTTGAGGAAAGGTCAAAAAGGGGGCGAGTTTGGAAGGATTCTAAAGGCCTTGCATCTAAACTGTACAGTTTCAAGCATGACCCTGGGTCAATGGTAGAAGAAAGGAAAAGCTCTGAAGGAGGTGATATGGTAACTGATGAGGACAAATCACAGTTAGAGTCCCAATCCTCTAATTTAGATGAATTGCTTAATAGCCTCAATGTTGATTCAGAAGTTGATTCTCTACCAGATCTCCAGGAACAGGTTGCTTCCCCTACACGTCACCACTCTCCCACCTGTCCACCCCCCAAGTAAAAAAATCTGCCCAAATAACCACAAAGTGTAGTTATTGAGTTTAGAATTTAAACTAAATAACCACTCTTTGTGGTTATTTAGTCCTTAAGTGCAGAAAAGTTGCTACATGAGTCCCTATTTACAAAGAATTCTTGGGGCAATTCCCTTGCTGAATTTTAGATTATAGGTCTCAAGTATTTTATGGTCATTTGAGAGTATTTCACCTGTAAATAGGCTCTCTAATATAACCAATGCACATGCAACTTCTTTTAAGTTTCAATCATTAACAGCCTCTGTGCAGGTGGTTTGGTTGAAGGTTGAGTTATGCAGATTGCTAGAGGAGAAAAGATCTGCTATACTCAGGTTAGTACTTCTTTGGTGTTTCTATAGTTTATCTTTTTTAATGGAAACTTGATTCTCCGGCCCATTGTTATACCAGAAAGTTGAGAGGCGGTTTCTTAAAAGATAATTGCAGATAAATTTAGTCTGTGAAGGAAGTATTCGCCAACCAGTGCAGTTAACATCAGGCTTAGCCTTGTTTACTCTCTTATCTCCTGCCAAGAGAGTATAACAGGGTGTAGGCCCAAGAAAGCCCTTCCAGAATTGCCAATGCACCTTCCAAAAACTTTGCTAACTGCTGCATTATTGCCCCATTATGAATTTGCTTAATTTTGTTTATTCGCTTTATCTACAATGCAGATTGTCTAGCTTATAGATCAAAATAGATTCACGAATCTTTATAGTCCATCACATTCAGAACACTTGATGTTCTGTTCTGTCTTCTATTTTCTTTTCCTATTTGCCCACCCTTCGTTCTCCATTTTTCCTTGTTATGTGAAAGTTTCCAACAATATCTCTCAGGATTCAGTATTCTACTTTTATTTTATTAACCATAGCCAGATTGTCATCATGCCTTATGAGGGTAATGAATTAATCTCCATGTGTGTTTCCATCCTTTAACAGAGCCGAGGAGCTAGAAACAGCTCTTATGGAGATGGTCCAGGAAGATAATCGACGAGAATTGAGTGCAAGGGTATATCTAACATTTGGATGAATGCACTTGCTGTGTTATCATTTTTTTTTTCAATCTTGTTGAGGGACATTAAATTGCACAAAACGAAATGCATCATGTTCCCTAGTCCTCATTTTCCGTACAAATATTTGAGGCTCTTAAAAATTCTAATGTACATTCTGTAGACTTATTGCTGCTGATGTTGATGTGCATTCCCCCAGACTATCATGTATGAGTCAATGCTCTGTCGTGAAGCATAAATTGCTTATCTATGAATACATTTATCTTTGAATCAGATAATTATTATGTTCTCATGCTTTTATCCTCGGTAGCTAATATTGGACCGATAAGGACAATAATATAAAGAAGTTTGATTTAGATGTGAGATTGCTTAATTATCCAATCAGCACAGAGGAGTTTTTACTTATTCAAGAAAAATACAAGCACTAGGAAAAGCTAGTTCAACATCCAAGTTCAATAATAATTCCTTTTTCTTTACAAACTCTTTGGTGGTCATTCGTATTTTAAGGATTACAAACATGTTTACAATCATTCAGGTCGAGCAATTGGAGTTGGAGGTAGCCGAGCTACAGCAAGCCCTTGCTGATAAGAAAGAACAAGAAGCTGCTATGCTGCAGGTTCTATTGTGCTTTTTGTTTTCTCCAATGTCTTTCCATAAGCTTGATTAATGAAAAGTAATTATAAAAAACCGTGTTCTATAGAAAACTTCGAACTCTTCTGCATCCTACAGGTCCTGATGCGGGTAGAGCAGGAGCAAAAAGTTACTGAAGATGCTCGCAGAAGAGCTGAGCAAGATCTTGCTGGTCAGAAATATGAAGTTCATGTGCTTCAGGTACCCCCCCCCCCCTCTTATTATTTTCATAGTGGTCCTTGTTATTTGATTTTCTAGTCCACTGTAGATCAGAGTAAAATTCTGAAATGAAAACTCAATTGTGACGAAGGAAGCATTCCTGGATTTGATTTACAGGTCAGCTGATGGATTTGTCCACATATACCTATACATCATAATGATCAGTAACAACAATAACAATAATAATACTAATAATCTGATCAGAACTGTCTATGCTTCCATCTATAAATAAAGCTTAAGCTGACTTTAGCACGCTAACCTCTGGTTCAAATGATTTAATGACAACCTTAATGCGATCATGTTCATCTAACGTTTGTTCTTTATCGCTCAATACACTAGTTTGAGTATGTGATACAGTCTAGGTGAAAGAAGAGAGAACTAGGACTGCAAGTACTCAGATCTAGAAGAAGAAGAGCACACACAAAGCTAGGGTTCTTCGTGGAAGCGAGAACTTTTCTTCTTCAATTCCAAATATAACATAAAACTGATTACAAAAGGGAAATCCTCACAATATGTATCGTGAAAGACTCCAGACCACTGTAGCTAGGATAGTCATGTGCTAGGCACATGCTTCATTAAAGGGAAACATAACACAACTGGAAGCAGAATAAAACGCAAAAGAAAGCAGAATAAAACGCAAGAAACAATACAGTAAAATAAAAGGGACTAATCTGGAATGCAGGGTGCTCCTGCATCAGTGTGCTTCTGTAGTTTCACATACAACTCTCTAAGCAATATATCTGTTAATGCTTTTGCCTGATGGGTTCGATGTAAGTACGAGCAGTTGAGAAATAAAGTAGTTGATAAACTCATTAACTGTAATTAAATCTAATATATTTATCTATACCTTTTCTGTTGCTCTAACATTCATTGAAAGGAAAAATATATAGCAGTCTTTTTTTAAGGCCTCCCTCCAGAGAAAGAGAGGAAGTCGTGAATTGTCTTGGCTATTTGTTTGCAGTTCTTTTATAGTGTGGTGTGGATGAAGTTAATTACTTCTTAAACATTGTAAAATAAAAGCTCCTTCCATGTTCTATCCAAATACCCACAGCATACGCATCCATTGAAGAGCTTTTTAGTGAGATGTTGGATCTATTTACCAGAGTAACCAAATTCATTTAAGGATCTTGTTCTGCAAATTCAATGTATTAAGTATCTTACAAGACATGATTGTATCTATTCCCAGTATGATACATATGCAGGAAAAGTATGAGAAGGCCATGGCATCAATCAGTGAGATGGAAAAGCGGGTAGTTATGGCAGAAAGTATGTTAGAGGCTACCCTTCAATATGAATCTGGCCAATCTAAAGCACTTTCTTCTCCAAGGTACAAATGTTTTATTTATCACATTTCAGATTCTGCATGCAACATTATTCTCTCCTTGTCCAAATCAATTGAAAGTTAAGAGTTGATAGATTGTGATATGTGCACAATTAGTTTGTTGCAGTAAGTATTGAAACTGACAGTTTGTAATTGCTTTTTAAGATTTTCATTTTGCGCATGGAACTTTAAGATCTCAAGACTTACATTATTTTTTATATGCTTTGCAAATTAAGCATTGATGCCATTATTTTTCATTTTTCTTGATGAATAATATGATGAAAAAAACTCTAGATAGTTGTTATCGTTTAAACTAGATGGAAAAGCAGATCTATGAAGTACCCATATTGTTGAGTTCAATCTTTTCTTACGTTACAATTAAATCAACTATGAAATGCAATAAATTTCAAGAAATAACCTTAAATGGTTTTAAGGTTTCTTGATGAAACAGAGTCGCTATGAAGCACCCATTGCTAAGGAGAAAGGCTTACAGTCTATTGATAAATATCACTGTTCTTGCCACTCAAGAGAGTTTAGTTTAATTGGCATTTAACTCTCCAAATAACAGAAACTATATATTGGATAGATAAAGTGTTGGTGATACTTGTTCCAAGGAACAGAAAATTAGGCATTCTTATTCTTCATATTTGATACAGAGAATGCAGCGAAAATCCTTCCCATTGCAAACACAAGAAGATTTCCACAAAAATCACTTGCCAACGCAGGTGATTTAGCCAATAAAACCCTTTCGGGTATACCAAAAAGTGTCAAAGACATTGTAGCAAGTATATCAATTCTGAATAATTCATTATGACCTCCGAAAATACAATAGGAAAGTATATTTAGAAGGCTTACAACAAAAATGACAATATTAGCCTCTAAATACTGTTAATTACAGAAATAGAATACAGCACTAACAACAACAACCTCAGAAAACAACTACATAACAATAACATAACTAAAATAGCATAAAGACGCTTCTTTCCTAGACTTCTTCTAATGATCTAACTTGTCCAAGAACCTCCAGGATAACTTGTTCTACATTAGGCCCTCTTTCTTGAGAAAAAACTTGTCCTTGAGTTTGGGATGAAGTGCACAGGCACTTCTTGGAACATTATAAGAAGCTAACACATAAGCTGTAGATGCTTTCCAACAATATCTTCTAATTTCAACCTGTTAGCTTTCCACAAGTCAAAGAGGCATCTGAAGTTTTTAAGAAATGCTGAAAAAATAGTCTCTACACCTTGCCCATGGTAATGAGAGAAAAATACATCTTCAAGGATATTCTTAGGACTTGGTTTAAGATGCAATGAATCTGTCTACAAACTGAACCAGCATCGACTAAGACAACCACAGCCTAAACACGTCCAATTTTGTTTAGCAAAATTTGAAATAACAATAATAAAACTTCCATGTAAAATTCTTTTATCAACCATTGCACTGATCTCTACAGTGATGATCAAAATGTCAAGATTAACGTTAATATCTTCATCAACAAGAACAAAGTTATGCAGAGGAACAATGACTAAAAGGGGAAGCTGCGATAGCATGCCATTTTCTGTCTTTTCGACTTCAGCATCAACCCAAGCTATTTCGTAATCTTTGAGCTTTTGAAGAGTACATTACTCATTAGCTTCTCAAATAATTGAACCTTGTAAGCACATAAATAAGAGGTGACATCGATTGCCTCTTCAATTTGGGAAGCATAAAGGTGAGGGCAAACATACTTTAGGCAGTGTTGCTTCAGATGCTCCATGGCTTCAGTTGATGCAAGCACTAGAACAAACTTCAAGGGAGCCATGGGGGAGAGAATATTTTTAATGGATTGCTCATCTAAATGGTCCTCAAAGTCCATGTAGAACAATGAACACCTGACTTTTACAGTCCTTTCATTAGATATGACTTTTGATGGCTTTGTATCAAGTATCAAATTTGCAGCACCTTCATCTAAATTTCCATATCACCTACATGCATAGAAGTGTGGTCCATATTTTCATCCTTAATCACATAATCATATGGATTTATGACAACCATAATCATCCCATTTTGATGTATTATCACAATACGGAAAATTTGGCAACACTTGCTGAAGGTGAAACGAATCCGTCAATAAACACATCTTGGAATCCACAACCCCGTGTACCAGCCGCTTCTGGTGAAACATGATTCTTGCTAGCACCAATGACCATTGGATCACTAGTATTATTATCAGCTCCATGAGATGCTTTCAACTTTTCCTCTTTGATTAGACTAGCTTTTAAAGCCTCTTTCTCCTTTATTCAATTTTGCTCTTCTTCATAGGCAATCAGCTTTTCCCCATCATTTGATATAGTTGACTGTTGGGAATTTCAACCTCATGCAGGGGAAAGAACACACTTGCATCTTGAAATCTGAAAAATGTGAAGACATCATAAAACTCCATTAGCGTTGATATAAAAATAATCCACAAATTGATACAATTGGTGTGCTGCCACCACTTTTGCAATTTCCCTTATGAGAAACAATTCTAAGGAAAGTGAAGCTCTCATGCTGAGCTCTTGTATTTTCATCTTTCTTCGTCATCAGAATCACATACAAATTTAGCATATTAGAACTCCAACAGTTACCATGAACTATAGAAAAGAAGTTCTCTTCCGGCATGTTTCTATTGTGATCTTTCACAATGTAAACATCTTGAAATACTGTAACTTTGATTCATTATCTGTAAATTGAACTTTAGATTCACCATGCTAAAAAATCCAGCTTTTATCTCTGATTGTAAACATAGATTGTGACATCTTGCAATCAACGATGGCATTCAGGGAAAGTTTAGCTTAGAGAGGTACAAATGCCAATGGACTTTAAATACACATTCTTATTAACAACTCCAGGAAACTGAATAGAGTCATCATCAACTTCATATAACATAAACATTAATGCTTTGCAGAAAATCTCATCCTTCCCAATTCCATGACATAAAATAAAACCATGAACATTTAAATCTTCAAATCCGTTGGGACTAGTCATCAAATAAGTATTTACTAAACAAGTAAGACTTGACTTTGACACATTAGTCTGTCCTCTAACCCCATTATACAAAGAATTAACATAAACACTTGGCAACAACTTACCCACATGAGGTTGTGTGTATGTTTTATTCATTGGCATCACTTCATCTTGACTTTTCTTTTCCTCATTGGAATGATCTTCTTCATCTTCAGTTTGTTCAGGTTTTTCATAATGACTTTTAAGAAATTTTGAAAATTCTGGATTCCCTTCTTTTAAAGCATTCAAACCCTTTGTTTCTTTTACAAGTTCTGCACGAACATCTCCAACTTTTACTGATAAAGTATTATCACCATTATTGCCTCCAACATAAATTTCATTTTCAACTTTACTTGCAATAGCACATGCAAAGTTTAAGTTTTCATAAAGAAATTCATCACTATTTGAATTATTTTCAACAACTCCAATATAATCTTCACTATATACAGCAGCAAGGGAATCACTTTCACTAACCTCCCTAAGAACATACTCAGATGCAATGGTTAAAGAATTATGGATAAAATTCTCACTTGCAAGTTTAGTACCATTAAGTTCTATAGGCACTTGTACACTTTACTCCACTACTTCAGAAAGTCTATGCTGCTTTTGTACTTTTGATTCAATGTCACCAAGTTTATCACCCCAGCCCTTGATTTTCACTTGCTCTTTATTTTCATTGGTTGCTTCCACAGAAATTGCCTCTTTTAAAAATATTGAAGTTCTCAGATTCCCTTTCTCCTCCACGTAATTAATCAATCAAATTATCACCTTTGTTTAAATAACTTTGAGATGTTACTTTTTTTTGTTCAACTTGCCAGCTGTTTTGATGCATTTGAAACAAGTACCATTCATAATCAGAAGGAAAGAATCTTCCCATTAACAATTGCTTCATCTTTTTCCAAGTCCTGACTGTTGTTTTTCTTCCCTTCTCCTATCTCTTTTCATTTAGTCCCACCAATCTGCAGCATTACCCTTGAATTTGGATGCTATCATTTTCACTATTTTATCTTCTGACACTTCCCTCATCTCAAAGAAATACTCCACTTCTAAAATCCCACCTAGAAATTTTTCAATAGGCATATAACTTGTGAAAGTGGGGACATCAGCTTTTGAATAGTAGTCACTTGAATTCCTTTGAAACAAAACTTCATCCTCTGATTCTGAGTTACGCTCTCTATAAAATTGTTCCTTTCTGTTATGATTTCCATGCCATTTGCCTTCAAATAGTGGACGGTTCCAGGTTTGGTATTCTATTCTTCCAATCCGTTCACTGTGACGTGCACATCTAGCACTGGGGTCCTGATATGTCTCCTCCACATGTTTGCCAGTGTCAACTCTGCTTCTCGCTGCACCGACGGTCTGTTATGAGATCATTGCACCAAGTCAGCCACGAATTATTTTTGTTTAGCCACATGGTCTGATACCGCTTGATACAGATAATGCAGCTAAAACCCTTCCCCTTGCAAACGCAAGAAGACTTCCACAAAAATCATTTGCAAATGTAGGTGATTTAGCCAATAAAACCCTTTTAGGTATAAGTGTTAAAGACACAGTAGCAACTATATCAATTCTGAATAATCTATTCTGACCTCCGAAAATACAATAGGAAAGTATATTTAGAAGGCTTACAACAAAAATGACAATATTGCCCTTTAAATACTGTTAATTACAGAAATAGAATACAGCACTAAGAACAACAACAACCCCAGGAAACAACTACATAACAATAACATAACTAAAATAGCATAAAGATGCTTCTTTCCTAGACTTCTTCTAATGATCTAACTTGTCCAAGAACCTCCGGAATAACTTGTTCTACATCAATATTATAGGAAAATCAACAGTTTCATAGAATTGTAGTTGCAAATACTCATTCACTTTAACTTGATATTGAGGTTTTTGTCATCGGAATTCTTTGCTTTTGACCTAACCTAGTTTCTAATTTTTTTGGGGGGGCTGGGTTGCCAGTTCAAAGAGCATGTTGCATTTGATATAATGATATGAGACTTGCAACATCCTTTGATTGTTAGAAACCACATTCTTTTAGATCAATTTCATTAGAGGAAATTTTGTAGGGCGGGTCGTGTACAAAGCCCAGGGGCAGAACTCCGCCAACAGAAGTTACGTCTACTAAATTTTGGACTTAATTGGGGTGACAGAAACAAGGTAAGATCTTCAATTTTTCCACTCTTGATCTCCCATCAAGTTATATTCAAGTAAGGCATTATGGTTTGCTAAATCTAATTCAAATTTCGGAAGCATTCACCAATGGGATGTTATGCCAGTTCAAATTGGCTATTCCTTGTGACATCAAATTTCAATTCACCGCACAGTTTATTGAACCTACATCTTCATGTTTCGAAAATACGAAATTGTGTTTGGGGTATCAATCCTTTGAGGTGTTCCCAAATTGTTCAATATGTTCATTTTGTTGGCCTTTGCCGTTGTACTGCATCTATTCTGCTTATATTTGTTTTTGTAAATATTGTCCCGTGAACATCCAATGAAACAGGGCAAGGCTACTAATGTTGAGGAATCGAGCGAAAGTAAGTCTAACAATGAGGGAAGAGACGCTGTCACTCCCAGGAAAGAATCCGATAACTAAGAACAAGATAGATAGAGCATGCAGAGCAGTGCCATTGGAGACCCGCAGCCTGGTCCTCCCCTGGCTGAGTACTTAAGCGTTTACCTATTTTTAATTATCACTGCTCTCCTTGGTAATCATGCATCGTACCCAGTTAAGGGAAGAATCCATATGTATCATCTCCAAAATCCAAATGGGTAATTATAAATCTTTCTTCTTTTCTATTATCTGCTCTAGTCAGTCAAATTCAAATGTAATGTTTTATATCCGTTGTTGGTAAGTCAATTATTTAAAGACATAATAATTTAGGTCTTTTCTCCTATACTCCATACTCAGGAGTATATTTTTAATTTTTAAAATTTGAATTTTGTTTTTTAATTTTAATTTTAATAAATAAGTTAAAAGAATTTTAAAAAATTAAAAAAGATTTATAACAAAAATAATCTTAAATAAGTAAAAAAGAAAAAAAATTATTTATTTTTTTAAAAAAATTAATGAAAATTATAAAAAAAATAAAAAATAAAAAATGGAACTGGGAGTATCCCAATAATTTAACGCTATCATCGGCATCATTCTACTAAAGTGAAACAACTGTGCCCCTTTGAATATAAGAATAATGGCATCCCCGTCTCCTTTCTATAATTTATTGTAGTTTAATTAATTTCATTTTCTTTGGTACAATGGAGTAAAAAGAAAACGTCTTCTAAGAAAAATAATGTTAAGCTCGGAGAAGCCATTTAAGTTGATAAGATAGTCGGTCCCAGAAGATGAAGTCCTGCCCTGGAGTAGCTCCCATCTTGGCTAATGAAACCATCCAATCTTGGTTTGTGTAATAGATGTAAGAATGGGGATATTGATGACTGTTACATTTTTTATTAATTAAAAAAAATTGGAGTCCACTTATCCCCAACAACTATAACAATCACCTATCTCGGTTGTAACTTCTAACGAGTTTAGGTTGCAGACTAGTTATAGTTCTACATATACGACAACCCCCCCCCCGGGTTATACATGCTTGTATATTTTCGACTGTATCCCTTTCTTTTTTACTAGTGCATCTAGTTTTGGGAAGAGCAGAAATAGAGAACTTATAATATATTAACGCTAATATCACACTACCCCAAAAAAAGAAAAACATGCACACAAAGCTATGGCACTACCTTTTCTCTACTGTAGTAGGACCGTGATTCAGTTCTAAGTATCAAATAAATAAAGCACGTTAGTATTGAATAAAAAAAAATCTAGATAGAACTGTCAAATTGAGCACAAAATAAATTTATTTAAATTCATCACAACAAGTCATGATTAGAACCGGGCACATGCAATGAAAAATACAAGTTATAACCTCATATGGACAATCAATATACAGAGAGCCAGATAAACTTTCAAGAAGTAAATGATATTTGCATACAGTTGAAAAACCGTATTTCTACAGAGCTTCATAACTTACAGATTAAACATAACTATACAAACAGAACCAGGATAAAGAGGTAGAAGCAAGGGTTTCCACAGAATGCGGATACATTAGTAGAACCATTCCCTAGACAAAAGACACATGAATTATGAATCCAGCAATTTGCTCTTAAATGGAAATTGAGGAAGGAAAAGAAGTGAAAATACTATCTTAGCTCCAAAAGGAAATAGGAGCAGTTCTGTGCATCCTCTAAACAAGAATAGAACAAAATTCCACAAGGTTTTCGCAACTATGCTCTGAACTGAGAGAACACCACCAAAGGACAACTGGTATTGATGTCTATAAAGTTATAAACCTATGATTTGCAGTGTGTTGTACGATATTTGAAATTTGCTACAGATTATCTCATAACCAACATTGAGGTCCATATCATTGCCCCCTCTTGGTTCTAGGAGGAGTAGCAGGGGCAAGGCGGGAGCTTTGGACTGTCTGTGTATTGGGGTCATATCTTTGTGAAGCAAGGTATGTCAAAGCTGTGACAACATCAGCTATAACTGGGCGCATATTAGCCTGCTCCTGAACACACATTGCTGCAACAGCAAGAGCCTGGTATAAGCCTCTTGGAGGATACTGACCTTGGAGCATTGGATCTGCCATTTGTGAAAATTTTCTTCGATCTTTAAACAAGGGTCTGGCCTGCATTGGTGAAAAGTTAACCAAATTACTCAAGAAAGGAATAAGGACCCAATCATAATATCAAATTTCAATACCACAATTGGATTATAAAAATACTCACAAAAATAGCCGACAGAAAAATGAAAAAGTAAGTCAAAACAAAATGTTGCGCATAACTTTCACCACTAGCTTCATTCATCAGAGTATCAGGATTATGTTTTCTTTTGTTACAAAAGAAGAATATTTTACTAAAGGAAGAAAATTAAGAGGAGGAGCATTAGGAATCCTCCTAAAAGAATGGAAAATCAGCAAAAAAGAACTAAAACAAAGACAATAACATCAGGTCAAGAAGGTTGTCCCATCACTATAACAACAATTTTTCTCTAACCTTTGTCCATTTTCGATTATATGCTATGCTTTGTTAGTTTTGATTAAGATGTTATTAAGAACTATTGAAAGTGAAAAAAATTGATTAATTACCATAAGGTCTCTACTCAAGTATAATTATGCACGTAAAATTTTCCAAGCATGGCCAATTCATATTGAACTACTGGCCTCCCCCTTATTTTAAACACAAGCACTACCCACAACGGTTACCATCCAGAAAGTTTATGCCATTCAACCAAGAGTGTTTTCACTGGTAGTCAGCCTGATTATTTGACTACTCATTATTCTTTACTCCTGTAGCTTCTGAATAATCAGCCATCCCTATGAGAAGAGACAATTGTAGAAGTTTCTTACCCACGCAACAAGATTCTGCTCTCCTGCAGCCTTTGAATTGTCAATCGCCTTCCTGCCAGTAATTATTTCCAGAAGAACTACACCAAAGCTATAAACATCTGATTTCAGAGTCAGTTGACCTGTCATTGCATACTCTGGAGCACAATATCCATAGGTTCCCATAACCCTTGTTGATACATGGGTGTTTTCCCCTACTGGTCCAAGTTTAGCCAAGCCAAAATCAGATAACTTTGGATGATACCCTTCACCAAGCAAAATGTTTGAGCACTTTAAATCTCGGTATATGACAGGAGGGCTAGCTTTGTCATGTAGATATTCCAGTCCTTTTGCTGCCCCAGCAGCTATTTTCATTCGTGTATTCCAGTCAAGCTGTTTCTTGCCAGGAGAAATATCTACAAATCAAACAATTATTACCAATATCTACCAGACGACAATACAAATCTTAAAGAAGAAGCAGAAGAAGAAGAGAATAAATAAGGTCCGTAGATTTGAATACAAATACCATGTAGGTGGTCTTCCAAAGATCCTAAGGGCATATATTCATAAATTAGAAGTCTTTGATCTCCGTCAGCACAATAACCAATAAGGTTGACAAGGTTAGGGTGGTGAAGTAGACTTAACATCAACACTTCAACAAGGAATTCCCTATTCCCTTGCAGCCCATTTCGGTCAAGTTGCTTAATTGCAACAACCTACACCCAACACTAGAAAGGGTGAACTGTGTTGCCAACTCAAACTACACAAATTTTAAGCTTAAATGCATGTTGAAAAATTCATAAGCTACTACTCAGGCAGTCAGAAGATAGCAAGGCGGAAAAGGAGAAAAATGATGAATAACAAACGAGGGGAAAAAAGAAAAAGTAAGCCCCGCAACTTTCTCCTGTCCTTTACAAACTAAAAGATAATGTGAAACCAAACTTACCTGATTAATACTTTCCAAGCGCCCTTTGTATACTCTTCCAAAACCACCCTCGCCCAAAAGACATTCTGCTCTAAAATTTCTAGTTGCAGTTGCCAACTCACGAAATGTGAACGTCTGTGCTGCAATGTGATCGGGGTTTCCATCTTTAGAGATATCTTTGGAATTTGTAGATGAATTCCTCTTCAACTTCCCTGTACACAAGACTAACGATTTAAGGGGGAAGAAGCAAAGCTACATCAGATTTATATTTGACTTCTAAGACCAATCCAAGTTCATTCTCTGTTGGAATCATGAAAATACTCCATGCCACGTTTCATTATCCAAATCCCAAAAGTAACTAAAGATCATCTAAATCTGAACCACAAACTGATTTTGGCACACAGGATGCATCGTTCCAAAATTACCATCAATAGAGCAAATTTAAGCTAGATATATACATCGTAAATGAGGAATCCAACAAGATGAACGGATGCGACTCAAATTACTAGTTTTATATTATTGGGAAAACTGCCAAGATAGCTTCAAGGAAATTTACTAACTTGGGCTACTGTGAGTTGTAACTTAGAGGATCACCTAATTAACACATAGATCAAAGGAATGCATCCAAAGCAAGGATGGAAACTAATCTAAAAGCACACAAAATATAAGGTCAAAAAGCTGACAGACAAATTCTTGAAATTTGACACTACTCCTGATGAGCATAAAGATCTCTCTTAAGATATATAAAATTAAATATGTAAAATTTGGCAAAAAGAAAACAAATTTAAAAAAAAATATAGATAAGGTAGGCTGTCATAAACTATCAAATCCCAGCTCTCTTTATCTGGGAACATCTCACATATCGTGAACACCAATCGGGTATGCCAAATACATAATAGAACTCCCTCAATTTTGATTGTTGCAAGAAATCCCAGATAAAGCAAGAGATAAATTAGTACAAGACATATATAATACCCCAGATAACTTCATCAAGAAGACGCAGCAGAAATCAAGTGAGAGCATGGGTGACCCAAGAGGGTCTCACTATCCTAAACCTTTTGATGACTCTTTTCCACACTAGAACAACTGTATCAGTACCTGGGGCGGCTTTGATCTGATCAACCAGGTTCTCTTGCACCTCCATCTTCTTCACCTGCTTCTTTATCTTCTTCTTAGCGTTTGAATTTCCAGAACAGGGAATCCAACCCATTTTTACTGCTTCTTTCTCTCAATAGATGCCGGAATAGCTGGGGAATCAATTACTCCAATTCACAGTGTAAGACTCATGGAGGACCCGACACTGACCACGGAGTGCTCGGGCAGCTACAATTGGAAAAGAACCTGCTTTGTTCTTGCCCCTTTCTCTCCCTTGGTGTTTTATCATTTGTGTTTGTGAACTGTCTACATGTTTTTTTTTTTAAATAAAATTAAATATATAAAGTGTTTTTCTTTGTCCCCCAGAAAATTCGTCATTGGCTTCATTTTGGTCGGAGAAACCCCATCATTGGCTGAAATAAGCCTCACTAGATCATCTCCGAAACGAACTTCAAACATAAACATCCTTAAACGATGTCGTTTTAATGCCTAACTAATTCTTGTATAAAATATTAGCTTTTGGATTAAGTTAATTACTGTCATACAATGTCATGCTAACCACTACGAAATAAAATAAGATGCTTCTATTTCTGTATGCTCCTATTGAAATTCCCATATATCATTTTCTGAATTATTGTTTATGTGAGTTCTATTTTTATATATATTGTAAATGTAACCTAATGATCATATTTTTTGCCGCCCTCAAAAGTTCATCCTTCAACGACAGAACTGAAAGTACCAACAGCTGTTGATCTGGAAGACATTCCTAAATTATCACAAGGTGGGTCTCATAAGAACATTTAAAAAGGTTCTCTTTCTTTCTTTCTTTTTTCTATTTTTGATATTTCTCTCCATTCAATAAAAGTAACTCTTTGGACTCCAAAGAAGCTAGCTATCATTTTAACCATTGGTTTTCCATTTTTTGAAAGTAAGCAAAAAGAAATATAGACGAAGGATTAGAGCAGGGCCTGGAGATAAGGTTCCATCTAAAGGGCTGGTAATTTGAATGATATGTCATAATTGGGGTAACTCCTCTTTCCTATTTCACATTCACCTTTTCAACTACCCCAGAAAAAAATAAAATTATGGATGAGGTAAATAATGTTTTTGGCATTTTTAAACGTTTTCTTTTTGGGGAAGGAGAGGTAAATTATAAAACCTAGCATCAGTAGTAGATAGGTTTTGAGGGGTCTCGGTGGGTGGCCCCAAGATGTCTTCCTGCTGGCTTCTTGAAAAGTCTGCCTTAGAATGCGTGTAATTTATCATTATCAATTAAACAAAGCAACTTGGTTTTGTTTTGGTTCGAAGTGGAAAATCTATGCGTGATAATCACGTAGATTTATATTCTTTTCTTTCGCCCATCAACCTATTCACAGATGACAGACCAGTGATTTTTTTTTCCAGATTTCAGGCACAAAAGTTCAATAAAGTACAATACATCCAGTACAGTACATGTATACAAATTAACAATCATCCATGATCCATCTATGTCCCTCTCACTCTACAAGGATAGGAAGCATGTATACACATGCCAAACCAACCACGCCTTTCTTTTGAAACTTGGTCAATAGTTCAATCAAATTAGAAAAGAAAATTCATCATAGCTTAGAGGGGCCCATTATTTCACACAAAATGATTCACTTAAAAAACTGGACATTTCAAAAGTTGAAACTTTACTTAAAATCACCCCCCCTAATGTCCTCGTGTACCCTGCAGATTAATCAGGTAGCAGCCATAATGGTTCACTTAAAAACTAAGCCTTTAGGACGATTAGTGTCTTGAGATTATAGACTTTTCCAATACATGGTATCAATTATATATGTTGCCTACCTTTTGTTCATCACAACGTTGGCGACAGTAATTAATGACAATAATGAGCTATTTCTTACTGATAAAGATTCTAATAATAGAGTACAGAAGTTGCCCTATAAAACTACAATAATGAAAAAGAAGTTATGTCCTTAACCAGATCTGAATAAGGTATTAGGGTGCCTTCCTAATTCCTCTGATCCTAGTGATTTGCAATCAAAATGAAGAACAAATATACCTCCAGTTTAAAAGAGCGAAGGTAGGCTTATAATTTAGCAAGAACAGAAAAATGTACTGATCCGGTAAATGAAAGCAGATAAGAACAGTAAAGTTATTGAAGGACAATAGTGCCACCGGTTCCATAATACAAATTTGCAGAACCAAAACTATTGCTGACGAAATTAACTGTAAATAGGATAGGGGTGCTAGTCACATTAGCTATGTTCAGCATTTTATCTTCTGGACGTGTACATTTTTTATACTTCAAGAATAAAGTACTCTCTCCGATAAATTTGTTTCACGTCTCACTTTTTATTAAAAAAAAAAAAATTATGTGTGGTAAATTTAACTAAAAATATATCATATTCGCAAAATTACTAACATTTTTTCCTTGTGGACAGATTTGAATGACGATCAACTACTGGATCCTACTGTTCTTTCCCAGTTCAATTGTCATTGATGGTTTCTCTTTCCTAAATCTTTTTCAGAGACCACTGCACCAGTGGTTCTGCGTGGCATCTCATGGTTGTGCTTTCCCTCATAGGTAGTGATAAATGCTGTTGGGTCATCCATTGATCTTTCCACATGTTTGCGCGCAGTGCACTTGATATTAGTACATCTATAATAACTTCTGCAAGACAATTTATCAGAAAAAGCCATGAGAAACTAGAAATAATACTAGTAAAAAAATTTACTCGAAGAAAAATGAAAACTCAGTTTTTGGTTTGTGGTATCACAGAAATACTTATATTTAACAGATTATCAAGGCAATGCATAGCAGAATCCAAAATCTTCCCATCAAGATGATCGTGAAGTAAACCATTTTAAAATTTTCTCTCTGATGAAGAGCAATATCAACTTATATTGCTATTTTCGAACAAGTATGAACCTGGGATATGGGTTGCCCTTCACCACCTTCTGCCCATATTTCCTCCAGCGAAAGCCGTCTCCCAGTATTTCAGAATCTGTAGAACTTTGCACTACGAGACGAGGCTCTACTAAACCTTCCTCTGACACTGCTGCTTCATTGGATTGACTCTCATTTTTCCTGAAGCAAGAGCAACATGCAACATAAATTAACTACAATGGAAGATTGATAATGACAGGGTCACTGGAGGGATGGCTTTTTTTGGGGGCAGAAAATAATGAAGGAGAAGCGAAATTAGCATGAGACGAATTTGTGCTAATTTCTCATGATATAAATACGTTACTGCAAACAAGCAGCTTCTCTGGATGAATTCCATTTTGCTAATTTCTTTGTCTTCTCTCTCTCTCCCTCCCTTGCTGGTTTTTACTATAGATTCAGATGGAACTCTTACCTTCTTTTACTTCTGGGTACATCTTCCTCTGCTTCAAATCCCTTGCTTCCTTCCTCACATTGCCCACTTTGACCACACGAATTTTCAGGGCTTCCTCCACCAGCATTGATTGCACCCATTGGAACAGAATCGTTAGGCTGTGGAGCTTTCACATGATAAGCTGAATTTGCAGAAAGTCCTGTGTCATTCTGGTTCTCTATTCTACTTTCATTCCTCTCACCATGGCGAATACTCCCTAAATGGTTGTTACCATCTTGACCCAATCCATCAGACATCATTCCTGATCCTTGGGTCCCTGCTGAGTTGCGCTTAGGAGGCTGAGGCTTTGAATGGTTGTGCTCGCCTTTATAAACAATTTCTGCAATCCGCCCATCAAATGATCTTTCAACCTTCTTTTTCACTGGACAATTAGGATGTGTGCATTTATAATAACTCCGCGGGTACTCGCTTCCTTTAACTTGCTTCTGCCCATATTTCCTCCAATTATACCCATCATAAGAAGGTCGATCACCATTACTTGTGGATGCTGAAGTTTTCTGGTCCTCCTCTAGGTTTTGTGGTACCATCTTAAAAGATTCAGTTGTCTGATTTGTTTCAGCACGTGGAGTATTATTGTGATGAAGATTTGAGCTCAAATTGGTTCTGAATTTCTCCTGGTTGGGACGTTGAAGACCAGCCTGCAAGGATTGCCTTGCATGTTGCTGACTAGTACTGTAATTTCCCTTCTCCAAAAGAAGAGGAAAAAAAGTTATTTGCCAGAAACTCAATCTCACATGAACAATAGATTCATAAATACCCAGATACTGACCATATTTGCCAAAAGAGAAGCAGTCGCCTTTGATACAAGTTTAGCCATTGGCTTGTATATCACAGATTGCTTGGTGTCTGGTTTGTGACTCTTGTAAGAAGAATTACCAAGTGCGGCTCCAGATTCGTTAGCCTGAAATTGTCAACCACCACAGATATTGGAAATCAAGAAGCTCCGGAAAACAGAGTTTGTCCTAGTAATCTGAAAGTTCACCTCAGAAGAAACAAACCCAGCAGGGGGGCGATTCACAGCTGGCTTGACCCTCACCGTCTTTGGTCTAATGGCTGAAACTGTAGTTTGGGAAGATTCATTAGGGGGAGAGGCATTGATCGCACCTGCAAGGAGCTCTGAGAAAGATCTAAAAGACAGGCAAGTAGGCCTTGAAGCTACTGGTTTGGCAACTACTACCCTTTCTGCTTCCTTAACATCCATCGTCGATAACTATGTCTTTGCGAAGTTTGCTCCTTTTATGCTGTGATGGTTCAGGGGAAGGAAAAGAAAATACAGTCTTTATTGCACCTTTTAAAATTCAGCACTTCTGATTGTGGACGGCGATGGAAAGTAGAAATTTTCCCTTGACAGCAATTTCTGTTTTATTTGGCCCAAGATGAAAATCAACTTCTTCACAACTGAAACAGTAGCTGGTATAATTAGATAAAGATTAGAAAGGAAAGACAGCAAAACATTTAATTACGATTGCCAATCAAAATGGAAATTTTCACATTATTCAAATATTGATTTGACTCATGCTACTCCTATATATGCTAATTAAAGATAGCAAAACTGCACCCAAATATAGTTTAGATGGTTATTATATTTGAGAATAATAACTGATATAATTATAACACAACCAACTTTTCCACAGTTGAGCCCAAATGTAGAATTGAATATATATATATATATATATATATATTAAAAACTCAAGGGTCTAGATAAAAATTCGAAACCCCTTTCTCTAGGTCTCTTCCACGAGAAAATTTTATGACCATAAGTGCTTCTAAATATCAGCATTTCATAGAGCTGAAACACAATTTAAATCACATTGGACCATATTCCCGAATCCTAGAAGCCAGAATATTTCCCTTCCATTACTAGAGTTCTTTCAGTTGACAGATTACTACGTTCTTCGTTGTGGTTTTCATTGCGCATAACATACTGTAAGCGTGTGGAAATCATCTGAGACTTAAGAAACAATGGTTGCTGCTATGAATTTCTGTTCTAAATCCCAATACTTAGCTTTTCATTTTAGAATCAAAGGATTCATTTTACTCGTGTACAAAATAGCTAATTTCTGCATTTTGGTCCATGCAATTCTTTCATGCTGAGAAGACTCTTCAGTAAATATATTCGTTTCTAAAATGCAAGTTCTGTCTCACTTCCTGTTTGACTTTGCATGTCTTAAAATGTATCCATGTAACCAACAACAATGTTCCATATCTACATCACAACCAATCAAAAGTACGCTGCACTTTTTGTCAACAAATAGTGTAAGACATGAAGAGAAAAGGAGTGGAAGAGCATCTAGGAACCTTTCCTGATACAAAGGAAGTAGTTTGCTTTCAGTAAGTTTCCAATTTCTTGGATATCTTGTATACTGAGCTGCACGAAAGGTTAATTAATAGAGAAAAAGTACAAGCCAAGAGCTCTCAGATAAGGAAGTTCTCATTTCACATCCACGGGCCAGAGGGAAGTTTTTGGGGGGCAGGGGGATGAACAACCACAAGAATCGAACCCTTTACCTGTTTGAAGGTGGGTGACCCAGTACCACTAAGGCATAACAGCATCACCCACCTTCAAATAGGTAAAGGATTTGATTCCTGGGAGCCGCTCCGAAATAAGTGCTTGTACTAGTGGGACAAATCCACAATAACATGAATTGCAAACTTTGTAAAGATCATGTCCTCATTATATATATCATCAAACAAAACCAAACTTCAGCTCCCAAAGGATAAACATTTACCTGTTTTATCCGGTAATTGTGTCCCTGCCAAGTGAGCCGTCATAATATCTATGTAATAGCAATGCCAATGCAAACTACAAACAAAGGCACATTCTTGTACGCAACATCATCTATATTATCTTCCTTCTTTCAATACAAAGAAAGAAGACTTCTCCCACTACGCACATAAGAAAACAAAAACCTAATTGATGGGAATAGTACAGAACAGAAAATACCAGCAGCCATTATGACTTCAAGAATGACAGTAATGAGGTTGGTTTCCTTTATAGTCCCGTCTAATAAGTAAAAGAAAAAATTGTCAAAACAGTGAAAAGATCTACTAATATAATCCCCTCTTCTATACTAAAGGACTTGAATCCTGGACCTAAATTATACAGAAACCACAAAGCCTGAGAAGTATATGGCACCAAACAAAGATATGAAAAAATAGCTTTAAAGCAGTAGTATTCGGTTTTCCTTCTAGCTTTGCTTTTTCACCATTTGTTTTCTTCCAAGTAAGTAGTAGTATTCAGTTGGGAAACAAATTAAGAAGAAAGAAAGTGGGAACTAACCAGAAAGCCAAGAAGCAAAGAGATGAGAATCCTGCTAACTGTGATAATTATTTCTCGTTTCCGAAGATGTATAAAATTCAGTTCAACCACCTGCATTGCAAAGCCCAGATTTTATAAAGAAAACAAAATATTCCAAATAAATACAAATTAACAAAAGTAGAAATGCCGGTTCTTAAAACGCCTCATGAATACAAGAATTTGTCTTGGGAGGAAGAAATGACTTAGTTACTTACACAGCTCAACACACGAAAACTGCGCTCTGGTTGTCCTCCTTTTGAGTTCAACGAAAAGAAAATTTTACAAAAATTCGAATAGAGTTTCTTAAAATTCAGAGGTTATTGAATTGTGGGCCTTTGTTAAAATACGATGGGAGAGTGTGATAGAGAAGATAGAATAATGGTTTCAGAAGGTCTGAATCTAAAAGCCACTGCTTTTGAATATTATGAATACTGCTACTTAATAGTTGACAGCGTTGGCAATTAAATTTTAATTTTATTCATTCTTTGGGATTTCTGAAATTTAGAATTGGTGGTTCGCAGCTGGGAGTGAGAGCCAACACCCAGAAATGTACGGCCAACTAACTTTTTTCATCAACTTTGACTCTCCGATATACTTCAACGTTAAATGTTAATAGGCCGACGAGTATGAAAGTCGAGGGAGCTAGTCCCACGGACAATAATGGCGCGTCACTTCGAACCCAATTGGGTAAGAAACTGACCTTGTCGGCTGTGACAGTGGACATTGCAGGACCATAGACCGAGGCTCACAGATGGCACTCTCTAAGTTGATGGATTACACTTTCACTTAGATGAGTTGGAAAGACGGATTTGTCCTGATTTCATCACGCTTACGCCCGTCGTATGCTAGGATAGAAGAGTCATTCGCTAACCTTTTGCATTCGGTATCTCATTTATTACATATCCCACCATTTTAACTTATTAATTAAGGAGGATTTAATATTTTTTTAGTATTAAAAAAGGAAAAATTATTTATTAAGATTTTTATATAATGTATCAAATTTTAATACGATGCCATATATTATTTTTTATTGTTGATAAAAAATCATTATTCAATTATAAAATTAGTTATTATGTTATTTAATTATAAAAATAATTATTATATTATAATCAAAATGGACAAATCATAATAATAATTTTTTACAATTAAGTAATTATTTTTAATAAATGGTAAAAAAATTAAACAATACATAACACCATATAAAAATTTAATACCGACAAAACATCATGTAAAAATTTAGTATCCTATTAAGCACTAACGAATAATTATATTAAAAAATACTTGTTAATTAATCGTGTTTATCATATTTACTTTCTACTTAGTAGTACTTTTATAAATATTACTTACTTTATTAAATATTTGTATAAGGAAGCTAACTTTGTTTAAAATTCTATCATTGATTCTTTGATTTTGATCAAAATTTTAGTTATTTAATTTGATTTAGTGTGATTAATTTAAACAAATTTTAAATATTTTTAAATAATATTGTGGACTTGATATTAGTGTTAGAGAATATGACGATTCCTAACTTCATATAATGAACTCATCATTGGATCATTTATGCTTCTTTTTTTTTTAATATTGGATTTGAGACTCAAATTTCAAACTCTGTCAAGTAGTTTTTTCCCTCTAATTACATTCATTATGTCTTCCCCATAAATGTGGATGTGTTGCCCATGAGTAACTTATATTATATGAAATTTAATTTTTAAAATTTAGATAAATTTAATAACAATAATAAATTTGATTTCATTATGTGCCTTTTGTAAGTTGAAAGTAGATGGGGGTGTCGTTTTCAAACATCAACGTTTTAAAATTCAGTTTGAATAATAAATCAAGAATTATTAAATAACGGGTCAATTAATTCAACTACTTAGATTAATAGTTGAACCTGTTATAATTATATAAAAATTAATTAATTATTTTTATAATAAATTTATCCATAGATAATTATAAATTATTTTCAAATTAATGAATTTCCATTTTAAACACATATAAAAACCTTTGTAATGATATAAAAGTAACCATATAAATTAAGAAATATTTTAATAAAACAAACTAATAATAAAAAATAAATTTAATTTTTATTTTTATTTTAAAACGAATGAATTATTAAATTTTGTAATAATGAATGATACACTTTTAAATTTAATAAATAAAAGAAATGGCTTATGGTGTATATTTAAGCAGATAGAATATGCATTAGATTAGATCGCAAAATGGGGAAAATAGTAAATGAGAATCCAGCAAGATGGCCCAGATCGTAGAGGCCGGGTTTGAACATTAGTTGAGGCTCTGGAATGTTAGTTGGGACCTTGGGCAGGGAGTGGACACGTGGCATGGTGTCCTTGCCTAAAAATTCTACGTTTATGACTGGTAGTTACATGTCTCCGCCACTCGCAATTGAATTCTGAATTATCCATTTCTATTTTCTTTCTCGTCTTTGAAAAAATTGAGAAATGTAAAGCTAATTTATACTATTTCTATTAATTTGATTAACTATTTGTAGAGGATTAAACCTTCGCATAGGTGTTATTATTTGTTTGTTTCCTTAAATACGTAATGCGCATATGAATATGACTTTCTAGAATCGAACCCTTTACCTTATGTTAAAGACGAGGGGGGTTCGATCTTGGGGAGTCATTTTTAGATGCGCATTATGTGTCTGTGAGGATAAACAAACAATAGCGCCTATACAGAGGCTTAATCCTCAATACTATTCATAAAATTTAAACTTGCATACTCAGTAAAAAAAGAAGAGAATTTGAAATATATATTTTATCTATTAAGCAAATTAATTGATCAGGGATCGCGAGAGAGAGAGAGTTTTGATAGATTAGTAAATTAAAGAGTGATATTCCATTACTTTCTAACTCATCGTCCTCCCATAATCTTGAAAGGTTTTCTTCCCAACTCAGACGCTGAGTCAATTCATGCAATTCTTGTTCAGTAATTGTCATTCAGATTAAGGGAAGTCCAAGTTCACAATGGAAAATGGAATAATCTCTCTCATCACTTCAGAACTAGTACTAGTATTACTATTACATAATAATTATTGTTATTATCTTAAAATCATAATAGGCAACCTAAATTTGGGTTTAAAATAAAAACTTTGCTCTTCAGCCAGCTTCACCAATCTGAGACCCACAGGGACATGGTAAGGAATCAGATAACGCCTACGTTTGGTTAGGGAAGGAGATAGTGGCCTGGTCTGTACT
>JASKGM010000001.1:9264990-9291463 GCA_034509205.1 Ceratonia siliqua | reverse complement strand
ACACTATTAAAAAGAGAACATAAATTAAAATTTATAAATATTAAAAAAATTAAAACTTACATCAAATATATCAAAATCTTTCATTTAATTTTCATTCATTTTCCCACTCCATTACTAATCTACCACAAATTTTTGTAAAAAAAAAAAATTTAATAGGGCCAACCCGGCCCGTCAAGAGTAAGCCCTTGACGAGCCGAGCCTTAAACGAGCCGGGCCAAAAACGGCCCTCGTTTTTTAGGGCCTGTTTTTTTAGCTCAAAACCCGCCCTAACCCTCAAGGGTTAGGGTTGGCCCTACAGGGCCGGCCCGTTTTGACACCCCTACTTTTTGGCCTAGATTTTTTCTTAACTTTTTTTTCAATTTGGATCGTTCATTAAATTTTGGACGGTCATGATTAAATGCACGCAAAGTACCCATACTTTGTCAAACAAATCTTGACCGTTTAAAATTAAATGAATGACTCAGATGAAAAAGCTCCCAACCTTTTTTCTAAGAAAATGTTGGGATCCGGATCCGTTAGACACCATATCCTTTTAGATCAGTTTCATTAGTCATTTTTGTAGGGCCGGCCTCGCTGAAAGCCCAAGGGAAGAAAAGCCCTCTCGCAAGATAGGTCTACTAAATTTTGGACTTGGTTGGCGTGACAGAAACAAGGTAATGTCTCCTATTTTCCCACTCTTGATCCCCCAGTGACTTATACTATATTCAAGCAGAGCCATGTTAGAGTACCAATATGGGTTGCTAAATCTAGTTCAGAAGCATTCACCTACCGATGGTACATCGGTACGCCAGTTCAACCGGCAATTCCGTCACATCAAATTTACTTCTGTTCTGTTTCTTGAACCTCCATGTTTTAAAAAAATACCAATTTGTATATTTATTGTCTGGGGTATTAATATCTGGAGGTGTTTCCAAATGTTTCAATATGACTATTTGGTTGGCCTTGACAATTGAAGTGCGCCTATTATTCTTATTATTGTTTATAAATATTGTCCGTTAAACGTCCGATGAAACAGGGAAAACCTTCTGGTGTTGAGGAATCTAGCTAAAGTACGTCAAACAATGGGGGAAGAGATGCTGTCACTCCGAGGAAGAAGTTCCATTACCAAGAACAAGACAGATAGTGCTTGCAGAGCAGCGCCATTCGATAATCATTTGCCATACTGGTGGCTGAAAGTTAAGGGAAGAATCTATTTGTATCACTTTCAAAATCCAAGTGAGAATGTTAATCTTTTTTCTTTTTTTTATTATCCGCTCTAGTCAATCAAATTCAAATGTAAAGCATCTGTTGATAAGTCAATTATTGGTTGACGTTTCATTATATCATTGGCAACACCTTACTAAATGAAATAACTGTGCCCTCTAAATATTAGAAAATGTTGCTTCTAGTTTTAGGAAGAGTAGAAATTTCAGAAGATTATCACTGTTCTCCTAGTATCAGAAAATAAAGAAGTTCCTTATTCTATATATCCTAGTTGTCTTTTTATTAAAAATTACACTATATATTTCTCTTCTTTTGTGTTGGTAAATTAAATTCGTCTTTTTATTAACGCGGCATTAACAAAAATACATACCTATACTATAAATGAATTTTAGCTTTCATTAAGATTGAACAGCAAATAAGAACACAAATCAATCAAGTGTATTGCATGGATAATATTCTAGTTGACTCTTTTAAGTTTTAAGTTCATTGCCACCATTCATGGTCCAACACGTGTAGTTGCCAGAGGCAATTATGCATAGGTCGAAGAATTATGCAACGAAAAGATTCTTCATGAGCATAACAAAAAAGCAAAATTCAAGTTATATCAGCAATCTCTGTACAGCGAACCAAAAAAATTTTCAAAGATAAAATCAGAGCGTAACAAATTATGTGTGCGTAAAAAACTATATTTCTACAGATTTTCATAACTCAAGCACTGCATGACTATACAACAGAACCAGGATAAAGAGGTAGAGGAAGAACTTCCAGAGAATGACCTATGCCAAGACAGAAGGCACATGAATAATGAATCCAGAAATTTGCTCTTAAATAGAAATAAATGGAAAAGGAAGTGAAAATACTATCTTAGCTCCAAATAGAAAGAGGAGCAGTTCTGTGCACCCTCTTCAAAAGGAATAGAACAAAATTTCACAAGGTTTTTCGTAAACGTACTCTGAACTGAGAAATAACCACCAAAGGATCTATAAACATATATCTTTGCAGTGCATTGAGAAGCCTATTAAAGACACGATAAATGAAAAATTCCTTTAAACTATCTTATATATCATTGTCCCCTCTTGGTTCTAGGAGGAGTTGTAGGGGCAAGGCGAGAGCTTTGAACTGTCTGTGTATTGGGGTCATAGCTTTGGGAAGCAAGGTAACTCAAAGCAGTGACAACATCAGCTATAACCGGGCGCATATTAGCTTGCTCCTGAACACACATTGCTGCAATAGCAAGCGCCTGATATAAGCCTCTTGGAGGATACTGACCTTGGAGCATTGGATCAGCCATTTGTGAAAATTTTCTGCGATCTTTAAACAAGGGTCTAGCCTGCAATTGAATCAGAATGGTCCATCCCAAAGTTACTATTCAAATTTTAATCAAATTACTTAGATAAGGAGTAAGGACCCAGGTATAAAATTTCAATGTCATGATTGAATATATTAAAGTTCTTCAATTTCTTATAGATAGTCAATGGAAATAATGCAAAATTCAAAGGGAATCCATGTAATGCACAACTTCAAAGGTCACCATAACTTTGGTCGCTATCTTCAATCATCAGAGTAACAGGAATTTTTTTCCTTTTATGATAATAGAAGCATTTATTAAGAAGGGAAGACTATACAGAACAGGAGGATCAGGAATCCTCCTAAAGTAAAGAAGAAAACATCAGTTCAAGAGGGCTCTCCAATCACTGTAACAGGAATTATCTCTCACAAGTCACATCATTGTCCATCTTCAATTTCTATATCATGTTTTGTTAGTTTTAATTGAGAACTATTGCAATGAAAATGATTGAATAGCATAATATCTCAAACTTAATTATAACTTTGCAAATAAAATTTTCCAAGTATGGCCAATTCATACGGAACTACACCTATCCCTTATTTTATCCGCAAGCTATCCACAAGGGCTAGTCTTAACTAAGAGCATTTTCACTGGCAGATTGGTCTGACTATTTGACTACTTATGAGAAGAGACAGCTTTAGGAGTTTCTTACCCATGCAACAAGATTCTGCTCTCCTGCAGCTTTTGAACTATCAATCGCCTTCCTTCCAGTAATAATTTCCAGAAGAACTATGCCAAAGCTATAAACGTCTGATTTTAGAGTCAGTTGACCTGTCATTGCATATTCTGGGGCGCAATATCCATAGGTACCCATAACCCTTGTTGATACATGGGTGTTTTCCCCAACAGGCCCGAGTTTAGCCAAACCAAAATCAGATAACTTGGGACAATAGCCTTCACCAAGCAAAATGTTTGAGCACTTTAAATCTCGGTATATGACAGGAGGGTTAGCTTTGTCATGTAGATATTCCAATCCCCTCGCTGCCCCAGCAGCTATTTTCATTCGTGTGTTCCAGTCAAGTCGTTTTTTGCCAGGAGAAATATCTGCAAATAAAAAATTTATAGCCAACATCTACTATAAGATCATACAAAATTTGAAGAAAAGAAAAGAAGTAACAAGCATGTAGATTTGGAATACAAATACCATATAAGTGGTCTTCCAAGGATCCTAAAGGCATATATTCATAAACTAGAAGCCTTTGATCTCCGTCAGCACAATAACCAATCAGGTTGACGAGGTTAGGGTGATGAAGTAGACTTAACATCAACACTTCAACAAGGAATTCTCTATTCCCTTGCAGCCCATCTCGGTCTAGTTGCTTAATTGCAACAACCTACATTCAACACTGGAAAGGATGAAGTGTGTTGCTAACTCAAACTACCCAAATTTGACGTTCAGTTCCATGCCATTGCCAGCAAAACTCTTCAGTTATTATTCTGGCAGTTAGAAGATAGCAACGTGGAAAAGGGTGATAACAAAGAAAGAGGAAGTAAAACTTTTTCCTGTACTTTATAAAGAAAAAAATCGTGAGAAAACAGACTCACCTGATTTGTACTTTCCAAACGCCCTTTGTATACTCTACCAAAACCTCCCTCACCCAAAAGACATTCTGCTTTAAAATTTCTAGTTGCAGTTGCCAACTCACGGAATGTGTAAGTCTGCGCTGCAATGTGATCAGAATTCCCATTTTTAGAGGTATCTTTGGAATTCGTTGTTGAGTTCCTCTTAAACTTCCCTGTACACAAGACTAATGATTAAAGGGGGGGAAGAAGCAGAAGCTACGCCAGGTTTAAATTTGAACTTCTAAGGCAAATCCATGTTCATTCTGTCTCTTGGAATCATGAAAATACATGACATGTTTCATTGTCCAATTCACAGTAAGAAGTAACTAAATATCATCTAAATCTGAAACTTAAACTGATTTTGCCACATAGAACACATATTTTCAAAATTACCATCATTAGTACAAATTTAAGTTTGACATATACTTTGTAAATGAGGAAACCAGTAAGATGAAAGGACTCAAATGGCAAGTTTTATATCATTATGAAAATTGCCAAGAGAAATTCAGATGCTTACTAACATAAAGCATCACCTGAATTCTAGTAATACATAGATTAAAGGAATGTATCCATAATAAGGCTGCAAAATAACCTAGAAGCACACAAAATCAACGTTTAAAAAGCTGACAGACAAATTCTTCAAACCGACACTACTTTAGATGAGCATAGAAGATCTCTCTTAAGATAAACAAGCTAAAATATAGCAGAATATACATATGTAGATTTTAGCCAAATATTATTAAAAAAAAGGGAAATTTTCTTTTATTTTTTTCTAAATTAGGCAGGCAGTCATCCCAACACTATCAAATCCCAGCCATCTTTATCTGGAACTTCACATATTCAGAACTCCAATCGAGTATACCAGATACATAAGAGTCGCTCAAGTTTGATTGTTGCAAGAAATCACAGATATAGCAAGAGACAAATCAGTACAATACATATTATACACCCCAAATAAAGTCATCAAGACGACGCAATAGAAATGGAGTAAAAGCATGATTGATCCAAAGAGGGGCTCACAGCTCATTATCAAATTTATAAACTTTTTTATGCCTGTCTTTCCATACTAGAGTGATTGTATCAGTACCTGGGGTGGGTTTGATTTGATCAACCAGGCTCTCCTGCACTTCCGTCTTCTTCATCTTATTCTTTATCTTTTTCTTAGTGTTTGAATTTCCAGAACAGGGAATCCAACCCATGTTTCCTCTTCCTTTCTCTCTACAGATGCCGTCAGAACAGTAATCAAGAAGATAACAAATAGCTGAAGAATCAGTGACTCCAATACACAGTAACAATCCTAGCAGACCCGACACTGACCACAGAGAGCTGGGGCAGCTAAAAATGGAAAAGAGCCTCCTTTGTTCTCTCTCTCACTTGGTGTTTACCATTTGTGCTGTGAATGTGAATCGTCTACTTGTTTTTTTTCCCTTGTTTCGTAGTATTTTCATTTACCCTAAAAAATTCATCATTGGCTTCTCTTTGGTCGGAAAAACCCCATCGTTGGCAGAAACACGCCTCACGAGATCACCACACCGAAGCCAACTTCGAAATGAAACATCTTACATCCGTAAACAATGTCGCTTAAGTGCCAATCTTAAATGTCCTATAAAATATTTGGTTTTGGATTAAAGTTAATATCTGTCATAAAATGTCGTGCCAGCCACTTCCATATGCACCCTCCGCATACTTCTATACGAATCTATAGAATAAAATGCTTCTATGCTGCCATTGGATTTGTATAATATAAATTTTTTTAAAAATTATTATTTAATATTTAGTGAGACACAAGTTCTCAAATAATGTCATGTTCACATTTTTTTTATAAAATAATTAATTTATTATTAAAAAAATTATTATGTTATAGTTATAAATTTATAACATAATAATCACTTTTCATAGAATAATAATTTTTTATAATTAAAATTTTATTTTTTATAAAAAAATAGATAAATAGTATATGACACTATTTAAAAATTTAATAGAACACCAAATAATAATTTTTCTTATGTTTTTTTAAATCATTCTCTTTTATATTTTTACACAAATCTTAATATAACTCAACGATCACAGTGTTGGCCGCCCACAAAGTTCAACTTTCAGCAAAGAACTGAAGAAGTACTAACAGCTGTGAATCTTAATGACACATCTATAATTATCACAAGGTGGGTCTCGTAAGATCAATAAATTAGTTCTCTTTCTTTCTTTTCTTTTTTTCCTTTTTCCTGTTATGGTTTCACTCCCCTTCAATTCAAAAAAAGTAGCTGTTTGGGGAGAAAGAAGTGATCATTTTAACCATTAGCTTTTTGGTTGAAAGATAACAAAACGAGAAAATAAGAAATAGATCAAAGCTTGGAGAATGTCACAAACAATGGGGTAAAAAGAAAGTGAACTTAACTCCCTGTTTCTTATTTCACAGTCATCTTTTCAAATTTCAGCTACCTCAAATTTTCTTTGAAGAATAAATGAGAATATGGCAGGAGACAGCTGGTTGTTTGGTATATAATGGCTCTCTATAAACTAACATACCCAATTTTATATTTTTTTATTCAGCCAATTTGATTACCTGAAAGAAATTGTAAAAAACTCTGGTAAGAGTTGGTACTACATAACATTTTCTCTATTTTGAATGTGATGGTAATGGGTGTTAACTTTCAGGTTGACTGACTGGTTGAGGATTTCACTTGGCAGGAACATCCATTTCACTTCATAGACTGTTTTATTTACTTACCTCGTACCATTTTGTTAATGTAGTATCATCTTCCATGTGTATGAATAATTGATAGAACCATGAAATCCCTAATGACTAGTTTGTACATGTCAGATAAAAGTCACTTCTAACGTTTTCACCCTTGGTTTAAGCTTTAGAGATTACTAGTTTTCAAATATGGTATCATAGCCTCTTCCACAAAATGGGTATCAAACAAGTCTACATTTTGTTGATTACAAACGTATGTGACAGTGATGACAATAGTGAGCTATTGATGATAGATTCATAGAATAAAGTGATGCTAGAGATTTGCAATAAATATGAAGTATGTTGAAAGTCATGCCTTAGAATCTACTGATAAAAAGGCTACAATCTCTCAATCAAGTTGGAGTCTACGAGATTTCAAGGGCATTTAAATTACTTCTGTTTGTTTATCTTAGTCAAAATTCTGTTGCTATTCTATAGGAAGTTGTTGTTTATTCAACGGATAGCTTGATTTGCTGCTCTTATGCTATTAGTGTTACAAAACTATGTATAAATTCTGCATTTCATAATTCAATAAAGATTGAAGTGGCCAGTGTCAAAACCTCGGTTATCTGTTGCTTGAATATTTATTTTTTTAAATTCCAACAACGTGGTATCAGAGTTATCATCTTAAGGCGCCAGTGAAGAGTGAGTCAAAACACTGTGAGAGAGCCTAAACACCTTGGACCAAACCCGACACACAAACTGAAGGTTAAAATTATTTAGAATGGAAGAAACAAGCTTCACAACTGCACCACCAGTCTTCAATGGAGAAAATTATTAGATCTGGGCTGTCAGAATAACCGTTCATCTGCAGGCTCTAGATGTCTAGGAAGCAGTAGAGGAAGATTATGAAATTCTTCCACTAAGAGCCAATCCAACTGTGGCGCAGATGAAGAATCATAAAGAAAAAAAAAACAAAGAAGGCTAAGGCAAAAGCTTGCATATTTGCTGCAGTTTCACCATTAATTCTCACCAAAATCATGCATATTGAATCTGCTGTAGAAATTTGGGAGTATCTCAGGAAGGAATATCGAGGGAATGAAAGAGTCAGGAACATGCAAGTGATGAATTTGATTAGAGAATTTGAAATGAAGAGGATGAAGGAATCTAAAGCCATAAAAGACTATGTTGAACAACTTTTTACAATAGCAAACAAGGTAAGGTTGCTAAGTAAAAAGTTTTCTAATGAAAAAATTGTTCAAAAGATTTTAGTTACACTTCTTGAAAAATATGAAGCAACAATTTCTTCCTTAAAAAATTCAAAGGATCTATCAAGTATCACTTTGGCAAAGCTACTAAATGCTTTACAGGCTTTGGAACAAAGAAGAATCATGAGGTAAGGAAATTCTGTGGAATGAGCTTTTTAAGCTAGGGCACAGACAAATGAAAGCAACAGAAATAGGAGGAAGAACAAAAGGAACAACAATAAGCAAAGCAACAACTATCAAAAAAATGGAACTTATCCACCTTGTCCTCATTGTAAAAAAACAAATCATCCTCAGCAAAAATGTTAGTGGAGACCAGATGTGAAATGCAGCAAATGTGGTAGACAAGGATATGTGGAAAGGATATGCAGGACACAGCAGCATCAAGGAGAAAGCAATGCAACAGCTGAACAATACCAGGAGGAGCAACTGTTTGCAGCAACATGTTTTGCAAGCAGGAGCACCTCTGAAAGTTGGCTCGTGGATAGTGGCTGTACAACCCATATGACAAATAATCAAGATCTTTTCAGGGAACTTGATAAGACAATTACTTCCAAAGTCAGAATTGAAAATGGTGAGTATATTCCAGTAAAAGGTAAAGGAACAGTAGCTATAGAAAGCCTAACAGGTCTAAAGCTCTTCTTTGATGTTTGCTTGTGCCTAACATTGATCAAAATCTACTGAGTGTTGGACAACTTATTAAGAAAGGATTTAAAGTTAGTTTTGAAGATAGAAATTGTATGATCAATGATGCTGAAGGCAGAGAGGTGTTCAACATAAAAATGAAAGGTAAAAGTTTTGCCTTAAATATACTGAAAGATGAGTAAGTTGTAGTTTCACAACAAGAAAACAATACAATGCTTTGGCACAAACGATTGGGGCATTTCCATCATAATGCAATACTCTACATGAAGAAAAATCAAATAGCAGGAGGACTTCCTGATTTATAAGAAGAACTTCCTATATGTGCAGTCTGCCATTATGGGAAACAGAAAAAGCTTTCTTTTCCAAAAAAATCAGCCTGGAGAGCAACACAGAAACTATAACTAATTCATACGAATGTTGGTGAACCTCAAAAGACACTATCCTTGAAAAGGAATAAGTACTACATTGCTTTTATTGATGATTTCACAAGATTTTGTTAGATTTATTTCCTAACTTACAAATATGAGGCTGCTAATGTATTTTGGAGATATAAGGCTATGGTTGAAAACCAAAGTGATTGCAGGATTAAGATTATAAGGTCAGACAATAGCATAGAATACACATGAGAAAAAATTTAACAAATTCTGTGAAGATGCAGGTATAGAACACCAACTCACTGCACCATACACCCCACAACAAAATGGAGTGGTTGAAAGAAAAAACAGAATAATAATGGAGATGACAAGATGTCTTTTGCATGAGAAAGGGCTGCCAAAAATTTTTTGGGCCGAAGCAGCATGTACAGCAGTATTTCTACTAAATAGATTACTAACAAAAGCATTGCAGAAGCAAACACCTTTTGAAGCCTAGTTTGGTTATAAACCTATGCTAATGAACCTAAAAACCTTTGGTTGCTTGTGTTTTTCTTATGTTCCTCAGGTGAAAAGAGACAAGTTAGATAAAAAGTCAGAATCGGGAATTTTCATTAGATATAGCAACACTTCAAAAGCCTACAGGATCTACTTGCCACAGACCAGTAAAATTGTGGTAAGCAAATATGTCAATTTTCTGGAAACAAAGAAATGGAGTTGGGATGAGCAGAATCAACAGTATATTGATGAAGATGTTGATGAACTTCCAGTTAGAAGTACTATGACACTTTCTGATATTTACCAAAGTTGTAATGTAACTGTTTTTGAACCAGCAGGGTTTGCTAAGGCTATTGAACATAAAAAATGGAGGAATGCAATGCAGGAGGAGCTAAATATGATTGAAGAGAACAACACTTGGGAGCTCATGGATAGACCTTCTCATAAGAAACCTATTAGGGTTAAGTGGGTTTATAGAACCAAACTCAATCCTGATGGTTATGTAAACAAGCATAAAGCAAGACTGGTTGTTAAGGGATATGTACAAATTTTTGGTGTGGACTTCTCAGAAACATTTGCACCAGTAGCTCGTTTGAATACAATTAGGATGCTGTTGGCTCTTGCTGCTAAAAAAGGTTAGAGGATTTATTAACTAGATGTGAAGTCAGCATTTCTAAATGGATACTTGGAGGAAGAGATTTTTGGTGAGCAACTTAAAGGATTTGTTATCAAAGGAAAAGAAAATAAAGTATATCTTTTGAAAAATGTCTTGTATGGGTTAAAACAGGCCCCTAGAGCCTGGTACAGCAAGATTGACACTCACTTGCTAACCTTAGGCTTTCAAAAGAGCCTGAGTGGATTTACACTCTAAATTAAGAAGGTTGAAGAAGATATACTAATTGTTTCTTTATATGTTGATGATTTGCTTGTAACAGGAAGCAATGCAAGGCTAGTAAACCAATTCAAGGCTGAAATGAAGCAGGTCTTTGAGATGACAGACCTTGGTGAGATGACTTACTTCCTAGGAATGGAAGTACAGCAAAAGCAGCATGAAAACTTCATCTGCCAAAAAAAATATGCCAAAGAAATTATGAAAAAGTTCAGAATGGAGGAATGTAAACCTACACCTACTCCTATGAACCAAAAAGAGAAGTTCTGTAAGGAGGATGGTGCTAAAAAAATAGATGAAGGGCTTTATAGAAGCATGATTGGATGCTTAATGTACTTAACTGGAACAAGGCCAGATATAATGCATGATGTAAGTCTACTTTCAAGATACATGCATTGTGCTAGTGAAATTCATTTTCAGGCAGCAAAGTGTGTGATAAGATATGTTAAAGGCACTGTGGATTATGGCATTAAGTTCAGTCACTTTCAAAGTTTCTTTTTTCATTGATTCTCTGATAGTGATTGGGCTAAATGCATTGATGATATGAGAAGTACTTCAAGCTATTGCTTTAGTTTTGGTTCTGGTGTTTTCTTATGGAGTTCAAGGAAGCAAGAAGTTGTGGCTCAATCCACAGCTGAGGCAGAGTACATTACTACTACTGCTGCTGTAAATCAAGCCTTATGGCTTAGAAAATTACTGACAGATCTGGATATGAAGCAAGAAGTGATTACTCAGGTGTTTGTAGACAACCAACTTGCTATATCTATTGCAAATGATTCATGGCAAAACAAAGCATTTCAAGATTAAATTATATTTTCTAAGGGAAGTACATAAAGAAGGTGATATACAGTTGGTCCACTGTAATACAGAAAATAAGAATGCATATATTTTGACTAAAGCTTTACCTAGAACAAGATTTGAGTTTCTACGAGAAAGACTTTGAGTTTGCAGCTCCTGAGTCAAGGAGGAGTGTTGAAAGTCATGCCTTAGAATCTACTGATAGAAAGGCTGCAATCTCTCAATCAAGTTGGAGTCTACGAGATTTCAGGAGCATTTAAATTACTTCTATTTGTTTATCTTAGTCAAAATTTTGTTGTTATTCTATAGGAAGTAGTTGTTTATTCAACGGATAGCTTGATTTGTTGCTCTTATGCTATTTCTGTTACAAAACTATGTATAAATTCTGCATTTCATAATTCAATAAAGATTGAAGTGGCCAGTCTCAAAACATTAGTTATCTGTTACTTGAATATTTATTTTTTCAAATTCCAACAAAGTAAGATATAAAATCCATATTAAAAGGGAAGGTAAATTTACATAATGATGAAGCGGGAACGAAAAGAATGTATTGATTCGGGAAACGAAGGCAGCTAGCAAAGGAGGAAAAATAATGATGGAAAATAGTGCCACTGATTCAACAATACAAATTACCAGCACCGAGACTGTCTTTATCTATAAGCTGCCGCTGACAGTGAATATGATAGAGGCCCTAGTCCCTTTAGGTACTGCCTTTGATCTTGTCATTTTCTTCTGATGAACGTGAATCCTTCTGGACATGATTGAAGATCAACTATTGGATTATACTGATTTTTTCTCCAAGTGTCTATCATGGCTTGTCTTTACTACGAGGGGCCTGTGAATCTTTTTCTGAGGCCACAGCACCTGTGTTCCTGAGTGGCATCTCATGGTTGTGCTTTCCTTCATACGTGGTGATATATGCTATTGGGTCATCTATTGCTCTCTCCACATGTTTGCGTACGGTACACTTGATATTAGTACATCTATAGTAACTTCTGCAAGACAAATTAGATTATGTTGTTAGAGAAATTCATGAGATTGGTAGTCACTTGAAGAAGAATGTAAGCTCAGTTTTTGGTAGAATATGATCTTTTATAATAAATAGATCATCAGGGCTGTTAGTTAGCAGAACCCAGAATCTTCCCTTCAAGATAATCTTGAAGCAAACCATTGAAAAAGAATCAAAATTCTCTGATAAGGAGCATAGCAACTTATATTCATATATTCGTATTTTTGAACAAGATTCAATTCAAGCATGAACCTGGGATATGGATTGCCCTTCACCACCTTCTGCCCATATTTTCTCCAGCGAAAGCCATCTCCCAGTATTTCAGAATCTGTAGAACTTTGCACCACAACAGGAGGCTCTACACCTTCCTCTGATGCTGCTACTTCATTGGACTGATTCTCATTTTTCCTGAAGGAAGAGCAACAATATCAACTAAAACTTAAACTAAATATAACTAATGACGGGGAGTTTGCGGAAAAATTAGAATTACTGATGTTAATGGAGGGATAATTTTTTTCTACGGGCGGAAACAGAATGCAGGATAAGAAGGGTACCTTCTTTTACTTCTTCTAGGTTCATCTTCCTCTGCCTCAAATCCCTTGTTTCCTTCCTCACATTCCCCACTTAGACCACACGAATTTTCAGGGCTTCCTCCACCAGCATTAATTGCACCAGTTAGAGCAGGATCATTAAACTGTGCAGTTTTGCCATAAGCTGAATGCGCAGTCAGTCCTGTATCATTCTGATTCTCTATTCTACCTTCATTCCTCTCACCATTCTGATTACTCCATAAATTGTTGTTAGTATCTTGACCCATTCCATCAAACATCATCCCTGGTCCTTGTGTCCCTGCTGAGTTGCGCTTAGGAGGCTGGGGCTTTGAATGGCTGTGCTCACCTTTATAAACGATTTCTGCAATCTGCCCGTCAAATGATCTTTCAACCTTCTTTTTCACTGGACAATTGGGATGTGTGCATTTATAATAACTCCGCGGGTACTCACTTCCTTTAACTTGCTTCTGCCCATATTTCCTCCAATTATACCCATCATAAGAAGGTCGATCACCATTACTTGTGGATGTTAAAGTTTTTGGGTCCTCCTCTAGGTTCTGTGGTACCACCTTACAAGGTTCACTTATCTGATTCGTTTCAGCAAGTGGGATATTACTCTGATGAAGATTTGAGCTTAAAATGGTTCCAAAGTTTTCTTGGTTGGGATGTTGAAGACCGGCCTCCCTTGACTGGCGTTGATGTTGATGACTTGTACTGCAATTTCCCTTCTCCAATAAAAATAGGAGGAAAGAAAACCAGGACCTCAAACATAAATAATGAAGTTTGAAAGAATCTGCAACAAAGATATTTGCCTGAAGAAGGGACATGGAAAACATAAAAGCCTAGATACTGACCATATTTGCCAAAAGAGAAACAGTCGTCTTTGATACAAGTTTTGCCATTGGCTTGTATACCACGCAAGGCTTGGTGTCTGGTTTAGGACTCTTGTCAGAAGAATTACTAAGCGCAGCTCCAGAGATGCCGGCCTGAAATTGTCAAACACCAAAGCATTGGAATTCAACAAGCCCTCAAAACAGAGTTTGTCTTTGTCCTTATGAACTGAAAGTTCACCTGAGAAGAAACAAACCCAGCAGGGGGCCGATTCACCGCTGGCTTGAACCTCACTGTCTTTGGTCTAATGGCTGAAACTGTAGTTTGAGAAGATTCAACAGGGGGACAGGCATTGATGGCACCTGCAAGGAGCTCAGAGAAAGATCTATAAGTCGGGCAAGTAGGTCTCGAAGCAACTGGTTTAGCAACAACTACCCTTTCTGTTTCCTTAACATCCATCTTCAATGACTATGTTTTTCAAAGTTAGCTCCCTTTATGCGTATTTAGAACCCCACACTCCTGACCACTCCTGATTGTGGACGGTGATGCAAAGCAGAAAACTTCCCATGACAGCAATTTCTGTTTATGTTGGCTTCAGTTGCCCAAGTTAAAATGAACTTCTTCATAGCTGAAAATTAAAAGGTTTAATTACGCTTCGTAATCCATAGAGAAAAAAGAAGTTTTATACATTATAAAAATAGGAGTCTTACTCATTCCATTGTGCCAACTAAAGATAGTAAAAGTACACCGAAATTTGTTTTAGATAGATATTATATTTGAGGATACTATATGACATAACCATGACACTACCAACCTTCCACAATTGAGCTAAAATGTGGTATTGGAAAAAAAAATAAAGACTTCGGGCTATAGATGAAAATTCATAACCCCTTTCTCTCTTCTACCAGGAGAGAGGCCTTTGTAATAAAACTGGTAAAAACTGAGGAACAGTTGAAGATCATATTGAGTCATATTCTTCTAACCTAGAAGCCAAAAAATTTCTTCCATTATTGAAGACTAGAAGTCCTTTCAGCTGACAGATTCCCATGTTCGGGGAATTTTTATTTTGCATGATATATTGTAGATAATGTGTGGAAATCATCTGAGACTTATGATATGAAGTTATGAAATATACATCGATTGCTGCTGTGAACTTCTGTTCTAAATAGAAATACTTCTTTCTTTTCAACTCAAAATCAAAGAGAGGCGCTTTTCTTTTTTGGCTAATAAACCAAAGAGAGGCTCTATCAATTTTACTCAGGTACAAAATAGCTAATTTCTGCTTCATGTGCCAGGCAATCCTTTTATGCTGAGAAAACTAACCACCAACAATGTTCCACTATTTACATTCATGACAACCAATCAAAAGGAACAGAGCTTTAAGCTGCATTTTTTTCACTGTGAACCAACACTACTGCTATTACTAGATATGGTAAGGAAAAGAGATGAATTTTGATACTCTTGAGCTTTTGTTGCACCAAGGTTTGACAGACCAGCTAATAAGAACCTTTCCTTATGCAAACGAAGTTTCTTGTATCATCAAGATATTTCTACCCAGAAAATTTCATTTTTCTTCATCACCTCAGGAACTATTTGCTGGATATATTTTATTATTGAGCTGCGTAAAAAAAAGTCACTGAATAGTGAATACAGATATACGAGCTCCAGCAAACTAGATAAGCCATATTATCTCCCAAATATACAAAATATTAGCTATTCTTAAGCACCACCTCTCCATGGTTGAAAATTGGAGTTAAATAAAATATAAAATCTTTCATTTGTCTATTCCAAGTCTTTCTGCAATCTTTCAAACATACTGCACTCAGATCTTCGGAGAAAAAGGTGGAAATTAATACCTCAACTTTCATTGCCTTATCTCTATAGGAAACAACGCCGTTTTCATGTGGACAAGAAAGCATGGTAGCAATTTTGTCTGTCTCCAACTTCCTAAGTTATCTACTTCCCATTTCACATTTGAGTTCATTGTCTTCATGCTACCTAGCAAAGATCATGTTATTCCTTCTTTGGCCTCTGATATGATATTCTTTTCAGGAATCATCAAAAGGAATCAAACTTCATCTCCCAAATGTCAAAGATTTACGGGTGTTCATCATGGATGTGTCTCTTCTAAGTCATCCATGATATAATCTATGTCTGGACTCAAAAATAATGCCATTGCAGACTATCAAAACCTGTACAAAGGCACATTCTTGTTCGCAGAATTAAGAAATTCTTCATAGTTGAATATATCCTCTATCTTTCCTTCCTCCTTTCAATATAAAGAAAGGGCAAAAAAGAAACCCCAATCTATGCACCACAAAACGAAATATAAAATCACCCCAACTAAACTGATGGGAAGAGAACAGCTCAGAAAATACCAGCAGTCCTTCTTAGTTGTGACTGTTCAATAATAATGATAATAAGGGTTATGCGTTTTTAATCCCCTCCAATAAACTAAGAAGCAAAACTGTCAAAAATCGGCAACAGATCAAAAGAACTAATATAATATATAGTATGAAGAAGACAGAAAATGGGAGTTAACCAGACAGACAAGAAGCAAAATGCTAAGAGATTCGATGGATTCTCATTACCAGAGATTTATAAAATTCAGTTTAACCTCCTGCATTGCAAAGCCCATAATTTTTTATAAGAAAATATAATATTCGAAATAAATACATATTAACAAAAATAGAAATATCAGTTACAAAGACGCATAATGAATACAATAATTTGACTTGGGAGAGAGAGACACCTTGCGCAGCTCAACATAGCCTGAGCTATACTACTAAGGTTGTTCCTTCTTGAATTTTTTCTTCTTCTTCTTCTTTAAAACCTATCATTTTGGTGTAATCCTGGGTTTCTCAACAGTGACCTTTGAGAGAGAAAGAAAGGGCAGTAGAGTGAGAATTTGTTGTCCAAAAGTTCTGAATGTAGATGCCATTGCTTTTAAATTTTACAAATATTGAAACTTTCTTAATATTATTAATTTAATTTAATTTTTTAATTAAATTATCAAAACCACATGGCAATTCTCAAATTTTTGGGATTGGCGGTTAGCAGATGGCAGCTAACACCCAAAACTGTACGGCCAACTAACTGTCTCTATGCCAGCTTTGACTATCCGATACGTTAATAGGCTGACGAACATTAACTTTATCCAGAGATTGGAGATCCCACGAACGAGAAGTGGCGCGTGCAAACACTTCCGGCCTCGAGTTATGACTTACGAGAAATTGTCACTCATATGTTGGGTGTATTTTTCGTGAGAACTTGAATAAAAATATTAAAGATTGATTTTTTATTTTATTCATTTTACAAATAGCAAAACATTAATAAAAGTTTTAATTTTATTTAAATGATATCTCAGCCAATTTTAAAAAAATAGGTAATAATAAATAATATAAAATTACATACAATATCATTTTGTAATAAGATATTTTTTTGTAAATACTAAAAACATTTTTTATAATAAAAATATTCTAAATCTGATACAATCAATAATTAGTAATAACTCGGAGTCACTTTTTTTATATGTAATTTTTATTTTTTCTAAAAAGGAATTTGAGCATGTAGAATCGAAAATGCATGAATTTCAACGTCCTTTCCACCAATGTGTGGCAAAGGAAAAACATTTTTAGCCATAGCCCATTACACACACTACCAACTTAATTTAGGATAAATTTCACAAACATTGGTAGTAAGATGCTTGTGAGATGACGTAAACAAAAGCCCATCATAGAAAGAAAAAATGAGTTTATTTCGTGAAAAATAAATTAAATAAAGAAGATATAATGGATGAGGCATACATCATCAAAACTTAGAATTAGAAACTCATCAAATTACTTGTCAATTAAATAAAATATAATTAAATTATGACCGTCTAAAAAAAATAAAGAGACAAGATTCGTGTAGGTGTATCCTATTAGATTCAAATTCCAAAAGTTGAGATGTGGCTATGATTAAATGGAAAATGGTATGGCGCCCAACCCATTTGAAAGTGGAAAGAAATTTCATTTTTTCCACCCAACACAAAATTCAAAGAAGTTTGAGTGCGATCTTAAATTAATAATACTTTTGCAATAATGCGTTCCCTTTTTCTTTTAACTTTTATCTAATCAACCAACCAATTAATTACATAGAACCTAAAGCTATCACTGATTATTATGTTGAAATGACGGGAGATTGAATTAACATTAGGGTTCGAGGGTTAGTTGAGGGGTTGGAATGTTAGTTGGGAGTTGGAGACAGAAGTAGAGACAAGGGCTGCTACTCCCATGACTCCGATAGTGAATAGTCCTATTCCTTTATCACCAAACTATTATTCTATGCTTACGAGTCATGACTGGTAGTTGTAGTTGTAGTTGTGTTGGGTCTATCCACTTGGAGATGGAATGTTCCAAACATCTTTTTTCAAGAATCAGTTAATTGATAATTGATTATGCCTGTACAGTAACAGAGTCCTCTTTTTGAAAAAAACTGTGTTGAAGAATACAAGGTACAATGCATCAAGAACGTGGGAGTCCATTATAGACGATTACGATTTGAAGGCTTTGTTTTCTTATTTTGAATTGAAAATGCTCATCATGTGCCTTGTGATGATGAAGATATGGCCAAATGCAAAATTTTAAAAAGAATGAAGCTACACTAAGAAGGCAAGTTAACATCAGCAGCTGACAGTCTAGAATGGGTGATGACTGAAGAGCCTTGTGCATTATTATTATTATTATTATTGTCATTTGCATGTGAGTGGCCAAAGTTGAAGATTGGATCCCATTTTAGACGTATCCGCTATTGTTTCTGTTATAAAGAACAATAACTTATTCTCTTAATTTGTGCAACTAGCATTCTAAATTCCCATTTTGGATACTTGATCATGATGACAAATAGAGAGTATAATTCTGTGTCGAGTAATGTCTGACGTTCTCACTCATGAATATATTCCTTCGCAACCAAACACGTATATATTCTCCGCCTCAGGTAAAGACAAAAGCTCATTCTACTACAAATTAAAATCTTTGGGAGACTAGTCTCAACCCAAACGTCGCATCAAATCAAACAAATTCAACTCACTTCACTCCTGAATGTCATCAAAGGTTAATACCATGTGAACACGATTATTTTCAATTCTAATGATTTGACTTTAACGGTTGTCCAATTTTTTATTCATGTTCTAGGTAGACTTGATTATAGGCTAACTGCCCACCCCGATTAAGTTCAATCCAAACAATATAATTTGAACTTCAAACTTCATGCCCCTATCAAATTTGGACTTTCAGGCAAAACCGGAGTCTTTCCTTTTTTCTGAAAAGCTGTAGCTATTCACAAGAGTGGTTGTTGAGCCCGTTTCTGTGCATATGATCCCGCTTCTGTGAGCGCGTACGCACAGTGAGGAGTGGTTGCCCCCCTTGTGAAATAATACTTGAGCACTTGGGCTCAAAAAATTGCTTTTGAACTTTATATATATTAATTGAATTTTATTTTTTAATATAAATTTTCGAATCCTATTGTTTTTTAATACTATTTTTAGAAAACAAAAAAAAGGTAATTTATATATTTAAAATTAACTTAAAAAATATATATATAATCTGTTTTTCATACTTGAGCCAAAATTTGAACCCAAAAGAGAAAAACAATGGCGCTAGGCCCAGAATTAGCGAAATTCAGACTTCAATCAAGTTTATTTCCAAGTAAGAAGCAATAAAAAGATATCCTAGCAAGAACGCTGATTGAGAGAGGATATATATTTGATTCCTCGAGCACAACACAAGCAATAATGCAGTCACCAGATGAAAGCTTTCCAAGCATCCAAATAGCATAACAATGTCTATAAAAATACTGACACCGTAAATTGAATTTTTAGGTACCGAATGAACAAGCTGAAACAGCTGGAGTACATTTTACAGCAACCCAATACAGGCCATTATACAACAGTTCTCACATTCTACATGTCTTTCTAGCATATGCTCATCATTATGCCATTCCGACAAAATGCTCTGGATCAGCCATCTGTTGCCTCACTTGCATTTTCGTTTGTAGACTGCCGTACAAATTGTCCACGAAAACGAGGTCGTTGTTCAGCTAATTTCTTTCTGCTTTGATATCGAACCTAAAATCCAAACCATATCAAGTTAGCTTTCTACAACAAGAAGGGTGCGGCATTACAAACCCATCATAACCGAAAAATTGTCATTCAACATTCTAAGAATTTATGGCCTCCTCTTACTTCAAATATAGTAAGCAATCAATTCTATACGTAAGCTCAAACCTCCTATTAACACAAGGTTGCGATATTCATCTGCCATATATATATATATATATATAATATTTTGAATATATGGTGTTTATATATATTATACTAGTATCAAACTCGTCCTCAGTTTAAGGAACTGAATCACAGTATCCTCTGAACTCGACTTCTATCTGTGACCTCCCTGCCGTGGAATCCAACGCAAGTGAGCGTGCAACTATTACAATAAAAATTACATCAACTATATTATGTCATTTTCAATCAGTCTCATGGCACTATTTTTCTCTTTTCCTTTTCTTGTTCGTCACTGTCATCGCTACTTCTATTTATGCATAACTATTTCGGTTTTAGAATGCACGAGGGAAAAGGGGCAAAAGATTTGAAGTTCAGAGGTAAAAGAGACAACAAAAATGAGTAGACAAAGACAAAGAATAGAACATAATAATCCAAAATACCAAACTAATCCTTTCATCTGGGCAACCCTTATCATCCTATTTCTTGTTGGAAGAGTAACCGTGTGATAGTCCTTATTCTACTGGATTAACAAAAATCTAAAATAGAGCTCTAGTTCAACTCTGCAACTAATTTTAGGAGCAAACAAAATCTCCAATATTTAGAATCACATGGTGTAACTGCCCAGTTGAAAAAACTAAATTCAAAATACTGACATGTTCCCTTAATAGAACCCCCATTTACATTCTTACATTCATATTTCACTCCAACCACAGTTGTTGGCTTCTAAGTTCCTACAACTTGATTAAGCTTTGCTGGCATTTCTGTGTATAAAATGCAAGTAATAATAATGCCCAGAAAGAACTTAGAAGAGTCACTGTAACAACCTCCAATAGCATCATAGCAGTGTCTTTACTATTTACCAATTTATTAGATAAAAACAGGGAAATTTTTTTTAAAGGATGAAAAGAGAGAACAAGTAAAGAAAATACACAAGATACACAAAATGAGAAAAGTGTAAGTCGGGTAGAGGTAGTATATACCCAGAAAATGTTATAAATTACTTATTGATATCAAGGAATAATAACTCCATTAAGTTACCTTTTTCCGGAAGCACCTCTCGTTTTTCTTCTGGCGAAATTTAGTTAGAGCTGCTTCTCTTTGAGAAGTCTTGTTTTGATCTACTCTGTTAGCTCTCCCAATCCCACTAGCATCACCACTTCCACTATTCCCAGTAATTCCATTGTTACTTTCTATGTTTGTCCCTCTGGCATTAGCTGCAGTGCTGCTCCCATTTTGTCCATTGCTTCCATTGTTGCTGCCTGACGCACTTCTATTGATACTATAATTTCCAATATTACCTTCAACCAGCATTTCCACTACATTTAATGACCCACAATACAGAGCAGTAGCAGCCATTTTCTTTGATGATGCATCATCATGATCAGGTGGCAACTGGTGCTGCATGCTGTTAGCATTATGGTTATGGTTTTCGTAATGGGCATGGAAGTCCTGAGTTGGAGAGTCCTTATGTGTCCCTCCTCTAGGTGGTGCCAGCATAGTTGAAGCTGTCATATCTTCAGTGTTATGTAATGCAACTTGTTGAGAGGTACATATAAGATTGTTCTTTATAGGCTGGAAAGCTGATGATTGATGCAAACATTTGGTTGTCGATGCCACTGTTGGCTTGCTTATAACAGCAGATTTAGTAAAAGCATTATCAGTAGTGGAGCCCATATCAATGTTATTGCTTGCACCATTTGAGTTCTGGTTAGGAGGATTGCCACTAGAATGAGATTGAATGTCACGTGATGAATCTTTCTTTGTAAATTCTAAGCTATTATTATGAGGAGAATTGCTTCCAGCACATCCAGTGGGAGACTTCTTAGCATTAGAGGCTGCATTGTACCTATAGAATAAGACTTTTTAAAGTTTTACCAGTATCCATCTTCGATTAATTCAGAACAATATGAAACGATAACATAAAGTCATCATACCTTGAAAAGGCTGAAAGGTCTGAACGTCTTAAAACATTCCGCTCATCCTGAATTATAATCCCATCATCTTTAACCCCTCTAAGTCTCTTCAAACTGAGATCAAGGGATGGCAATTCTTCATTATCATTAGTAGCTTTATTTTCAATATCTAAGGGTTTGGGTCTTCTATTTGAGGCTTCAAATTCTCCACCATGCATCTGAGAATCAGACGTGCTAGTAATGGCATCATACAGTAATGGACCTTTGCACCTTAGCTTGCTAGATGGATTCTCACAATTAAGGTCCAGCTGTCCTTTATTAATTTGCTCGTTGAATTTAGAGGAGCCTACATCAAGTGGGCTCCTATGTTTTTCACCTGAAGTTTTGACTGGAACCTCATTTCTGTACTCAAGAATCAAGCCAAGATCTCTATTCGAGTCAACTTTCAGCTCTTTGACATTACCCAGGGAAAATAATGAAATAAAACATATCAATAAAACAAACAAAGAAAAAATATATTAATTCACAGATACATGTATATACATGCAAACACGTATGCATATAAATGCTTGCGTGAACAGTAAGGTGGTGTGATCGAAGAGAATGAGATCAGTAGAGCACAAAAGGAAAAAAGGTAAGGAAACAGAATAGATCATCAACAATAAACAACCCTTCAATCCAGCTGAATAGCTGTAAAATTGCATATCAAAGGATATGCTTGGTGAAACTGACAAGTATTTATATTTCAGTTTTCTCATAATTTGGCCAAAGGAATTGAGGAAGTGTAGGTGCAATCTTTTACAAATCCAGGTCTGGGTGAAGTATTCTTGAATTAAGAATTTGAAATAACTATAGGAAGATAAATTTTTAAATTCGGAACTCACTGTAATGGATTTAGATATGAACTTTTTGATTTTTGTGTTTTCAAGTCTTGACTCAATGAGCCAAGAAAACAAACTAGCACATTTGAAATACAATTAAAATCGAGTTATTTTTTAAAGACTAATTCATTTAGATGCAAGTGCAACCTAAATGAAGTTCCTTGGGGCAAAGGATCATAATGAAACCAAGGAAGGGAATTTTCCCAAAAGTAAATGTGAAGGAACAAATTGACTTATAAAGATTCTTGCCTTCTGCTTCCACCAAACATACCTTGTTATTGTAATATCACTACATATACATTTATATAGACTGAAATGTGATTGAGTTAAAACAGTGACAATTGCATTCCGTCTTACCAAGCTGTTCCTTCTGTTCCGAACACTCTTTTATGGCTAGAGGAACCATCTTGTTTTCACATATTTCAGCATTTGAGTGAACAACTTGAGCACATGTGCTATCAGGGCATTCAGCTATATGATCCCATTGGGATACTGGTTTGGGACTGTCTACTTCTACAGCTTGTTTGGTCCAGGAGCTCTGCAAAAGGAGAAAATGAGAGATTTTCAAGCAGCTTTTGCTTACTAAAATTAGTACATGACCCAGCCAACTTGTATATATTTGCATAACCACATTCAGGAATTTGATGACAGTACTGGCTTATTATCTTCAAGTAGAACACTGATGATTTGATGTGCTTTGGTGTCTGCTCTTAGATTGATAGAGTGTATACAGAATATTTTATGCATTCACAATAGATGACATCTAATGACTAAGACATGAAGGCTTTTAGTCCTTTACTTTTCCAAATACTGGTAAGTGGATAGCAGCAACTACATGAACAGTGCATTCACAATAAATCACATCTAATGACTAAGCCACATATGTTGCTCAAGTCACAGATTATTTTTTAGAAAGGTTAAAATAATTTTTGGTCCCTATAGTTTCACCAAGTTTTTGGTTTGGTCCCTATAGTTTTTTCCTTTGCAATTGAGTCCCTAAAGTTTCAATTATTTTCAATTTAGTCCCTGCCATCACCTACCGTTATCACTCTGTTAATAGATCCTTAAATTAATAAAACTCAGTGAAATTATAGGACCCTTATATAGTACAAAAAGGTCCTTATAGTTTTATTGAGTTTTTGATATGGTCCCTATAATTTTATAAATTTAGAATCAATTAACGAAGTGATAATGGTGGATGACAATAGGAACTGAATTGAAAATAATTGAAACTTTAGGAATGCAATTGCAAAAGAAATTATAGGGACTAAACTGAAAATTCGATGAAACTAAAGGGATTAAAAGTTATATTAACCCTTTTTAGAACATGCCAACTAGACAAATATAAAACTTCCACATTAACGGTTCAAGTTTGTTAGTTGTAAAATATGTAGATACAAAGTGAACAATTCATTCACAATATTTAATATGTTAAACCCCTAAAGTTACATGATTGCAACAAAAATAATATAATGTCTGTATTCAGAAAAATTAATTATTCAGCCCTTCACATCACATTAGTACCTATTTCCCCCTTGCAAGCTGACTGTTACAAATTGACTCAAGCAAACAAAGACGGGGTAAATTACAGATGGACCACATGTGGTTTAAGGGGTTTTCCACTTTGTGTGGCCTTGGTTTCTCTACTACATCTGTGTTAAACTTAACAACAAACAGTGATAGGTGGGAAAAGGATATGATTAACAGAAATTATAATTTGGCATTCAGCTCCTACAAAATGTAAGTGGGTAGCTGCAGATGGGGAAATCAAGGGAATGGATTCTTATAGATTAATAGATTGTTGTCTAGGTGCTGTACATTTTAAAAATCTAACCTGTTTATTTTTTCATTACTGTTTTTCCACTCCGCAGTCCACATTTTACTCTCTAAAGTACATTCTGTGCTTAAGAAGGTTTTTTTCAGGTAATTTGAGCTGAGGAGAGTAACAGAGAAACCACACGTGGACAAGGGTATACTTCTAAAACCACAGGATGACAAAGTGTACAACCCTTAAATCATAGGTGCGTGATGTGTAATTTACCCAAAAGAAAGAAAATTAGAAACAATATAGTGACAAATCGCTTAAATGTGAAACAGATATAGAGAAATATGAAATTGAAACATTTGGGTTCATAAAACACTTCTCTGAACTTTCGTTGACTTTTAGAGAGAGGGAGAGAGAGAAATTGGCTTTAGTGTGCCCTTTATTGCTGGTTTTCGTTACAGTCCTATTTAGTGGTACAGTAGTGCAAAACAGACGATGGTAAAGACAGAGTATAGCCTTGTGGGAATGTTGCAGCAGGCTTAAGCTTCTCTCACTTTGATTCTTATTTATTCTAAACAAATTTTACAGGCAAAGGGGCAAAATGGGCCATTCAGGTAAAGGGAGGGTTATCTTTGGGTTTTCCTACAAAGACACGTGGCACAGGATCCGGGTAGAAGGGAAAAGCAACGGTGGAGAGGGAGAGAGAGGAACTAAAGCTGCTGGATAAAAGGAGAGTGGGGAAGGGGGGAACGTTGTAGGAAGCAAAAGTACGGAATTGGAAAAGGGAGGAAACCTAGTGCCCAAATAAACTAGGAAGAGGGGGGAGGCCAAGCACCCATATTGCTAGGGAGTGACTAGCCACTCCAAGAGCTAGACTATCAACTGTGTTATCTTTATGTTTTTTCTTCTTGTTCATTTCTATCTCCTGTATTTCTGTGTTTTCCTTTGTATTGTGGCTGCTTTAATGTGGGGAACTTGGTGTTGTTTGGGTAAATATAATAGATACCTACCATTTCCATGTAATTCTTGGCTGTTTGGGTAATATATAGCAGTAGTATTTGTTCATTTTTCTTCCTCTGTATCTTTGTTCTCATCAATGGTTTCAGAGCAAACAACCTAGGGAGAGTTCACAGGTTTAGGTGGCTAACAACTTCTATCTGTATTCAGGTGGGTTCGGTGTGGTTTTCTATCATTTCCTTGTAATTCTTGGCTGTTTGGGTAATAGCATTATAGCAGTAGTATTTCTTCATTTTTCTTCCTCTGTATCTTGGTTCCCATCAATGGTATAAGAACAAACGACCTAGGGAGAGTTCACGGGGTTTGGGTGGCTGACAACTTATGTCAGTATCCCGGTGGGTTTGATGTGGTTTTCCGATGGGTTCCACTCAGAATCATATATGCGCTCAACGTCCTCCGCGTGCGACGACAGCAAGGGAGTGAGAAGGCGCTGGCGAAGAGAAAGTTTGCACCACAGCAAAAGACAAATGACGATTTCCATCTCGTGCGATGACAGCGAGGGCCAAGAGAGACGTCGGTAAGTGCTGGGTTTCGCCTGTGTTGCTCCCATTTGGTTCCCTGTTGTTTGAGGGTATTGGGGGCTAGGGCATCTTGACAGTTTAAGGGTATCAGCGTGATTTTAAAAAAAAAAAAAAAAAAAGAAGAGGGATGGATCAAAGCCTTTCAAGTCTCCATTGAGAGTCGACCGACGCGAAAGGGGTGACTTGGAAAAGAGCAACCAGGGGCCACCCTGAGTGGGCACCAAAGTGGGTTGTTGTGGTCACTGACTTTCGAAGGAGTATGAAGTTCACCTTGAGGACAAGGTGAATGTGAAGGGGGCAATAATAATAGAATCCAGGGAAAAAAAGGGCCATTCAGGTAAAGGGAGTGTTATTAGTGGGTTTTCCTACAAAGACATGTGGCACAGGATCCGAGTATAAGGGAAAAGCAGTGGTGGAAAGGGAGAGAAAAGAAGGAAAGTGGGGGGGGGGGGGGGGTTGTAGGAGGCAA
>JASKGM010000001.1:9223402-9246913 GCA_034509205.1 Ceratonia siliqua | reverse complement strand
CCAATGGCAGCTTCTGTCTCCACCACGCTTGTGTCGAATGCTCTACAGCTCAATAAAAATAAAAATCAGATTTCACTGCATAAAGCCTCCACCCTATCACCAAATCAGAATCTTAACCTTTCTCACCCTCTCAAATACTCTAACAATGTCCTCAAACTCTTACCAAGCCGACTCCATGTCACTATAACCTGCGCAGCGTCTGGTTCTACAGGCAAGCTTTTCTAATTTTTCTTGATTAAGTAAGTCAAAAAAGAATCTAGATTTCTGTTTTGTATCCAAACTTACAAATAAGGGCAATTCTAGTGTGCTACGTTATTGATTGTTGGCTCATTTCTAGTTGTTGGCTACCATACAAGAGATTTTTCATCGTGTTAAATTGATTCGTGGTTATTTATCCAATGGGCAAATGTGAACAGGGGTTCAGGTTAGTGATGATAAGATGAGTACTCTGGATACAGTGAAAGTGTTAGATTTGAAAGGAAATGGAATTCCAATTTCTGACTTGTGGAAAGATAGGAAAGCTGTTGTTGCATTTGCTCGCCATTTTGGGTGGTTCTTTCTTCCTTGATATACAAATTAAGTTACACTTTATTTTGTTAGAAATTTTGGGATGTACTAGCTCTTGTTTGAGTTTGTGTAACAGTTATCAAATGCCGACATTTTCAGGTGTGTGCTTTGCCGCAAAAGGGCTGATTATCTTGCCTCCAAGAAGGTAATGTTTGCAACTGTGCTTATACAAACGTGAACTGTGTCCTAAAAGGTGAACGATCGCGTATTATTTCTCTTTCCTCCTCTTCTTTTGTAATTAGATAAAGTTAATTAATATACTATGTTCTTTCAACCTTACCTTGTACAACTTTGAAGGTTCATTTGATTCTTGTATTGCTTTAAGCAGGTAGTTCTTTCCCTATCACATGATGAATAGTTATGTATCCACATGATATCTAGAGCATGCATCCACATGATATCTATCTTAGTTTAAATGTTGGTCCGAACAGGATCCATGGTTTTTTCCCTATCACATGATGAATAGTTATGTAGCTTCGTTATGTTGTAAATTATAATTTAACTATAGTGCTTTTGGATGAAGGATGCTCATAACTAATATATATAATATATTAACTGGATGAAGGCTGTGGTTTAAGCCAAAATTTAGACAATATCCTGGTTAATCCTCACCAAGGGTATGGAAGGCATGAGCAGTAACTTCCCAGAATATGGCTTGTAAGAAAATTTCTGCTGGGAGGACTCCTTTTTCATTGTTTCTGATACATGGAAATATCTCTATTTCTCTAAAACCTACCTCTGACAACATAGAGCCACTATGTCAACAGGATATAATGGATGCATCTGGTGTGGCACTTGTATTAATTGGACCTGGAAGTATTGATCAGGTATGTCAGATGATAGGTAGTAAATGTGTCCATACTTCCAGTTCAGTTGTGCTGGGTTTGTTTTGTTAGCGTTTTGTTTTACTGCACCCACCCACCCACTATCTGCATGATATGGTAAATTGCACATACACATATGTTCAACAGAACATGATTTTTGTTAGGTATGATTTGGCATGATTTCTGGAAAGGAAGAGCGTAAGAAGTTGCTTCTGTTTTTGGATGGGAGTTTTCTCTCCCATTGAAACTAATGTTTGCTTTGCTTAATATAATTCTCAGTCCATTGCGTCCATCAATTAAGTTTCTGCCTTTTGCTGTCATCCACGTATGCTGGACTTTCTTTGCTGATACCTATATATGATACAGGCCAAAGCCTTTGCTGAGCAAACAAAATTTGAAGGAGGTACATTGCTTCTAACCGGAGGGTTGAGTGAGAATTTTAGTCATTTAGTCATCTTATTGCAGCACAATGATGGGTCCTTGTTTTCTGTTTTAGAAATTTATGCAGACCCCACTCACTCTTCCTATGAGGCCCTTAATTTTGTTTCTGGGGTTTTAACCACATTTACCCCCAAAGTAAGTGAGATACAACCTGGATTCTTTAAGAGAAAATGCATAAATTATCAGTGGATGAAGGATATGTTCATAAATTGAGATCTTTTTAACTGCACAAAGGACGTCGTCCTATGTTAATTTCAACAGTTACACTGCAGGCGGGTCTTAAAATAATACAGTCATACATGGAAGGTTATCGACAAGATTGGAAGCTTTCATCTGAAAAGGATACTGTCACCAGAGGAGGCTGGTATGTAAATTCTCTCACAAGCAAGGTTACACGATGGCTGATTATGATGATTATACAAGGGTTCACCTAGTATATACTACTCTAGAAAGGGGATTACTCCTCTTGGTGTCCTTTTTGTTTTGCCCAACAACTCAAGGCTTTGTATTTACTGTGATTTAAAGAAGATGAATGTCATTCCAACTTAATGGCATAAGCCCACCTCTTGCACCTACTTCCTAGTAGAAGAGAACTTTAACTGGGCAATTTTTGAATTGTTTTGTTGACTATCGTGGAGAAATATTATCATAGTTGGCATAAAAGTTCATCCCATTTTCTGCTATAATGACTAATGGAAATTTAGGTGCGTTTGAAAAAAAGCATAATTTCGCCATTGATGTCTTGTCTGAATGAATTACAATTGATAGTTATTAATAAACATCTTAAATATGATTATTTCTTCCTAAGAGCATAGAAAAGCCAGCTGCTTTAGACTGTTCTTAGATTTCTCTTCAGTACTTTCATGAGGAGATAATTACATTTACGTAGAAGTCATATGGATTCTTTATCATTTCTTCAATCCGATTAAGTCATTTGCAGGATCATTTTCTTCCCTTTTTTGCTTCGCTTAACTTTTCTTGTTAATTTTTTCTTATTACTATGAACTTGGCTGTACGACAGGCAACAAGGAGGAATTATAGTTGCAGGTCCTGGTAAAAGTAACATCTCATACATTCACAAGGCATGTGCTACCTCCTAACCTACTTCATCTTATATGTAATGGATTTTCCTTGATAGCTGAGCTGCAGCCAGCCATCAATCAAACAGAATATTCATGGCATATCTCAATATGCAGAGGAAGGGTGTTCACGTCTTTCTGATATGAATGTGTCAATGTGAGCAGGACAAAGAAGCAGGGGATGACCCAGACATTGAAGATATTTTAGAAGCATGTTGCTCATAAAGTTTAGGAGTCTCAGAAGGCACGCGTTGTGCATTGTATATAGCTGCTTCTTACGTTGATCAGTGACTTGCCTCGGGGGAATTCAGTTATTAGATAGGGTGAAGAAACTTGTCAAATTAGAGCACACAATTTGGAATCTTCGCTATTAGCTATTGCAATGAACTTACGAAATTACCCATAATTTTGTTAATATCCCTTGTGTTTGGTTCTAAACTTCCTAGTGCAATCTACTTTGAGTCTCTGCTACTATGTAGGCAGCATATATAGTTGCTGTAACTACCATCACCCTCATGGCTCCATCGTTGTTATTGCTGCCTATATCCTATTATCACTTAAGCATCTTCACAATGGCTACCATTGCTCTCATCGGGTCCTTCACTTTTCAAGTTCTGTCATCACTCATCTGTCAGCACTTTACTACTGCTAACAAAGAACATTATTGATGTCCTGTCTCAAATATTAAAATGTCCAATTCTATATGTTGAAATGAAATTGTAATTAAGTTTAGAATAAAACTATTTTGTTTTAATAAGGGCATCGTATTATTTTTTTGTTCCACTTTTTATGTCTTTATCGTGCATTATGTCATCAATTGTTATGGTGAAAAGATCCAAAACTCATGACCATAATATTTGTGGGGCTAATAAAGAATGAAAATTTATTATAAATATTTTATTAATATATATTTATAAAAGTAAATATACAATTTAAAATGATATCATAATATATTTTAATTTATCTTCTCTTTTTTCACTTATGAAGAGATTAATTTATCAATTATATATATCTTTTTTATATTTTTATGCCTCAGCTAATATAATGCCACCTTTTAATTCTCATTCTTCTCCAAACTATTCTTGAACTTCTTACTCCAACAGCCAAACTCGAATTTTCAATGAAAAAAAAACTCTAATTTACTTATTTTTTTATAAATTAAATTAATAAAAAGTATTTATATATACTCAGAAAACTTTCACTAAAAATTTATCAAAATTTTTTTTACATATCAATATATTTTATTAATTTGAATTTATAAAATTAAATATATAATTTTTTAATTTAATAGGCCCAAAGAAAAAAAGAAAGAATTAAATTATTATTTTAATTTCTCAAAACTTTTTAAAATTTTAATTTAATCTTCTAATATATATTCTATTAAATAAATTGATCATATGTTATGACTTAACAATAGTACACTTTGGCCTTATTTGTATGAATTTATTTTGAGAATAAATAAATTTTTTTAAAAAATAAATTATTCTTAAAAAAAATTATCTATTTGTTTTAATTTTTTATAAAAGAAGAAAAAAATAATAAAATTTTTTTTAAATAAACTCAAAATTTTTAATTTCTTTCAGCTAGAGAAGTTAATAGACAAAAAAAATTATTTTATTTTTTGATTTAATTATTGTATTTAAATATAAAACTACTTTTATTTTTTTAAAAAATTTCTTAAAAACATAAAAAAATTATTTGATAAGTCCAAAAGAAGAAGACCCTTTTAAGAATTTTACTACTTTACAGTCACATTTGTAACTGTATATATGACTGTAAAGTAACTATAAAAGTTTTTAAAAATAAATTTTATTAATTTTTTAAATTTTTAAATTTTTTTTATAATAATAAACTAATGATAAATTTTAAAAAATTTAAAAAAATAATAAAAACAATTAAAAAAATTTTTAAAAATTTTTTAAAAAAATCATACATTTAAAAAAATAAATATTTAAAAGAAATAAAAAAATTTCAAAAAAATATAAAATCATTTTAAAAAATTACTATAAATAAAAAAATTAATAAATAGTATAAATAAAAAAATTAATAAAAAAATAAATTAAATAAAAATAAAAAATAAATTTATGGGGATGTAACTAACAAAACAAAATTCAAAGACCAAAGCCATAATTTATTTAGAAAAGGCGACGAGACAGGAAGCATATGAAATGTTAGGTTAGCCCTAAAATCGCTGGAGGCTTTCATTTCCCGCCCATCCATTCACTAGTCACTGGAGCACAGGCTACATTTGTAGGGCTTATGGCGGACAAGAAAAAGCGCCGTCGTGTCGAGCCAAACTCCGACGACGGAACACAGCTACCCTTCAAGAAGCAGCTGAAACCGGACGCAGTTATCCTCCAAATCCTGAAGGACTTAGCCAATTCTTCTGCTTCGTCTTCCTCCTCCAAAGCCCTAACCCTCCAAGATCTCCCTCTTCCCTTCACCTGCCGCGAGGTCACGGACCTATCCCTCTCCTCTGTACAGTCCTCCATAGAATCTCTCGTCCTCAAAATCGCTCGATCCATCCTTTCCGATCAAGGCTTCTCCTTCTACGTTCCTTCTCGCTCCGCCGCAAACCAACTTTACGTACCCGAGCTTGACCGCATAGTACTCAAAGACAAAACTGCCCTCCGCCCCTTTGCCAACATATCTACAGTTCGCAAATCCGCCATCACAGCTCGCATCCTTCAGCTTATTCATCAATTGTGCACCAAGAGTATCCATGTCACCAAGCGAGACCTCTTCTACACCGACGTCAAGCTGTTCCAGGAGCAGACCCAGTCTGACTCTGTGCTGGACGATGTCTCTTGTATGCTGGGTTGCACTCGTTCTAGTCTCAATGTGATTGCTTCCGAGAAAGGGGTTGTCGTGGGTCGCCTTATTTTCAGTGACAACGGGGATATGATCGATTGTACGAAAATGGGTATGGGTGGAAAAGCCATCCCACCCAATATTGATCGAGTAGGGGATATGCAGAGTGATGCTTTGTTTATACTCTTGGTTGAGAAGGATGCAGCGTATATAAGATTAGCTGAGGATAGATTTTACAATCGATTCCCGTGTATAATTGTGACAGCAAAGGGGCAGCCTGATGTTGCCACGAGGCTTTTCTTAAGGAAGATGAAGATGGAGTTAAAGCTACCTGTACTTGCCCTTGTGGATAGTGATCCTTACGGATTAAAAATTCTGTCAGTTTATGGCTGTGGATCGAAGAATATGTCCTATGATAGTGCGAATTTGACGACCCCTGACATAAAGTGGCTGGGGATTAGACCCAGTGATCTGGACAAGTACAAGATCCCTGAGCAGTGTAGGTTGCCGATGACGGAGCAGGATATTAAGACTGGGAAGGACTTGCTGGAGGAGGATTTTGTCAAGAAGAATCCTGGTTGGGTTGAGGAATTGACATTGATGGTGAAAACTAAGCAGAAGGCGGAAATACAGGCTTTGAGCACGTTTGGTTTTCAATATCTCTCTGAAGTTTATTTGCCACTGAAGTTGCAGCAGAGGGATTGGCTCTGAGTGAAGTGTAAGATAATGGTTAAGCCACTACTTATCCCAACAAGTTGATGTAATTCTCACTCAGATATGAACTTGATTCGGTATAGCGATGTTGTAAGACTTTATTTTCAATTTACAGTGGAAGAGAGTGAATGGATTTCAAGTTCTCTTTCATCAAAAAATTGTTCAATAAAATATCTAAAAATTATGTTAACATTATCTGTCTACTTTCATGTTCTTTTCTTCTTTTCTCTCTTATTTGTGGGGCTTTAGCTTCCGTGTGGTTCTAATACAAACTGGTCACTTTTTCCCTCGTAAATGTGCGACCAACTCTTCAACAAATTCCAAAACCAGAATGCTTGCGAATTGCTTGAGATCACTGTAGCAATGAAGTACCAGTGCAACTGGCAATAAAGTGTACTGGAAAAGAAGAACGCAAGAAATGATTTTATTTCATTACTCTGCGGGTCATCCATTGTGGGAAATCTCATACTTTGGTAGTTTAGTTATAGATACATATACACATATATATACAGGTGCAGGGGGAGAAGTAAGGAAAAAATTGGATATCTAACGTGCACAAAATTACTATAATTTCAAAACAATTAAGAACTGATCAAATCCTATAAATGTTTACTTTCCTCTGCAACCAATGGTGTAATGATTTTTTGGTTACCTTCAACCTTTGTAGAACTGCAGGTCTCCTCGTCTGAAATCCCATTGCTGCGGGTAACACATTCTTTCCTGGTATAGCTTCCAAGTTGGGATTTAAAATTACATGATTCTCTAACTTTACAGTGTCATTTAGTGCAAATCTGGTTCTGGCTGGAAGAACTTCAAGCCCTAATTCATCCTGGAGAAGTTTTGTTATTGCATCTTGCACTTCTAATATGTGTTTGGCTGGAGTTTTGTCTGCTTTAGTAGCTCCTATGATGATTAGAATATCATTATTTACTGAATGTCCTGGAACCATAAAGACCATTAGTCAGGATGCACATGCTCAGTCATATCTAATTTTATGGATTTTAAAGTTCATCTACCTCTCCTAGTTCATGTGAATATGAATGGCTACAGACAAAATGACCATGCAACACTCATGTCGTGTGTTGTAGCATTCAACATTTAAAATTTCCATTCATACCTAAACCATAGTTCTCTTTGATCATTCGCAGAACAGCCAGAACGACCAAGCGAGCTTCGACCTGTTGATATAGAATGTTTGACAACAGAAAGTGAGAACTAAGATTGCATTGAAATCAAATAAAACTAGAAAAATCGTGCCCTGCTTGGAATGCATTTATAAAACAGTTTTTTTGTTTTACGAAAACAAAAAAATCTGTTTGGAAAGGTGTTTTGATAAGTTGTTTTTAAAAACTGTTTCCGAAAACAATGACTATAAAACAAAAAATAGAAAACATTTTTTTTGTATTTTGGCTTGTTTTTGTCCTATGTTTTTTAAAAAACACAAAAACAACTGATGAAAAATATTTTTACCCAAACAAGTTTTTGGTTATTTTGTTTTATAAAATTATTTTTTATAGTTGTTCTAAAAAACTATTTTAAAAATCAATAAAACAAAAACCGTTTCAAACAGGTCACACTTTGTTTTCTATAAAACTACTAATGAAGAACAACTGTTCTATAAAACAGTCAATTCATAACCGTTCTATAAAACTACTGTTTTGTTTTCTATATGAAGAATTGTGCTAGACACCTATAGAAAATATGGCAACAAATGAAGTGCTCTTTAAAATCTGCAGTTAACAAAATTATAGCTTCAAGCGATGCTTGAGACAGATTTATGCCAAATGATGACTAAGCAAACTTATAAGTACCTTGGTGAGCCCTTGAACATCAATTGCTAGGATGTCTGCTACCCTCTTTTGCAGGTGCGCTGCAATTTTTTCAAGAAGTAAACTTTGAGGTCTCTCTAATTCAGATTTATTGCTGGATGTAAACTCTCCTTGATTCTGTCTGTTATCTAGTATTACTCCTTCGCACCACTCCTCAATCAGTTGCTGGAGATAGTAGTCATTGGATTTGTACCTGCAATATGCATGCTTTTTAGTTTTAAGGGTGAATAGTATATGTCAAAGTCTCCCTTTAATGCATGCTTTTTAGAATTGTTATATGGATTTGTCTATCCTTTTGTCCCAACTTCTCATTTTTGTTTTGTTTATTATTCTGATTTTTTTATTTTTGGTATGAATTAATTATTTTATATGTCATATATTTTTTTGAGATTTTTTTGAAGTATTTTTAGAATTTGTTACTTATGAAAAAATAAATTTTAGAGAAATGATGAATGAACAGTATAAAAAATATAAAATTTTAAAATATATTAAAAAATAAAAATTTTCAAAAAAATATATAACATAGAAAATAATCAATTACTACAAAAAATAAAAAAAAATCAGAACAAAATATAAAAAAATGAGAGGTAAGGACAAAAAGAAGTATGCTACAGCCCCAAACATAGTAACTCCCTTGTTATATCTATGTACAAGCATAATGAGAGGGTAGAATTTTTCATAAAAACATGATTACATGAACAATTCTAAGAAAAGTCATATTGCATATGAGAATTGCTCCGCACAGCGTAGCTCTCAGTGACAAAATTTCCCCATCAATTTTCTCCAAGATAAATCAATAATTAAAAGGTACATATAGCTTGGAAAAGATAGTTAATAAACAAGTTACTGTCAGAATCCTAGTTAACATACCCTGATTTTCGCATATCCTGGTATATAGCCAGGCCAATTTGCACTTCATGGAGGGAGCCGTATTTACTGCGTGCTCTTAGAAGTGTAGTATATGTCACCTGGGAAAATATTCAACAAAATCAATAGGCATCAATTTTAGAAGCTTCCCCTTTTACTTAAGCATTTTTCATAAATAAATTGTGATTTCCATCATATCAGATATCTATTTACCTATATTATGTACTGTCTCTAGTTACTTTGTCTTTGTGTTGGAAACAGAGGATTAATGTTAAGAACGACATTTTACTCATTTTTAGTTAGTTTTCATAATTTTAGCTGTAGAATCTTAGAGCAGACCCATCCAAATCGCATTGATTTAGCGGCTACAGCAATATAAGTTTACCATTTTGCAAAGAATAGAGGCATAAAACTGTTAGAACTCACCAAATTTGGATGTATCTTATATCTTTTCATTTCTTCATACAAGGATAATGCTTGCTCAAAATTTTTACTTTTCACGTAAGCCTGTGAACCAAAATGCACAATTCACATATGCCTAGGGCCAAGAATCAAGAGTACATGTTTTATATGTACAAGAAAGCTATGAACTGAACTCATTTTGACAGGAAAGCTTTGAACCTTAATGGCTGTTGTATATGCAACAACATCAGGTTTAATTCCAGCATCACGCATGGTTTTCAAAGTCTGCATTGAAACATAATCGCGTCATTAGAGAACTAATAGCATTATGACACCATTGTTAGGCTCACTACTATCTATGGGGTATATGCTACACCATTATGAGAGGTTGGATACTTCTAGAATAGGCCTCAGGTTTGAATTGCTCTTGGAAATGTATCTGGAACTGCACTTTTCCCCCAGTTCTGACTGTGGTTTTATCTGGAATCTGACTGATTACTAAGGCTTGATTATTGGAGAAAGGTAAACCTCTATGCCAATAATCAGTTTCCATGGCCTGCATTTTTTGTTGGGCCATGATAAATTTGCAAGCTTCACTATCATTTATCTTGCAGGTATACATTATTTGTCTTGTAAATGTATTTCCTTTTGAACGCTTTGGAGAGCTTTTCTATTTATATATTATTTTTCTCTATCTAACTTTATTTTTTCTAAATCAATAGAATTTCACTTTTTTAGTTACTGATAAAGCTAAAATTAAATTGACCCAAGCAAAAAAATTGACCATATTAGGACAAATTTCATGGGGTTGACAAATCATTGATTGCTGTTATCTCGGTGTGACTAAATAGCTCGAATGGTAAATAAAAAAGGTAAACTATGATAATAAATGCATCCTTTTCAACCTGCATCAACCATAATTATATGTACTTGACTGAAAACAGTTTCCCAAAAATTATGCCAACAGAATGCAAAGACATGATATGCTAGAGCAACTGGTACTTTACCTCGATGGCACCCTCTACATTGCCTGATCCTCCGCATATATCTATCAAAATTGACCAGCTTATGTGATTAGGATAAAGACCTACTATTTTCATCTCTTTGATTAATGCTTTTGCATGGTAGTAATCAGTACCACAGGCCTTCAATAAAATATTATATGTCGTTGTAGTTGGCGTGAAAGGTAACCTCTCAACAAAACTCAAGATATGTGAATAAGAAATGCCATTTGGCCCACTAATTGCAGAGTGCACAGCTCCATGGCCTCCGTTAAAGGACTCCAACATTTTATTTCCCTTCCATGACTGGAAAAAGCGAAAAGCCCTATCATACTGGCAAGCTTCAACACATGCATGTAGAATGATGTTGAAACACTGTGTATTAGGTTCACAGCCAGCCAAAAGCATTTCTTCAAATAACTGAATTGCCTGCTCTACAAGCCCTGCGTGTGCACAGGCATTGATCAATGAAGACCATGCAACAGTATTAGGGGAAACACCAGCAGACAGCATATCCTGTTTGATTTTTAAAGCCATTTGCCACAATTTTGCATCTGCAAATACCTGAAATTTGGCAGATGGTCAGGAATTAGGAGATGCGAAATAATCAGCACAAAATATGTTATGTATACAGAGAGTGAAGGAGAATTTTATAGGTACCATGCAACATCAATGGGATCATGATAATTCTGTTAATCTGTTTTAATGTACCTTTATAATTGTGCTGTAGGTGAAGACATCTAATTTCAGCACTCCCACTGATTCCAAATGCTTAAGTTCCCTATAGATGTCTTGGGCTAAGTCAACTCTTCCAGCAACACAGCATGCCTTCAGCAGGATGTTATAAGATGCCATATCTGGCTTCAGACCAAGATCCTGGATTTGTAGAAGGTAATTAGCCAAGATGTATTAATTGAACAGATGAAGGCAAAGAAATTAACTTTTGTGTTCTTGTCATTCTTGGCATGAAAAAGAAAGCATATGCTGTCAAATAATATGTCAAGTTATACATAAAAATATCTAATTAGCTTTCTTTTCTCATTTTTATGGGAATTCAAATGGAAAAGAATGGGGCCATAATTCACTTGACATGGTTTAATCAAGATATGGAAAAAAAGAAAACAGCAAGTGTAAGGAGTCCCATGTGCGAAATTTTCAGAATATTAATTTCAACGTCTATGCAATTTATATCACCAAAAGGAAAGGAATTTATTTTAAGTCAAAAGTTCTGAACTTCCAGCAGATGTTAGAATGCTAAACTTGATAGAACATATACAAGTACAAAGAAACCATGTATAAGCAGTGAATGAGCATACAAACACATCTATGTTCTTATTTTGTTTAATCTATTCTTTTTAAAATTTGTGTGGGTGGGTGTGTTCGTGTCTTTATGTATGCGTGCCAGAGAGTTCTAGAAGGGAGAGAGAGAGAGGTTACCTGCATATTCGTATATAAATCTAATGTGTAGCTAAGATCATGGGCATTCACATTCATGAGACTGTTGAGCACGTATATATTTGGAGTGATCTTCTGATTGAGTAATTCCTGCACCGGAACGCATACAAATGAATGGCATAATAAGTAACTCAGAAATATTGAATAATATAAGAGCTTATGCTTGTATGCCAATATCATGGCTAATATAGCATACTTCTTTCACAGCATAATCAAGTTCAAACTTGGTATTTAAAAACATTAAGACAAAACCATTAAGGAAACAGCTCCAACAGTCAATTTTCCAAGTAAACTGGGGCATTATTAAAAAGGATGTTTCTATAACCCTTGTAACGAGTCTGAAGAATGATATCATATATGTAAACTGATTGGGGCGCATTAAAACCAAGTAATATTAGGTAAACTGATTGGGAAATACCTCATATATGTACCTAGATTTCAGGTAATCACGACAAAGACCACAAACATCAATTATTGCACGGTATATGTACATATTGGGACTACTCAAGTTTTTCTTGAATTCTTCATATGCTCTCAGTGCAGACGTTAAATCCCTCCTTTTTCCAAATTCACTTATAATGGTGCAGATTAATATTTGTGCATGTGGAAGGAGACATGCATACCTGCAAGAAGTGATATAATCAGATAGTGGCGGATAGAGATAGTCAACATATGAAGTATATCAGACCAGACGAAAAAGTGGAATATGAAACAATAAGTCGTAAACAAGAAACCTATAAAACAAACTACTAGTTAGAAATAAAAGAAAACTCAAATTTATGCCATCAATGTGCTTAAAAAATGAAAACTACGTGGCTCTAACAACCAGAAAAAATCATACCTCACAGCTAAATTTGGATTACGGTTAATGACACATTGTTTTATTATGTCAGATGGCTGAACTAGTTCTCTGATAGATAACTGGAAACCTGGATGAAGAAATTCATGTTATTTATTACAACAAGAAATCTCAGTCATTGCAATGCTGTTCCATGGTTATTGAGTCACCAAAGGACAATCTACTTGTATATCTCAGAATGTATTTTGAGCTTATTTATCTGAAGACTCTGAACAACTTGGCTGAAAATTTTCCTATTTTAGTTTTATACCCGCATGGAACTATGAGCCCAAAAATAAGTGCATAATCAGCATAGTTGACATATTAAAAGCATCAAGTTAACAAATCGATAATTTTCTATTTCTAAAAAGAGGGTTAAGTTATTGACTGGATAAATGTTAGATTTATGAATACCCTCTTAAGTTCTATCAAGCAGAGTGGGTGGATCTACATTACTGAAAATAACAATAAACTGGTGACAAAAAAATTACGTGTGAGAACCTCCATCAATTCAACAGCTTCCTCAATTTGCCCGTGCTGTACAATTTGGCAGCATTCCTTTCCAAGTAACTCCATGGCAGACCCATCAAATTGAGCAGATAAAGAAATCCCAAGCTCATGAACTTTTTTCAAAGTCTCAATCACAGTTCGAACCCTCCCGTCTCGAATGCCGACTAGAATCCCCTTTGCCAGGAGCTCAACACTCAAAGATGGAACAAACGTTGATGCATTAACTCCAGAATCAATTACACCCTCGACAATCATTTCAAAATCTAGGAGTTTCCCATCTTCAGCAAGCTTGGAGGCGAGGTCAGCATAGTGCTTGAGGGGGATTTGGTGAGTGTTAGAAATGCTCCAAGGAAGGGTGGAGAGGAGAGGAGAAGAGGAGGATGGTGGTGAAGATTGTTTAGAAGGAGGAATAAACTTAGTAAGTGAATACTCGTAGGGCTTGATGTGGTGGTTATGGGGATGCGGGGAAGGAGAGGAAGGGTTTGGAGGAGTGACAATAGAGGAGCCAAGGATGACAAAATCTCTCATTCTTGGCTAATCGTTTGTGTTGTAGCCTTGCAGAGGATTGATGATGAGGCAACGGAGGTTATATGGGTTTCGGAATTTGGAGTAGATTGGATTTGAATGGCGGGTGTTATGGTTGAGGGTATTTTGTCGTTAGCGCATGATTTTTTTTTCTTACATTTTTTTAATTTTTAATATATTATATTATTATTTATTATTTATTATCATTAATATTTTATAATATATTAATAATTAAAAATATAAATATATAAAAAATAATATTACTTTTGTTAATCTAATCTGAACATAGGATAAAAAAAATATTGCCAGGATGGTATTTAATGGGTATTAAATTTTTATATAGTTTCATATTTTGTCTTATTATTATTTATTACAAAAAATTAAATTATAAAAATAATTATTATGTTATAATTATACTTAAATAATCATTTTTTATAATTAAATAATTTTTTATATAATAATATATATATATATATATATCACATTATATAAAAATTTGATATTTATGTGAAAATTTAGTATTTTATTAAGGATTTTTCTAACCTACAGTTTATTTTTTTTAATGTTTTTTTACTTTATTTATTTATTTTTTTAAATTTCTTTTAAATTTTTTATAAATTTTTTTTATATTTTTATTACTATTCATCCATAATTTTTTTTATTATTCATTTATAACTTAAAAAATTTTACAATAAATATAAAAACATCTTTAAAAATTTTAAAAAAAATTTATAATATAAAACTTAATTAATTAATTTTAAAAAATATAAAAATATAAAAAAAAATTACAAACTCCCCTACCGCCCACTAATGTGGACAGTAGAGAAATATTCTCCTTTTATTAAACACCTATCAATATTTTGTTCATAAGAAATTATAAATTATTACATTAATTATATTTAAATTTGACTACAAAAAATTATATATAATAATTTTGCAACAATTTATAAATAAAACTTAATTTTACTAAGTGGGATAATTCCTTTCTTTTTTCAATTTTTTATTCATGTAAACTTACTTTTTTATACTAACTCTCACTTTTCTTTCCACATTTTTTTTATTACGGAAAAAATTCATGACTTGAAAGTCAGAAATAAGAAGACCAGGAATAAAGTTAAATTTATCTTAAATCCTAATAAGCAAAACTGATATGGTATAAACTATAAATTGTTAGCTTATTAACTTTTTAGTGCATTCTTTATGGTAGAAAGATGGACTTTCATATGCACTATATATATATATATATATATTACATAACAATAAAAACAATGTTGATTAAATAATTTATAAACGACACTTATTTTTATTTTATATATAAAAAATTTGTATATTAGGGATTTTATTTTGACCACATTTCCTTTAATCGTATTTTGGCTCTTGTATGACAAAAAACAAATTATAAGAATTTACTAAAAATACAAATAATTTAATATTCTATATATTATGGCAATTTTCTTATTAAAATACAAACAGCTTAATTAAATAATATATGTAATTAATTTTTTAAATGATATAAATAATAAATGTACATTATTTTAAAAGTTTTAAAATATTTAAAAAATAAAATTATAAATAATCATTATATAATGTAATACTTTTAAAAAAATTAAATATTTTACTAAGGTTATCTTCTATTTTTATTAAGATAAATTATTAGTAATATAACACTTATTTTTTTGAAATAATATTTAACTTTATTATAAAAGCGTTAAAAATTAATTTAAGAAAATTATTTTTATATATTTGTAAAAAATGAAATATTATTTTAAAAATAATATGAATGAAATTTAACCAACAATAATACAATTAAAAAAAATTAGATACATCTAATTTATATTTTTTTATAAATTGTTAATTTTAAAAAGTTGAAACCTATCATATCATAGGTACCGCTCATTTATAATTAATCCACTTTAAAAAAATACTTAAAACATGCAATCCAAATATTTCTGAAGTGTCCCATGCCCAGCATTGGGAACACGACATCATAAGTCGACACGTTCACAGGTCTCAGGGGTACATCGGGAATTCCGATATTCGTAAGCTTCTCGACCGCGTCCGGTCCAGAGGGACCAAACCCTAACCTGACATCCCCTTCGCGGCACATCCTAAGCCCTCCTCCCATCGTCACACATTCTCCCTACCTAGATTTGTCCCTCTTTTTCGCCCCGTTTTCTCTAAAATCAAAGTTTTTTTTTTTTATGCTGATCAGAGATGCCGCCTAAACAACAATCAAAAACTGATGTAGCGAAGAAGCAGAAGATCGTAGAGGATAAAACCTTCGGTCTCAAAAACAAGAACAAGAGCAAAAATGTCCAGAAATACGTTCAGAACCTCAAGCAATCCGTACAGCCCAAGACTGATCCTTCCAAAGTTGCTGCGAAGGTTTTATACCCATTTGCTCAAATTTATTTTTTTCCTTCTTTATTATTGTTATTTGTAAATTATAAATTTGATCATTTACTATTGTTAATCCATTGTATGTGTTTTCAACTTGGTGAACGGGGTTATGGAGACGTGTATAAATCCAGAAATAATCCGGATATGTTTCTACTCAATTGATTGTGTAATGATATTAACAGAAAAAAAAGGAGGAAGATAAGGCCAAGGAAAAGGAGCTAAATGATTTGTTCAAAATTGCTGTTACCCAGCCTAAAGTGCCAGCTGGTAAGAATCTCAGTTTTTGTGTCTTATCAGTTAAATTTTTTCGAATGGTTTTATTCAGTTCTGTGGGAAACTAATATGTGAATTTGATTAGGTGTCGATCCCAAGTCCATACTATGTGAGTTTTTTAAAGCCGGACAATGTACCAAGGGCTTTAAATGCAAGTTCTCACATGATTTAAATGTTCAGAGGAAAGGGGAAAAGATTGACATCTACAGCGATAAGCGTGACGGGGGTATTGCATAGAAGTTCTTTAGTGATAATTTGTGGGTTACCTGTTGTTTTGGTGTCGATTGCTTCCCTTTTCTAATTTTTGTTTAATGCTTCTTTTGTCAGAAACAATGGAGGATTGGGATCAAGAGACCTTGGAGAAGGTGGTGGAGTCAAAGAAAACTGAGTATAATCAGAACAAACCGACTGACATAGTAAGTTTTGTGAGATTTTGTCTGAATTATCACTGTCATGTTTATTTGCATTTTCTTTTTGGTAATTCAATTTGGTTTTGGTACATTAAGGCACTTTTTGCAAATGGTTTATGACAGTGCATTCTTTCTTTCAAATCTTATTTGCCATGTCGCTCATGCAAGTGCCATCTGTTATTTGTGTATTCTGTTCAGGTCTGTAAATACTTTTTGGAAGCAGTGGAGAAGAAGCAATATGGTTGGTTTTGGGCCTGCCCCAATGGTGGTAAGAACTGCCATTATAGACATGCCCTTCCCCCTGGATATGTTTTAAAATCTCAAATGAAGGCTCTGTTAGAGGAAGAAGCCGAAAAAATACCAATTGAGGAGGAGATTGAAAATCAGGTGAAAAGGTTTTCTATGATAGGCTATGTCATCTAATGTTGCATTAGGTTATCTAACAAATTCTTTTATCATGATTTAGCGTTCCAAATTGACAACTTCAACTCCTATGACTCCTGAGTTATTCACGCACTGGAAGAAGAAGAAGATTGAAGAAAGAGATGCCAATTTGGCTGAACAACAGGCAGAGAGAGCTAAGAATGACCGCATGAGGTACATCCATTCTCTTTTTACTCCCTTTCACACACGAATGTGTGTATGCAGTATGCGCAAGAAAATTATAAGAAAAGGGAAGGAACTGCATGGAGTGTTTGATCATGTTTGCTGGGGAGGAATTAAAGTTATTTATGAAAGCTGATAGGCCTTAACTTGGTTGTTTTTTTGCTAATCGTGTTATATTATTTCCCCCTCCATTTGTAGTGGTCGCGAGCTATTTTTGTCAGATGCTAGCTTGTTTGTTGATGATGCTGAGGCATATGACAAGTACCATAGGGAACCAGAATCTGACGACACTGAACAGAAGGTTGGTTTTTTCTTCATCTATGTATGTGTGCATATTTCATTTTCCTTTTTCTTGGGTAAGGTTGAGCAGACACCTCATAGCTATAAGTTGTTTTTATATCTGTTCTCCATTATTTCTTAGAAGTGAATATGGGTTTGGGTTGTAATGTAGTTAGATTTGCATTGCCAAACTATCTAGAAAGACCAGTAGTTTCTTTTGTATTATGTGTGCATACCTTATTCCTGTTTCAAAGTGTATTGAAATGGGGAATCTATCTGTAATCAGTTCAATAGAATAATAAAGGTAAAGGTTCTTGAACCAAAGATTGTGCCTTCATAAATGCCTGCATCTAGGTTGCTTAAGTGGTTGGACTTCATAGTAATACCCATCTCAAACCAAATTCTATATAAGGCATTGGTTGCTGGAAAGAGTCCAGGATGATAATGTATTAATTTTGTCATGGAGCTCTGCATGAATCATGACCAGTTTGGAGTTCTTGTTCTTCCTTATTGGAAAGAAAAAGTAGTTGTTATATTATTAAACCATATGCCTGCTGAAACTTATAATGAGTGCTACTATGTTTTCAAGGGAGGGTAAATGCATGGCTTCTAGGCCTAGCTCTCTTTACTCGCTCTCCCACACTTTCCTCCCCTCTCTTGCTCTATTAAATGTGCGGTTAATATGATTTGCTTGAAGCATTAAATGCAGTTTCTTTACATTGACTATATATTTCGTTCTGCTCATTGTTGGTTTCAACTTCAGGCGAATGGGAATGCTGATGAAGATGGTCCAAGCACCTCAACAACAGCTGGTGCTGATACTGATGTGGAAGTTCCTGATGATGACGACGATGAACTAGACATGGATGAATTGAATGAATTGGAAGCAAGTTTATCAAAGACATCAATCCAAATAAAGGAGCCTGGAGCCGAAGCTTAATCCTGAGAATCAGTCGTGATCTCCATATCTTTATGCCTCCGCTGCACAATTCAAGGAAGTTTTTCAAATGAAGCGTTTGATGATAATGAAATTATTAGCAGCATCACGTACGGTATGAATAATGGGCAGTGTGATATAATCCGGTTCTCTGCAGTTAAATCTCATTGTACTTCCTGCAGACATTTTTGTTGTTTGATACAGGGTAGTCATGTGCAGATTGTACCTAATTTTGTTGTTGAGTTTCCCCGATTTGAGCAAAGGGGTCTTGGATATGCTCTAAGCATGTAATTTTCTCACGGCCACCGAAGCACAAACCGCTATTTCTTGTCTTGGATGTTGCTCACACCCATGAGCTTACGGTAGGGCACTTCTCATGTTAACTTATAGAAACCAATATATTATGGATAAATCAGCGGCCCAATATTCACGTAATATCTTAGTGAGAGCTTTGTTTGAACAGCATGATATGGATACCAAGAGTGAAAACATTAAAACTAGTTGAAACTAAAACTTGACATTAAATTATCGTTTCATAATTTTTCCATATATTGATTGGAGACTCAAAAGTTGTCTCATGCTCTTTAGAAAGTGGAAAGCCATGGCAACAAGTCTATATAGGAAATAATTGGAAACAGTATTATATGTTTTTTTGTTTAAAAGTTGCGAAGCAGTCAGACCCAACATAAAATGAAGTTGTTTAATAAATAGGGTTTGAAGGGCCCTCTTGTAAAGACAGGTTGCAGGCCATTACGACAACCCAATGATACCTTACCTTAGACATGCTATTTTAAGTTGAGGAGAATTGATTTATTAATGGTAAGTTAAATTAAGTAAATGCACGTGTTTAAGTTAAAACATTTGAGGACGTGAGTTCAATAAAAGTGTGGAGGGAGTAACAGTAAACAGACTCTGCTGCTGTTGTTGTTGTGTTCCTTTGCTGATTTGGGTTATAAAACCAAATTTACCCAAATGATATGCAAAGAAAGATAGGTAAATTCTTGATTGCGATACTGATGTCCATGGTTGGGAGTCGGGATGGTGGAATCTCTTGTCCTGCTTTATGCTTATGCCTATGGTCCCATAACCTTAAGTGGTTGTAAGTTTGGCATTTCTCCTTCTTTTTCATTAGAAATTAAGTAGTTGTTTGGAAAAGTTTTTGTTTTATTATTTTTTAAAATAGTTCTTGAAAGCAACTCTAAAAAATAGTTTTATAGAATAAAAAAATAAAAAATTTGTTTGAGTAAAAATATTTTTCATCAGTTATTTTTTGTATTTTTTAGAAAACAGACGACAAAAATAAACCAAAACATAAAAAAATTATTTTTGTTTTTTTATTTTCTAATTTTTATTTTCGGAAACAGTTTTTAAAAACAACTGATGAAAACAGTTACCCAAACGAGTTTTTTTTGTTCACGCAGAACAAAAAAATAAAAAAATAATTTTTAAAAATAAAACTAAACAGGATGTAAAGTTCTTTCAAAAGTTACTACTACACCATGACCTACGAGAGACTACAGTCTTATAGCTTAATGTTATTGAAATTGCTTTTATGATTAAAAATTGTAAATTTAACCTTAGTTAAAGTCAAATTAACTAAAAAAATATAACTGAAAAATTAAAAATTGAAAATTACAATTCCATTTTATACATGAGTATCACATTAACAGTGTTTTTTTTTCAGTCCCAATAATTGCATGTTGCTCTTTCTTTTATATATATATATATATATATATATATATATATATAATATTAAAATATTTGATGTTATTCAAAATATCAAAAGATAGAATAACACTATTATCACTAAAAAAAATTTAATAATTTCACATCTTTAAATTTTATAAAATATTAATTATATTTTTTAATAGTTTTAATTATTATATTAAATATCATACTATTTTATATTTTAATAAGTTATATCATAATATCTAAAAATCTAAAATTAAAATGCTCAAGTAATCAAACGTCATATTTCATTTGAAGGCTAGCCTGCATGTAAGCCTAGTAAAGACAACTTTTCTCTCCCTCCTCATATGACAAATCTAAGGGCTATTTGGTATACCAACATATTTTAGATTATATTTTAATTATTTATATTTGGTATGTTGTCATATAAGATGATAGTGATATCTAAAATAACAAAATGCTATGAAATTACCTAATTTTAAATAATATCACATACTACTAAAAAATAATGAGAATTTTATATATCTAAGATATTATAGTATATAAAATATTAATATACTAAATGGCTCCCTGGATCAATTCATCTAAATTACACCTATACCGAACCCAAGAAAAGGAGTGATATAATAAGTATCAATGAAACAAGAGTATGCATTGTCAAACAGGAAGCACACAACAATAAGCATGTCATTAACTAATATGTCTCCGCAACTAAAGATTGCGAATTCAAACTCAATCAACCAAATAAAGTAAAAAAAAAACATGGAAGCACACTACGCAGTATGGGGAGAGAGTTACTTGCCAGGTAACAAAGCTACAGTTAACCGAGAGACAGAGATCGAATATACTACAAAATGCAATACGCCAAAGGCAAAGAGAAGGCAACAGTTATTGAAGAAACCAGAAACATAGGTGAAGGAGCTACGGTGAAATTGATATTTTAGCCATTACAGAATAATGCCTCTCTGGAATCAAGTGTCACTAGAGTCATGAGGTTGTGAAGGATGAGCCTCCTCTGTCACCTTTTCTTTGCCACACAGTGCTCTTCCCACTTCTTCTACCTTTCTGATAAGCTGGCTCATTATTTTAGCTTTGATCTGACCTCGTTTTGGAGGAAGCCTGACCATGTTAGTTGGTGGAGAATCAACATTTTCATTGTCTTTTGGCATTGCTTCAAATTAACGTGTTTTCAGAAATCAGTGAGAGCTGAGAACAGAAGAAACCTATAGGTTATGTTAGGGATAAATGGGTAAAGAAAGACAACAATTCTCCTACTATCTGTGTGGGACAAAAGTGTGAAGCATATATATAATGGAAAGACTTGAGATATCAAGTTCTATTATTGGAACTTTTGCCAAGAAAAATGAAAAAAGTGAAGGGTTTGGGTGCCATGTACCCAAAAAGAAAAAAAATTTAAACATGGAATTACATATAACTTATTACTTTAAATCAGTATTTTAAAAACTAGAACGTTCATTGAATTAGTAAAGGCAGAGACTTAAGGGTCAGTAGTCAAACTGGAGTCGAACTGAATTTTAATTAAATAATATTTTTTTTTATTTATATATTATAGATATTATATAACATATCATAATAAATAATAAATATTTTAAATATATTTGATGAATTAGTCTTTTTTTATTATTTTTGTATCATTTTTAAGTTATACAAATATTATATTATATAAATAAATTTACAAATGTAATCTACTTTATTAATGAGAAAGAATTATCTTTTATTAAGATGTAATGAGTTCAATTTTTAATACATATATTTTAAAAAAAATAAAATAAAGTTAAAAACCGGTTTAAGAGAACTGATCAGTTTTCGCCGGTTTAAAGAAAAAACTTATCGATTTTAGCCAATTTTAAATCAGCATTGATCAATTTTTTAATTCATCAATTTTTTCTTAGAAACAAACTGATTATCAAGCCGATTCACTAATTTTTTTTATTGAACCAATCAATCAGTCCAATTTTTTAAACAGTAATTTAAACAAATAAGAATGAACAGGCATCACGAAACAACGGTGAAACTATTTGGTTAGAAGAGTAATTGGATAAGTCGTTAAGGCATTAAAGACTTTGGTCATTGCTTATTACTTTAAACAATGAATAGACTTGGATCTTTCTTGGTTCCTCCGCTTGTGAGTTGTGACTTCTGACCCCGGATGTCTCCCATGAGAGTAACCCAAAAGTGCCATCTAATTTAGAAGGGCAGACAAACCTAAAAGGGATATTCTGTGGGTAAAGAGACACAAAAATATGGAAAACAGGTCATCATGAAGCCATCAGATATCCAGGTTCACTGGTTTGGGCATCAAACACGTTCGCATTGAATCAGTTGTGAAAAAAAATAGATTATAAATATTTTTATTTAAAAAAAATATTATAAATACATATAAATAATAAAATAATAATATAAAATATTACGTGATTCAATTTTAATATGAAAATTACGTTCATGAATTATAAATGAAAAATAATTTATTAGGTTAAAAATAAAAAATTACAAAAATAATTTTTATTGTCATTCAATTTTTAATTACTCTACGTATTTTCATATTTTGAAAATGGTGTATATTTTTTTCTATTTTTTACATTATCAAAAATTTATTTTTATATATGTGACTAAATAATTATTCAATCTCATTTATCTCATATGTAATTACGCATTTTATTTTTTATAAAATTAATTGTAGAGAAACAACTTTAAACTATTATAGTTATCGCTGGACAAAATCAAAGATAACTTCCTAAGTATATATATCATTTGATACACAATATGTTTTTTAGTTTTCACTAATATTTTAAAAAACATCAGGGAACAGTTCAAAATTTTCATGGAGGAAAATTTTTTTCACATATATTAATTAAAAAAAATTACATGTAGATCCACCTCACACAAGGATCACTTAATTTCTTTAGACTGAAACCTCAAAGTACAAATATTTTAAGAGCAAAATTATGCCGTGTCTAATACTTATATTAAATATAACATAATACTTTTTAAATTATATTTAAATACTATATATTTTATTGTGTTGTGTATTAG
>JASKGM010000001.1:9202978-9223302 GCA_034509205.1 Ceratonia siliqua | reverse complement strand
CATGTTATCTTTGATAGTTATGAAAATCGTTGTCTATGATCATTCAAATATAACAAGACATTTAAATTTTTAAAAATTAAAGTGATAACTAGTGATGCACACAAATAATTGTATTAGCTTATACGGTTACAACTTTTTATACGGTCATTGTCGTATAAAAAAAAAAACAGGAGGAGGGATGAGATAACACTATATAGTTATTACCGTATAATACTGCACTACTAGTGCTATTATCACCGCCGTTACCGCCGCCGCCACCACCACTATCACCACTATCATCGCCATTGCCGCTGCTACCACAACGACCACATTACATATTATACGCTATTGCCACCGTCATCGCCACTACCACTACCGCCATCACTACAACCATCACCACTACCACAACCACTATTGCTACCAATGCATATTATACGCTATTGCAACAAACACATAATAGGATTATATTATCAAATTCATTGTGTTATACGTTGTTACAATAAACACATCATAATATAAAAATTTATCATGTAGATAGCTTATACAATATTATCTAATATATTATCTTATCCGACACACTGAACGGGGCCTAAGGGGTGTTTGATAGGCAACAAGTTTTGGGCTTATTTGGAATGAGTTTAAAAATTATTTTTGTGTTTTATAAGAATAAAAAAACTTGTTTGAATAAATGTTTTCATCAGTTATTTATTCAAAATTATTTTTTAAAATAATGACTAAAAAATAAAAAATTGAGAACATCTTTAATATGTTTTAATTTATTTTTGTCTTATATTTTTTAAAAAATATGAAAAATTATTGATGAAAAATATTTTTATCTAAATAAATTTTTTATTTTTTTAAAAAATTATTTTTTATAATTATTCTCAGAAATTATTTAAACAAATAATAAAATTACAAATAGCTCCTTTACTTTTTTCATCCATGAAAAAGTAAAGTTGATAAAAAAGTTTTACTCGTTTGGTAGAGGAGATGAAACTTTCTTTCCAGGAATGAATCTAATAAACTTCCTCCACATTTTGTTACCTTCACATTCCTCCCAAAATACACGCATTTAAAATAATATACGAGAGAATGAAAAATTTGATATGACATTATTACTCAAATACTCCTTATTTATCTTAGGAGTCATTATCTAGAAGTCGCCCTCCAGGGGAAGCATCGCCGAGAGCCACCACCAAGGGCGGAGGGTAGTAGTAGGATATAAGGGCTAAAGCCCCTTCAAATATTTTTTAAAATTTCATACTATAGTGTGCAGTTTACAGTGTAGTTTTTTTGTTGTATTTTTTGTTCTTTAGCCTCTCCAACTAAAATCGTATAATTTTTTTGCTCTTTAGCGCCTCCAATAAAAAATGTCTAACTCCGCCGCTGGCCACCACCGTAGCACCGCCGACAGCCACCAGCAGGTACTTCTCTCCTATGTCCTCAAATCTGTCGCATAAGAACGCTGGTTTGCTGTGGCTGGTTTATGGGTAAGACCATTCTAGATAATTGTAGACGACTTCCTCAAACCAGGTGAAAGAATCACGATTCTGATCATTGCCGAGGTTTTGTTCATGAGTTTGAATATGGCCAAACTTTGGGAACCCATTCTCATAAAACACCCCCGGAGCCCCAGCCCCACCCATGTCTGAGTTAGATGCAGGTTGCAGAGCAGTGAGGGTGCCCACCGCTGCACTGCCTTTTATAATTAAAATGATTGGTTCACCGATAAATTATGGACTTATACTTCAAATGACTTTTCTTTTACTTACAATTTCAATACATTTTAGTTATCTTTGTCTTGTTCACTGTTTTCTCGTTTTGCAACTCCATTATCAATTCTGTAATTTTTAAATAAATTATGTTAGGTTAATGAGAAGCAGTAGCTTATTAAAATGATTGGATCCATTTATATAGTCATTTCAAATTATTCTAAGAAAATATTTGGCTTAAATGAAAAAATAATAATAAATAAATACCTGCAATTATCAAAATATATATGTTATTTTGTTTAATTTATTTTAAATTTAATCAAAGAATATTTTTTTAAAATTTACTTATATTCATATGAATATGTTACCTAAAATAAATATGAAAATAGCAATGTAACATATTATTCTTAAGAAAGTTAAATGTTAATTAGATATATTTTATTAATTTTTTTAAAAAGAATTCTCAATAATATCAACTTTTTTCAAAAAAATTTTTGTTTATCAAACGTCTTTTAAAAATTTAAAACTAAATGAACTAATAAAAAAAAAAAGATGATCAATTCGACCCATTAACCCCTGAGGAGTCAAGTAAAAAGCGATCATACTTTTTTAGAATTGTTTTAACTCAAAACTTGTTAAAAGATTAAGGTTAACTATGAATCCTATCCTAGTTGTGACGTTAAGGTTGACCCATCCTAATTGTGATGACCATTTAGGACACATAAGGGGAGTTTTGTAATTTTATTTTTATTTTTTTATTTAATTTTTTTTACTTTATATAATTAATTAAGTATTTTTTTCAAAATTTTTTAAAATGTTTTTTTTATTTTTGTAAAATTTTTTAAGTTACAAATAAATAAAAAAATTATGGATGAATAGTAAAAGAAATGTAAAAAAATTAAAAAATATTTTAAAATATTTTAAAAAATTCTGAAAAAAATACATATAAAAAATAATTAATTGATTTAAAAAAAAAAAAAGGCTGTGCCAAAGCCCACAGATAAATATATCCCTCCAAATTACCATAAGTATAGAATTACTCTTATACTCAGGTATCAATACCATTTCATGTATGGATTCATTTTCTACCCACTTAACATTTATTACTTTTCATAACTTAATCAAAACTAATTTGAGTATCCGAATATTGACAATCAATTTTTAATTCACGTCCATCATTTTACAAGATTCATCAATAACTTTACTTCTTTCTTAACCGAGCTCTACACTGCGATTGTCAAGAGCTATAATTTCAATCTCAATAAATTATTAAATACTAGTACCTTAATAGGTGTATATTAATCCATTTATGACATAAAATTAATTTTTTAATTTTTTAATTTTATTGTTAATTGTCAATCAAATATTCTACCCGTTTTAAATTATTTATCGTTTTAAAAATTTTATTTTATTTTAAATTATTTATTATTTTACATTATTAATTAAGTATTAATTATTATTTTTTTAACATTATCCTTATTTATTGTTATATTTAATAGAATAATAATATTATTTTAAAATAAATTTAATAAAAATAATTTAATCAAGTATAATTTTTTTATTAAAATTAAAGTTATTTAATAATTTCTTTAATTTTTATGTTATTACCTTAAATAACATATAAGTAATATACATAAATTAAGTTGGGATTTGAATACTTATGAATACTTTAGTATTTAATTAATATGTTACTTTTTATAAACAACTTTTAAAGAAAATAAAATAATTTTATCATGAATTTAATATGTTGATAAAATCTTATCCCAAAAGGGTGTATATTATATAAATACTTAATTTATAAATAACTACAAATATAAAGTATATGAAGTGTTTAAAATTTTTATCTATGGCGAATGTATTTATATATTTTTTATAAAGTAATTTTATCTACAAATTTCTCTGAAGATTCATAATAAGTAAGCTTTGGACTTGAGAATTTCTTAATGGAACAAGCATACAAGTGTTTTTGTTTTTAACGATATTTTAAAATTTTTATTGAAAGTTTTGCTTGGGATTGGTTATAATTTGAATCGTTTTTTAGAAGGATTTAACGCATTATTAGAAAACCTTCCATAATGTTCTATAGTATTACTCCTCATTATAAAGTGAGAAAGGAAAAAAATGTTCTAGAGTTATGTGTTGATGTAAATGGGCCGTTTCAATTGACTTAAAAAAAAATAATGAAATTGGTTCAATATTTTGATTTAAATTCAATAACTGAAAGATAAAAATTATTTATATCTATCGTCTTTTTTTTTTCCATTTTTATCACAAGTATTTTTTAAATAAAATTTTTAATTATATTTTTTTAACAAGGTCATATAAATATTCATTTTTATTAAATTTTGTTTTCCTAAATCCCATGTGATAGCAATGTGATAATCAACTAAATCACATGAGGAAAAGATTCAATTTATAGGAATCCAATAATATATATACAAATAAGAAAAAAAATTGTAAGTTTTATTTTTTTAAAAATTATTATTTAATGTTTAATAAAAAATAATTGTTGTGATGTATTAGGATATTATTTATATTTTTTAATATTTTTATAAAAATAATTATTTAATTATATAAAATATGAAAAAAATGTTAACATTAAATAAAATTTTAATATTTTATTAAACACTAAATAATAATTTATCATTTTTTATTAATATAAAATGTAATAATCGATAAAATTATAAAATTGCGAATTGGATAATCTAAAAAAGAGAAGAATCAGGGGTATATCGGGGATTCCAATATTATGGAAGGTTCTCGACCCCGGGTGGTTCAAACGGACCAAACCCTAACCAGCCATCCTCTTCCCGGCACATCGTCCTACAGTCTACAGCAGCTGTTGCCAGTGCCCTCCTTCTCTTCATATCCTCACAAGTAGTCAGGAGCGAGGACCCAAATCTGATTTGTTAACCTCTTTCACCCATTTTTCTCTTATTACAAATAATTTTTTTTTTGATGCCGATTAAAGATGCCTCCTAAGCAACAATCGAAAACCGATTTAGCGAAGAAACAGAAGATCGTAGAGGATAAAACCTTCGGTCTCAAAAACAAGAACAAGAGCAAAAATGTTCAGAAATATGTTCACAGCCTCCAGCAGTCCGTACAACCCAAGCCTGATCCTTCCAAAGTTGCCAAGGTCCTTAACTACCTTAGCTCAAAATTATTTGTTTTCTTTTTCTATCATTAATTATTAATTGAGTTTTTTACTCTTGGTCAATCCATTGAATTCGACTTTGAAAGAGAGATTTGGGGAACATTTGTTTTCTTTCTTATTATCCTATTATACAATTCCAGAAAGAATGTGGATTTGTATTCAACTCTATTTTTTTCGCTGATGGCACAATTAAAATAACAGAAAAAGAAGGAGGAAGAAAAGGCCAAGGATAAGGAGCTAAATGATTTGTTCAAAATCGCTGTTAGCCAGCCTAAAGTGCCAGTTGGTAATCATCTCAAAGTTATTGTAACATATAACTTTAATTTTTCCAAATGGGTTTATTCAAGTTTTGCGGGAAACTAATTCGTGAACTCGATCAGGTGTTGATCCCAAGTCCATATTATGTGAGTTTTTTAAAGTGGGACAGTGTACCAAGGGCTTTAAATGCAAGTTCTCACATGATTTGAATGTTCAGAGGAAAGGGGAAAAGATTGATATTTACAGCGATAAGCGCGACCAGGGTATTGCATAGAAGTTCAATAGTGATAATCTGTTGGCTATCTAGTATTTTGGTCTTGAATGCTTTTACGAATATATATTTTTTCCTGTTGTCAGAAACTATGGAGGATTGGGATCAAGAGACCTTGGAGAAGGTGGTGGAGTCCAAAAAAACAGAGTATAATCAGAACAAACCAACTGATATAGTAAGTTTTGTGAGATTTTTCTTAATTACCTCTGTTACAGTTGTTCCCTTGGTGTATTTCATGTTTCTTGTGGTGATTAATTCAATTTGGTTCTGTTACATTAGAAAACTTTTTGCAGATATTTGATGATAGTGCGCATTATTTACAAATCATATTTGCCATTTGGGTCATGCAACTCTAAGTGACCATTGCATGATGAATGTGTATTCTGTTCAGGTCTGTAAATACTTTTTGGAAGCAGTGGAGAAGAAGCAATATGGTTGGTTTTGGGTCTGCCCAAATGGTGGTAAGAACTGCCACTATAGACATGCCCTTCCCCCGGGATATGTTTTAAAGTCTCAAATGAAGGCTCTGTTAGAGGAAGAAACTGAAAAAATATCAATTGAAGAGGAGATTGAAAATCAGGTGAAAAATGTTTTCTATAATGAGCTATGTTGTTTAATATTGCATCAAGTTATCTAACAAAGTATTTTATCATGGTTTAGCGTGCCAAAGTGACAACTTCAACTCCCATGATTCCTGAGTTATTTATGCAATGGAAGAAGAAGAAGATAGAAGAAAGAGATACAAATTTGGCTGCCCAACAGGCAGAGAGGGCTAAGAATGACCGCATGAGGTACATGCAATCTATTTTAACTTTCGTTCATGTTTGAATTGTACGTACGCACTAATACTAAAGAAAAATTGTAAAAAGAGAAGGAACTGCAAGGTTTTGAGCATGTTTGAAGGGGAGGAATTACAGTTCATGTTATATTATTTCCCCCTTCCGTTTGCAGTGGTCGTGAGCTATTTTTGTCAGATGCTAGCTTGTTTGTGGATGATGCTGAGGCATATGATAAGTACCAAAGAGAACCAGAATCCGATGACACTGGACAGAAGGTTGGTTTTATCTTCATGTATGTATCTGTGCATATCTCATTTGCCTTTGTCATGGATATGGTCGAAGTCTGAGCAGCCTAGCAAATTGAAATCTGGGACATATGTGTTGGATATTCATAAATTTCTGCTATGCCACTTTGTATAATGGTTATAATCGAAAGTGCTGTTTGTTATTTAACTTCTTGAAGCATCACATCAGTGTTTGTGTTATTCATATATACTCTTCTTACTACTCTGATATCTTAAATAAACTTTAAATTTGTTATTGTAGTTTTGGGCAGTTGTGTAACGTTAAGTTTTGTTTTTTGGGTCCATTGGAACTTGGGCTACATAACAAGGAGTAGCCCATCCCCTTTCCATAAACCCCACGCCAGACAACCCCAATGGGGATTTGAACTTGAGACCAGCAAGTTGAAGTACTCAGTGCTCAGCCACTGGGGTCTCCTTCAATTTTGATCTTTTAAGTTGGGTCAAGGTGGTCTTTGTTCAACTTGGTGCTTTGAGCTATAAATTACACATGGGGGAAATTTAGGGTGAACTGGTGACAATGGGAGTAAAATGCATTCTGTCATCACCGGACACTAACTATACTGCTCGAGCAGACACCTTGTAGGTTGTAGCAACTTGTCTTATAAGTTGTTTTTGTATCTGTTCTCAATTTTAATTTAGAAGGCAACTTGGGTTTAATGTAGTTAGGTCTGTATTGCCAAGTTATCTAAGACCACTGATACTTTCTTTTGTTGTTTGGATATTTACCTTGTGCTTGTTTCAAAGCACAATGAATTAGGTCTATTTAATATTAACAATAGAAAGAAACTATTGAAATGGGATTTCGTTTTTATCTATAATGAGTTCCAAGTATAAAAATATGTGCAGTTAATATCCTGTGCGGTGCCCATGAGTATTAAAGTGCTGGATCTTTATATTGACTGTATAATTCATTTTACTAACTGCTGGGTTCAACATCAGGCGGATGGCAATGCTGCCGAAGATGGTCCAAGCACCTCAACAGCTGTTGATGATACTGAAGTTCCTGATGATGATGATGAACTGGACATAGATGAGTTGAATGAACTGGAAGCAAGTTTATCAAAGACATCAATCCAAATAAAGGAGCCGGGAGCTGAAGCTTAATCCTGAGAATTAGTCATAATCTCCTTGTGATAACTTTAGGCCTCTGCTGCACAATAGCTGATTTGCCCCTAGCCACCCGGCCCTTGCCGCTTCCAAGGAAGTTTTTCAAATGAAGCATTTGATGATAATGAAATCATTATTAGCAGCATTGCATACGGTATGGATAATTGGCAGCATGATGTGATCCGGCTCTCTGCAGTTAGATTTCTCACTAGTCCTACGGACATGTGTTGTTTGAACACAGGTTAGTCTTATTTAGTTTGTGCCTAGATTTGTTGTTGAGTTTCCCCTATTTCAGCACGGGGTTAGGTGTTCAATATACCTTGCGCTTGTAATTTTCTCATGTGCACTGAAGCATAAAGCGATATTTAATGTTGCTTACAGCTGTGCTTGCGTGGGGCTTAACTTCTTATGGTAACTGATAGAAACCAATGTACCTACCCGTGTTAAAATTAGCAAAAGGCCAAAAGAAATAAAGAAAGAAAAATAGCAAGAATTAGTCAGTAAAATATTCCACTGAATATTAGTCATACCTTGTAACTTACGGTGATGTATTGGATCCTTAAGTCTAACTGACACATTTCTCTGTGATTGGATAAGCATGGGAGAAATTATTACAATTTGATACTTTTTTTTTGTAAATAAAAGTAATTTAATTAAATTGGCATGAAGCCAGGAGATACAAAGACACAGTAGGGCACAACCATTACAACATAGACTACATAATCTTGTACTTTTGAGAAACAAAGCATGATAAATTGAGACAACTCATCAATTGCACTTAAAGCTATACAACTAATATTTAGATGGCACATAGGTAGAGGCAATATGAAAATTTCACATCTTTTCTTTATAGGAGGGTATTTTTGAAGATTAAGCCTTCTATACAAGATCTGAATATTTTTTCCAGATCTGCTGATGCAATCGGATATTCCTAAAGTCCGAATATTGCAAGACCCATTATTGAAGCCTCGCATCTCCGTCCTTTGATGAAATTTGTTACTGTGTTTCCATGGAAATTTACATAAATGCAAAAATAGTAATTGACATAATCAGTGGATGGTGGGCCACATCTTAAAGATTATGGAAGGGAATTTTTTTAGATAGATTGAATTTATAAAATATAAGTAGATCACAAAAAGATAAATATGCATGTTAAAAGTAATATTTATCTCTAATATATTTATCTATTACTGGTTTAATTAATCATAAACATAATTTATTTATGATGGGAGAGGTAAGTGACAGAGACTGGAAAAGTTGCTCACCTGCATTAGATGACAACCCAGCTTCAAGAAAAATCAAAAGAAAACTACAAGGAATAGTTGGCAAGCAATTTCTGGTGGCGAGGCGTGCTTGATATACAGTGAAGGAACCACACTGTCATAGGGGACCACAATTTTTTAAAATTGTAACTTTTATTTCTTAAATTATATGTGAACTGGGTTTCACCACACGTGTGAAGTCTAAGAGCAAATAATTGGAAAGTGTTATATGTTATCCTATAAGGTGCTAACTGCTAGGCGAGCACTAGCAGACAGACTCAACATACAAGGAAAGTGTTAATTACAAAAATGGGGCCTTAAAGAACAGTTTTTGCCTCACTTTACGAGAACCAAATGGTACCTACATTTTGTGATGTTTCGTCTGAGAAAGACATGTTACTTCAACAAGGGAAATATCCGAATGCCCAAGCACTCGTGTGTTGGATTAACTCATTTGATTTGACTGCTTAAATTTAGTGCTCTATTAAATCAAATTTAACCAAACCAAACTACACCATACATTTACAGCCTAATTATTCTAATAATAAAATTTTAAAATTTCATATTAATAATGTTGTTTTTTCGTTCATAAACATTAGTTCAAGACTTCAAGTAGAACCTTGTTTAATATTAAGTATTAGATAATTTTAACGTTTGAATCCAATTTCAATGTATTGTTATCTATCGACCTTTTATATCATCCTATTTATTTTTGCGTTTATATATAATTTAAATTAAACTATTGACCTAGTCAAATGAGGTAACAATTTTAAAAAATTATGAGGAAGCTACTCTTTTGATCTTTGATTTTTTTTAATTTGATTATCCTACTTATAATTTTATCAATTAATTTCTTAAATGATTTATTTAATTTGAGCTCTCCGGACATTTTCATGAGTTCAATTGAAAGCATTTAAACTGTGCATAAAAATTAAATTAAATTAAATTAGAACATTCAACGTATTAATTGAAACAATTAGAAGTAGAAGGGCCAAGTTGAAAAAAATTACCATTTTTCACAGGAGTATTATACTTTAGCTAGATGGATAAGCTTATGCTAATTTCTTGATTGTGATGCATAACAAAATTTAAAGGACGGTAGATTATCCAATATTCTTGTCCTGCTTTATGGTAATGCCAGGGTACCCATTACTTGTTAACAGTAAAGCTATTTCAGGTTGTAACACAACTTAGAATTCCGAAGGAATGCATTAATTAGGTAAATTTATAAGATTACATCTTGATTACATATGTCTACAATATAATAATGCACCTATTGTCTATTTATTATAAAATGAACATTATCAAGATAGAATATAACATTTTATTCATGGGCTCACTTTATGAGTTATATCTAAACACTTATTTTGTGACAAATAACAATAACAGTAGATGTATTGTTATATTGTGAATATACGTAATCATGATGCACTTTTACTAGGGTCACAAATCGTGTAACAGCACATTTCATACTCCAATGTTTTATTTTTTGACCTCCATTGAAATTCAACCTGCCTGGGAAGTAGAACTTACCACGCTAAGCATAGAACTGAAAGATTAAAAACTGGAATTCAAAATATCCAGGGAGTTTTTGATATACATATATATATCATCTTGACCCAAGTCAAATCCTATGAATATCAAAACCACTCCCATGAAGAACCTAATATTATGACAATGAAAGAGTAGATTCTACATAAATAGAGGCTATGTTAAACGTGGATGCAGATAGTTTGGGGGTGAGACTTCTTGCCAAGTAACACTACAACTAGCAGAGAGGCAAAGAAATAGAAAACTATACTAAAGGATAGAGTAGCCTGCAATGATTGCGGAATGCAGCTATGAAGTTCATCTTTTAGCTTAGCCAAAATGCCAGACAGAACAATGCCTTTCATTTCTGTACTCGGGTGTGACTAGAATCATGGGCTTCTGAAGGATGTGGCTCATCTATCACCTTTTCCTTGCTGCATAGTGCTCTTCCTGAATCTTCTATCATTCTCACAAACTGGCTCATTATCTTAGCTTTGATCTGCCCTCTCTTTGGAATAGGCCTAACCCTCTTAGTAGCTGCAGATTCAACATTTTCATTGGTTCTTTCCATATTTCTGTGTTTTGAGAAAACAGAGTAGAGCCGAAGACACGAGCTGTATATGCCAGAGACAAATAGGCAAAGAAAGAATCCAATTCTGGGATTGTTTTGTGTGGGACAGAAGTGCGAAGCATATATATAGATGTCCAGACATCAAATTTCTATTACTTGGGCTTCCAGAAAAAAAACACAAAGGAAGGGTTAGGAGAAGACTTTTTATTTTAGTGCTGATTGAATTCAAAAAGTGATTAATGGGTTACTTTAAGTCCATTAGTTGGTATTAGTTTACTATTATTAATTAGCGAGATTACTGTAATATAAATATTATCTATTTAAAAAAACACTGATTAGGACATCATAAGGACAAGATGAAACTATTAGGATGGATGATTGGGTAAGAGTGTGAAGACTTAAGTCAAGTCCTTCCTCTAATAAGCACACAAGTTGAATTAAGAGATCATATTAGACAATGTATGGATTTGGGACCTTTCTTGGTTCCTGAAAGGTGAGACCATTGTTGTTTCAATGCCTGGTGTGAAAGGGACCAAAAGCGTCAACTAATTTAGGAGGGCAGACATGCCTAACAGGTGTATTCGTTAGGTGAAGGCGACACAAAACTGAGGAAGAACAAGTTCATGAATCGTGATAATGTCATATGAAGTTCGGTGGTTTGGGTATGAAACACGTCGCAAATAAGGATCACTTAATCTACTTAGACCATGAGACAAATAGCAAAACAGTTTAGGATTTAGCTCTAATCTATAAACCCTGAGTCATTAATTTCTTAATCCTATGAACTCTCAGACATAGCCTCACTGTTTATGTTGAAAGGTGAGAGTCGTGAGATATTGGGGAATGTTCCTCGCCACTTATCTTAAAATGGATTCGTGTACGTTTCCTTTGGACATAGTCTTCGTCAATGTTCTAAATGCATAAGGAATGCCGAGGAGGAAAAATAACTATAAAAAATATGAAAAAGTGTTTCAAATTTTGTAACTTGGAAGTCATAATTCGTAGTAAACCAACTATAAACTCGAAACGAATAAAATTTTTAATTTACAATTGCACTGTCAAATATGCTCCATCAGAGAAAGAAAGTCATTCATCAAGTAGCTTAATTTGTTTATGGTGGAAAAGAAAAAAAAGAAGGCTAATCACATTTCTCATTTCTCACAATTAATCTCACAACTTGTAATGAGCTGCTACGCAAGATAAATGTTATAACATAAAATTTTCTTTCAAATAAATATTTATATTTTCTAAAGTAAAGTAATAAATAATATAGAACTAATTAATAATTTGTAAAAGAAAAAAAAATGATTGTGAAAAATAATAGTGCAACTGGCATTTTTAGTAAGTTCGTTCTCATACTCAACCTCAATAATTCACTTCTTAATACCACAGAAATTGGCAGTTCACAAACTATTCCGTATAATATTGTAATTGTGACCAACTGTTTAGGAACCCACTTAGCAAATTATTCAGGTCTTGAATACATCACATTCCCATGTACTTGATCCGAATATATATGATGCCTAAAAAAATAGAGCTATCTTAAAAGAGAACCATCACATACTCCAGCCGCCCAAAAACCCAGAAAGAACGAAGAAAAATAGCTCAAGCAAGTACTTTATCTAGTAGGCAATGCATGCTCCATATGCGTCTCTTAATGTCACTTCAGCTTGATTTATCTGAGGAGAAAAATTGTTTGAGGAGGATGAACCAGCAGAACAAAGAGCAAGAGACCAGCAACTACAATGGTAAGCAATTTATGATTCCTGTGAAATCGTGGTACACTTGTGAAATACAAACTCCAGTTAAAGGAGATCACTTGACAGGTGCAAGAATAGTATACAACAAAAGGAATGTGACAATTATAATTGCCCCTACTAAAGTGAAACCGGGACTAGTCCATAACATGAGGTTTGATCTCTCTGTTCTCTTGATAGGATCAACCTCCTCAGAGATTGGGAATTCTGAACGCCTAGGATTCCAGCTCACATACTTATCTGGAGAAAATTGGGAGAAGAGTGTTTTCTTCCCCTGCTTTTTGAAGTTTGACCACGCCTTGTCCCAGTCTGTTGAAAATTTGTCACCTGAGACATTTAACAAACAGTTGCAGTGTTATAACAAGACTCCACTTCAACACAATTACAATCTTATAAGCCAAATTACTCCAGAGATTGTTCGCATTTGGATAGATAACAAATGACATTTGAAGATTAGCATGATCACGTTTTACCCTTCTTCAAATTAGTGCATATACAGAATTATCAAACATTTGAGACATGCAACTAATTAGGCAAAGCAGACTGATCAGGTATCAACTAGCATTCATTTCCATTGATATGATAACAAAAATGAAAACCATATCATTTCGGATGCTCAGACAAAATTGTCTCTCTCTCTCTCCCTGATTTCTTAGAAGTTAACAAGTAGACGATCGGGAATTTTGGTCAGTTCCCGTCTCCAAAATACGCCATTCCCCACCAAGTATAGGCATATGACTTCAGCAATCTCAGATAAATCCCAAGTCCCATTTTCTGGGGACCATAGGCACCGCCCAAGAGCGAGGACTGTAGATCAAGCATATTAATCCGTGGAATTAAAAAAAAAATCAGAAACTCGATTTTAAAAAAAGAGTATGGAAATATGAACAACGATGATAAAGAACTAAAGAAGAGTACCCTTATTATTATCACCGTTTTGTTGAGATTCTCGGAAGCCCCTTCTGGAACAGACACTTTTTAAAGGCGAACAAGAAGATGAGGAAGATGAAGATCTTTGGTTTCCAGAGCAGAAACGATGAGATATAATGCTTCGAACCTGAATATCCATTTGCAGCCTAACGAAGATTCCGATTTTGAGCTTCTTCTGCTTCAACCACGGATGTGTAGTGTAGTGTAGTGTAGTGTAGGCCAACCTCTCTTTCTTCTTATCCTCGTCGGTCAATGAGAGTCTCAAATTTTGCCCCGTCATCTTACAGTATAACACGTGTCACCTGTTCTCTGGCTACAAGCTTATTGAATTCGTGAAATAATATTCTTGTAATATAAATGTTTCTTTTTAATCTTAGATTCTATTCTCCGATCACATACAACTCGCTCTATCCTAAAGTATATTCAATCACTAACGTTAATTTAAACCAATTTAATATATGTGACGCTTATGTGAGCCTCAAATACTTTAATGTCATCTTATTAAAATATATTTTTGAATAACATTCAACAAGTATATAAAAAAATTTCATTCACAAATTTACTATTGTAGCTTTTTATATCCTACATTTATTTCAAAATAAGTATATCATGTATATTATTTTATTAAAAAATACAGTGTACACAATGAATAAATAATACAACTTTTATAATTAAAATGTAATATTTCAAGACATATCAAGGAATTTTTTTTATATCATATACACTTATGTAAATTTATAAATAGACTTAGTTTATATATAAAAAAATGCCAATTATAGATAAATCATACTTTTTAGTTGAATATATTGACATTTATTTCTAACATGTTATTTATAGGACGTTTCCTCTCCTGCACATGATACTCCTTGTGAGAGGAGGGCTAGATTTTACCTATTTATAATAGGTTTATTTATATTTGATATATATTTTTTTTATATTTATAAAATATTACTGTCTTGCTTATATAATAAAATTATTCCTCAACATATATATTTATTCTTTCTCAAATCTATAGGCAGAATACGTATAAATATCAAATACTGAAAAATATTGTTTTTAATAAATTAAATTTACTTAATAATTTCTTACGGTGAGTGAGTCGACAATCAAGGTTCCACGTTTCTTTATATGATTGGGTGCAAAAAGTTTGTGTAGGAAATTGGTGACAGAAACGAGTAGTGTTGTTATCCAATACGCACCACAGAGGTAAAGAGCCATTAAATTATTCGCAGCCGCAAGATCCTTGTGGTCCATCTCCTGTGACACGTTGGCGTTGTGGCTCCTCATATTAGTGGACCGGAGACGCACACGTAGCAATCACCATACTCATATGGGACCCACTGCACCGAAGCCTCTACGATCATTTTCCCATGCTTGGAAAACATCGGCCGCTGTCAACGCCTCCTGTCTCATTCTCTACATCCCGGTCTACCCAAAATACTTCATTCAGACGATCAGATTCACCCACGGCAGTATACTCTCGGGCTTTTGTATGTGTGTATGGTGTAAGTGACTACACTGTAGCAGTCTCTCCTAATGAGACCGTACATCGCATGATGAAATCGGCGTAGTCGGAGCTGGGTTCTACAAGTGGCCTAACGATTGCACGGCTTCAAATTGTGCACCGCACATGTGCGCAGACCGGCCCGCCACATTCGAGTTGCTCTCTTTCTCTCTCTTCTCCTTCTTTCTCTATCTAAAATCCGTCTCTCTGCCTGCGACTCATCGAGTCTATGTGCTTTCTGCTAGAGCATGGACTCCAATACTTCGAATTCTCATTCAATGGCGACCCCTACGCTCACTGATGGATCTGGCAAGAAGGTGCGAAAGCCCTATACTATTACCAAGTCAAGGGAGAGCTGGACTGAGGAAGAACACGACAAGTTTCTCGAAGCTCTTCAACTGTAAGATCAAATACTTCTTCCCCTTTCGATTTCACCCAACAATATTCATTTCTATTTGCCGCTTTTCTTTTGATGTGAATTTCATCTAATTTCTCTACTTCCTATGGCAAATTGAGCACTTTCTAGATTTCGTTTTAATCATACTAAGAATCCTCTTCTGTTTCTTTGTCTTGATTCATGCTGTACTTTACTTTTGGATTCTTACTGTCTCGGATTGTCTCACCAAATCTAGTCAGCCTTTTAGTCATTCTTTGAGAAAATCTTAGTAAGTATTTATAATTGGAGAACACAATTGGTGCTAAGGTGCGTAGGTTGAAAATTTCTAATTAGGGAATGGGAGTATGCTATAGAGGATGGGAAGGGCGTTGGAGAAACTTCTTACAATGGAAGAAAAGAAGAAGGTTCAAATGAGAGAGCTTTACAATTATATTGGTAGCATCTGCATCAAGTCCTTCATATATAAATTATCAGGGAAAATTTTTTAACTCGTCAATGTTCTGGTTCAATTCTATATTTTGGCGTTCCTCAGATGGCCTGCTTGCTGTAAATTTTTTAGTGAAGTCTCAAGAAGTTATTTTTCAAATAAACTCTGCAATTAAATTACTGACATCTTTCTGGATTATTTAGATTTGACAGAGATTGGAAGAAAATTGAAGATTTTGTAGGTTCAAAAACAGTTATTCAGGTTAGGAGACTGCTTTTCAGTTCTGTTTCTTAAGTTTCTTTTTCATTAGTCATGTTTTTTTGGGGGCATTATTTGTCGCTAACTAATGTTTTTCAGATCCGTAGCCATGCCCAGAAATACTTCTTAAAGGTTCAAAAGAATGGGACAACAGCACACGTACCTCCTCCTCGCCCTAAGCGCAAAGCTGCTCATCCTTACCCACAAAAGGCATCAAAGAATCGTATGCAGAATTTGAGATAGTGGCATTCTATTATTCTATTCCTAAATGCACTATATTTTGCGCATCTTTGATATGCTATTTCTGGGTTGACAGTTTTGGTTCCTTTGCCCGCATCCATGGCTTATGCTTCTTCAATAAATGCACTTGCACCTGGGTATGCCACAGGGGATGAAACCTCCATGCTGATCAACACTGGATCAAACAAATACATGCCCTGTCAGGATGAACTCACCACCCTTCATGGAAATGAAGGCATGCATACTTCTTTCTGTTGTTGTTACTTTGATATTAACAGTCTACACTGGCTGAACTAAAGGATAACTTTCCACCGCTTATTATGTATATGACGTTACTGATTCAGCTGATATTGGATCAAAGGGGATAGAAAGGATTAGCAACAGCAGTCTTAGTGGTGTTGGAAACTCTACTAGAACGCTACCAAGTTCTGAGATGCCAAAGCAAGGGAAGCAAGCTCCAGTGCTTCATGGTAATCTTCTTGTATATATTATTTCATTTTTGTTTTACATTCATTTCCATATTGAATATTATTAACTAGTGGTGATGGGTCATTTTGACCATATATCACAGGTTTACCAGACTTCGCTGAGGTTTACAGCTTTATTGGAAGTGTTTTTGATCCAGATACAAAGGGTCATGTCCAGAAATTGAAGGAAATGGACCCTATAAATTTTGAAACTGTGAGTTAAATTATACCTATTAGCAATTAGTTGGATGACATGCACATCCTCTCTTATTGATAGAAGCAATTGAAGGGTAAAACTTAGCTGTATAATCAGATAAAGTTTGATTGATATTTTGAGATAGAAAATGACTTACAGAGTTACAGGAGGCACAGTAGAATTATCCAGATGTTTGATAGTGGACAAGTGTTCCTCCTCTTAAAGCAGAACTAGGTAATGTGATGAGGCCACTTTGAGGAAGATGTCTTCAATGAGGATTCTCTAGTAGCTTAAAATGCTATAACCTTTCTGTTTTAATTTTTATTCTAGTGGTGGTGCCTCTTATTTCAGTTCAGTGGTGTAAACCTTTTTCCAAGGAAAGAAGGGACTTTGTGATGACAATTTTGAATGATTGAATTTTTTGGGAACAAGATTTGAAAGGAAAAAGACTCAAGGATATCAAAGTGGAGAGTATTAAAATGAACTAAAATAATTCCGCGTGTCATGTTCCATTCCATCACTTGATTTGACTTTACATTCCTGGATATGAACCCTATTCCCAATAATTGTTAGTCCTTAATATTCACTGACTAACACTACAATGCATCTTGACATCTTCCTTTTGAATTAAAATTTACATTTCTCTGAACTTTTCATGAATTAAGCAGGTACTTTATGTCATCTATAGTTAGGTTTTTATTCATTAGAGTATTGTGGGTTAATAGAAATCCCACTTTTGCATTTGTGCTGTTGATTTTACTGTGCTGGAAACTGGAAAGCATTATGTAAACTTTGTAAAGCCATATATTTACGTTAAGGGGTGCTGTCATCCATCTTAGGAAAATGTTAGGTCAATTTGACTCCTGACGAGGTTTTAAATGTTGTTGCCAACATAGTGTACGAATGGTATGTATATATGTATGAATGTACTAGGTACACTGATTACCATTTTGAATGCCATATAAACTTACCATTTCCAAAATAGGATTCAGTCTTCATAAGGAAGTTGTTGCAATTCTTTCAGTTATGATAGAACGATCCTGCTCCTCACAAATTTATATTCCCTTCCCCTCCCTGTTCCCTGCCTGCACCAAAAGGAATGGAAAATGGGGCAAAAAAAGGATTACTGTGTGTATGAACTTATTTTCTCAGTTGACTGAGAATTGACATGTTTTATAATTTTATTTGTTGGGCCTCTGCAGGTATTATTGTTAATGAGAAACCTCACTGTCAACTTGTCTAGCCCTGACTGTGAGCCCTTTGTAAGTTTCGAACTTTCAATATCAATCTCAATTACGGTTTTATGGTTTTGCAACATATATGTAAATCATTCTCCATTCTTGCAAGTATTCTAATTATAATTTCATGTCTCATTCCATCTTAATTGGTTCACTTGCACTATTTTGCACTCTAGATAATCATTTTCAATGTATATCCTTTGCTCTGGGTGCATCAAGGTGAAAAGCTTATCTTTCAGCTTTGCTTTTTGTGGGATATGCAGGGGTGGATTTAGACATTTTTTAATTATTTTAAGGAAGGGTTTTTTTGGGGGGAGGGCGGGGGGTGTCATATATGAAAAAAAAATTTATAAAAATTATATTGAAAAATAAATCTAATAAACCATAATATTGTAGTTCCAATTAGATGATAAAATGTAAACATTAAACTTTAAAAGATGATACCTTCATAAATAAAGTTGGAGATGAGAGTATTTCATGAGTTTACTTTTTCTCTTTTGGTTTTTGGGTTTTTACAGTGAAGTGTTGTAATAGTAGTGTCGCATCATTGTAGAAGGTAAAGAGAAATTAGATGATGAGTGTAAAGAGATGAGAAAAGCCGTTTTTTTCTTTGAATTTTAATGAACTTGGATGAAAATTTTGTGATTTGTCTGTGAATCTGAGGTCGACTTTTTCATATTTTTTGGCTTGTTCAGAAGAAGGTATTGTCATCATATGATGTAAATACCAAGACGGTAGGAGTTACTGCAGGAATTGCTGACAAAAAGGGAAAAAATGATCTATCATGCCAAACCGCTTAACTACCTGAAATTTGCTGATTGGTATGCGTTTTGCTTAATATCGTATTTTGTAGTTTTCTTTTATTTTCATAATTTTGTCTGCAACGTCTCCCACAGTTAGCTGGGTCAAATGTTGGATGGAACACTGCCGTTTGCTCAGCCACCAGCAAGGCATGGAAGTATCTTGCACTCGCTGGGAACTGTTCCATGCACTCGCTGTGAACTGAAGCCTGTAAATGTGACAATATGCCTTTGTAACCACAGCCAGGAGAGTATGTTTGAAATGCTGAAGAACAGAATATATTTTATCAGTTGATTCAGAGGTCCATAAGGATTGTATTATTGCCGTGATTCTTGTAGCTATATTAGAGATATTGCCTTCGAGCTGACACATAGTTCTATGTTATAAAATATTTTTGATGGTTCAAGTGTATAAGAAGAAAAACGATAAAAAGAAAAGCCTCGTATACTTTGGTTTCATGGTTCACTCTTCGGAGTTTAGCACCAACTACTGGGTGAATCGCCTTCTTTATTGTATTAGCTGCATCAAATGTAAATGGCATCATAATATGACGAGATCCAAAATTTAGGATCAAATCTGAAGAAAATTTTCTGTTCTGAATCAAATCAAAACAAAATTGATTAATTTAGGTTACCAGTCATTTATTAAAGAGAGGACGAAACTAAAACTGTCAATTTTACGTTTTTCCAAGTGATGGTCATCTTCTAGTAGCCATTTTGACATATTGAAATCTTATATTCTCTTATGTCTTGGATATGTGATGTGAGTATAAAATTCTGATATAAATAAGAAAAATGTTCGTATAAAAGTAACATTCATAAATAGACAAAAAAAATTTAGTCAATTATCACTACTTATCTCATTTCATTTACATTATATAATGATTAATGATTGGTCAAAAATTTTTTTTATAAAATTTGTGACGGTCGATCGCAAAAAAATCAAGAGGAAAAGAACTTCCAACCAGGGATGAACATAACAGAAGACCAAGCCCACTTATCTCGGGCTCTTCTTTTATATTCTTAGCCTACATATTCACAACTTGGGTTGTGATCGACTCTGCGAGAAGCACCCAAACCCTAACGCGTGTAAAATTACACATTTATGAGATGCTATATATTCACTGCGACAGGCCTGTAACCCCTCTCACTCTTCAGTCTCGGCAAAACCCTAGCTGT
>JASKGM010000001.1:9146400-9202878 GCA_034509205.1 Ceratonia siliqua | reverse complement strand
TACAGCTTTGATTGGTTGTTTTTTTCAATTCTCCTTGCCTTGCCATCATTTGCCTCTTAGGATTGCTTGGTCCTCTAGATTCTAGGATGCTTAATCGTCTTCTCAATTGCCCCTTGTAGTTGCAATTCTTGCTCTTGGTAATCGAATGGTTGAAGAAGAAATGATTGAAGGTAAGTTTTAGTTTTTCAATTTCAAATTTTCAATTTGAGAGTTTAGATTTTAGATTCTGAATTTATGATAAATCTGTGAAGTTTGAGGAAATTTTTAAAAAATTTAGTTTAAAACTTTGAATTAGTTTGATTGTTCAGAAAAAAGAAAATCTCAAATTAACCGTTATGTTTGCTTTCTCTAAAATATACTGAAACACTACCATTTTCACTTAAACTCAAAAATTGCAAAAAATTTTTACGAAATAATAAAATTTTGATATAAATATAATGTTTCGTTTCGAATATAAAAACGTGACATTTTTTGATCGTTTAAATTTTTTTCCTTGATTGCTTCTATTATAAGTTGCAGTTGGCATCATCTCTTTTCCTTATGCGGCCTTTCATCTCTATGTAACACGTGTCGGGTGTTTATGTGGCCAGTTGGGTATGATGTCCTTAATTCACTTTTACTTATCAAGTCCACTCGTGCACGACAGTTATGTGTGAGACCTAACTATAAAGCTTATACCAAGCATGTATTATGAATAAATCAAGTTCATAACATTATGGCGTGATAATTTGTTTTAAACAATATTAACGTCATAATAATATAATCAAGGAAACTGTTTGATATTTGTTTCATTGATTTATAATCAATTCATTAAATTAATATACAGTTTAAAATTTTAATATGACATACATTAATATGCATGATGATTCACGATTTTATTTATTAATTATTTTGAAAAGTAAATAATTTTATATTTAAAATAAATTTTTATTAATACTTTAATTATAAAAATTAATTAATATTATTCTACCGTCCTATTATTTAAAATCTATCATTTGTTTTATACACTTTGGATAAGGTAATTATATTAAATTAAAAATAAAATAATTTTTAAATCATATAATAATTAAAATGTTTTAAAACATAATTACAAAAACAAGTGGTCAGAACCCGGCCCGGTCTCCAACAGTCGGCAGCCTACCGTCACAAGTGGATAATTATGTTGTACGTGTCATAATATCATTGGGTAAGAAAAGTTTGCGTCAAAAATTGGAGAGAAAAAAAGGGGGAGGTTATGTCAAAGGGAAGGAGGCATTTAAAATTATTGGCAGCCGCAAGATGATTCTCGTGAGCCATGTTGAGCATGAAATCAGCATAGCAAGATTTCCGAACCTTAAAACACGTGGAAACTGACACGTAGGAATTGTGGTTCCCCGCACTTGTGGACCGTACTCACGCACGCGTACCCATCGCCAAACTTACATACCACCCACTCACCACCCACTCTCTGATTCTCTACATCCCAGTCTATCAAATCCACTTCGCTTACGCTCTTTGATTAGCCCACCAGGTTGACAAATGGGATTTGAAAGCATGTATGGTGGGAGCACTCACATTGTAATATTCTCTCCTACATGAAATGTAGCCAATGTTCGGTTCTGGCAGCAGACAGCAGTGGCCTAATGCTAATGCTTCTCAAATTGTGCACCGCACGTATACGCAGCATCCCAGTTTCTCTCTCTCTCTCTCCCTTCGCTCTGAGTCTGTGGCCCTTCGGGCAGAGTAGGAATTACCATATTTGGAACTTGGAATTCTCAATCAATGGCGACCTCAACGCCCATGGATGGTTCTGGCAAGAAGGTGAGAAAGCCCTATACTATTACCAAGTCAAGGGAGAACTGGACTGAGGAAGAGCACGACAAGTTTCTCGAAGCTCTTCAGCTGTGAGTCCTTATACTTCTCCTTCTAACTTCACTTTACAAAATTCATTTCCACTTTTGAGAGTGATTTTGATTTTTTTTCTTTTTCTTTTGCTTTTTTTTTTTAACTTCTTATGGCAAATTGTGTGCTTTCTAGTTTTTTTTTTCCTTGGTCTTGATCCTCAATATCTCTACTGAAATTTTCTTTTCGAGTCTTATTGTTATATTGTTTCACTAAAAGTATTCAGTTTAGTCATACTATGTGCAATTCGTAGTAAGCATTTATAATTTCTTTCAACCTTGGGAGAACTTAATTGGGGCTAAGGCGTGTGGTTGAAGAATACTAATAAGGGAAGGGGAACATGGGGTAGGGAATGGCGGTTTTGTTAGAAAAACTTCTGATGATGAAATAGGACCAGAAATTTTGAATGAGAGAACTTTACAATTACTTTGGTAGCTTCTGCAACTGCATTAAGTCCAAGTCCTACATATATGCACTATCTGATGTAGCCTGTGTGCTTTAAATTTGAGTGAAGTCTCAAGAAGACTTATGAGTCAAATAAGTTCTGCAATCAAATGACTGACATCTTTCTGGATTATTCAGATTTGACAGAGATTGGAAGAAAATTGAAGATTTTGTAGGTTCCAAAACAGTCATTCAGGTTAGGAGACTGCTTCTCGGCTCGGCGTCTTCATTTTTCTTTTCCATTTTTGTGTGTTTTTGGTCATTATTTGTCGCTAACAAATGATTTTCTTCAGATTCGAAGCCATGCCCAGAAATACTTTTTGAAAGTTCAAAAGAATGGGACAGTGGCACATGTACCTCCTCCTCGCCCTAAGCGCAAAGCTACTCATCCTTATCCACAAAAGGCATCAAAAAATGGTTCGCGTTTATTTGAGATAGTAATGTTCCATTATTCTATTATCAAAAACACAATATTTTACACATCCCTGACATTCTATTTCTGGATTGGAAGTTTTGGTGCCAATGTTGCGACCATCCATGGCTTATGCTTTTTCAACAAATATCCTTGTCCCTGGGTATGCCACGTGGGATGAAACTTCCATGCTGATGTCAAACAAACCTGTGCTCTGCCAGGAGGAACTCACCAATCTTCATGGAAATGAAGGCAAGCTTACTTTTTTGGTTTATTAATTTGATATTAACAGTCTACATTGGCTGCATAAGGGAACTTTCCACCACTTAATATGTTATATGACGTTACTGATTCAGCTGATATTGGATCAAAGGGGATAGCAAGGATTGGCAACAGCCGTCTTAGTTGTGTTGGGAACCCTACCAGAACGCTACCAAGTTCTGACATGTCAAAGCAAGGAAAACAAGCTCCAGTACTTCATGGTAATTTTCTTATGTATTAGTTTAGTGTTGTTTTACATTCATTTTCATTTTCAATTTAGTGACTGGTGGTGATCTGTCATTTTGACCATATATCACAGGTTTACCAGACTTTGCTGAAGTTTACAGCTTCATTGGAAGTGTTTTTGATCCAGATACAAAAGGCCATGTACAGAAGCTGAAGGAAATGGATCCTATAAATTTTGAAACTGTGAGTTCAATGAAATCTATAGACATTCCATTGCATAACACGTATACCCCCCTCCTTTTATTTGATAGAACATAGAAGCAATTGCAGTCTGCAGAGGCAAACTTTATCTGTATGGCAAGATAAGAATTGAATCGCCCTAAAAGAAAACTTTTGTTATTTTGAGATATAACAAAACTTACAGGTGCATGGTAGAATTATACATATTATAGATTTTAACAAGTGTTTCTTCTCCTAAAGCAGAATTAAGATATGTAATGAGGACATTCTGAGAAAGGTACCTTTTGTAAGGTTTCCAGTACGATAAAATGCCATAGCCTTTCTGCTTTAACTATTATTCTAGTGTGGCTGCTTTTGATTTAGTGACATAAACCATTTTTCCTGGAAAGAAGGAATTTTGTGATAATGTATAATATTATTGAATTATTGAATCTGTTAAAATAAGATTTTAATGGAAAGAGACTTGATAATATCAAAGTGAAGATGATTACAATGAAATAAAATCATTTCGAGCATTATGTATATTCCCTTGTTTGACTTTAGATTCCTGACTATAAACCTGCTGCCAATATTTGTCAGTCATGTTCACTTACATTATAATGCATCTTAACATTTTCCTTTGAATTTCGTATTTACCTTTCCCTGAACTTTACATGAACTAAGCAGGTTCGTTATGTCATTGGGTATAGCTAGCTAGTTCTTATTTATTAGAGAGTAGTGGATTAATATGAAATTCCACTTTACATTCATCATGGCATATATAATGCACTGGCTGCATTTATGGTCGCTTTTAGTTATCAGGCAATTGAACATCATACTTTTTTTCTCACTTTATTTTATGCATGAGTAATTCCAGAATCTGATCTAGTGCAGTATCATGATCAGTTGTGGTAAATGGGGCTGATCTCCCTGTGTTTAAACCTAAAAGGTGTACCTGAAGGCTTTAAAGATGATTTTGTATGTGTGTATGTGTGTGTGTGTGTGTGTGTGTGTTAAAACAATATGAGATGAGATCATGTATGCCATTCGCACTCCCATGGGAAAACCATGCCTTGCTGTTGATTTTTTCATGCTGGAAAGCATTATGTAAGCTTGGTAAAACCATATATTTACACAAAGGGATGACTGTTATCCATCTTACTGGCAAAAATTTAGATCAATTTGACTCCTTTTAAGCTTTTTGATTTGTTGCCAACATAATGATCACCATCCTATAATACTCAAGGTTGATTATGGTGTTTTATAGTTATGATTCTTTGTTTTATGCCTAGATATATTTATCAAAGTTCAAGATAATTTACTTACCATTTTGACGTTCGAAGCAGTTTTTGCCATAACGGGCTTCAGTGTTCATAAAGGAAGTAGCTATAATTTCTTTCAGTTATGATAGAGTAGTCCTCTTCCTCCCTAACTCATATCCCCTTTCCTCCCTCTCCCTGCACTAGAAAATATAATGGGGCAAATAAATGACTAACAAGTATACAAAATATTTTTTATTTTTTATTTCTTAGTTGACTAAAAATTGACGTGAATAACTTGTTTTGTGGTCTTCTGCAGGTTTTGTTGTTAATGAGAAACCTCACTGTCAACTTGTCTAGCCCTGACTTTGAGCCCATTGTAAGTTTCAAACTCAATCTCCATTATCTTGATGTAGTTTTGCATCATGTTTTTCAAATAATTCTCCATTCTTGCAACTATTGTAAATATTTTTAAACTCTCATTCGGTCTGAATTTGTTGATCTTCACTTCTTTGCACCCTGGATAGTCATTTTCAGTGGATATCGCTGGCTGTGGGTTTATCATGGTGAAAGGTCAAATCCAGATATCCATCTTGTTTTGATCTTGTAGGATATGCAACCCACTTCTCCTTCTTGTTCTATTTTTCTGAACATATAAAAAAATGGCTCCAATCCCTTGTTTATAATTCTGAATCCTAATCTGTTGCTTGTGCATAAATTCTTATCATTATTAATGCATTACACATGTTTTAGTTAATCAAAATTTGGCTAAATTCCCTTTAGAATGAACAGCAGTAAGAGTTTCAGCATTAAAATAGTTTCTCGAAAATATCATAAGGACTTAGTAGAGATTCTTGTTTGGTAAAGAATTTGGATCTGTGAGAAGATGGTGATTGCCCTTTATACAATAATTGTATTAAAGTAAAATGCGACATCAAACTTCATATCTGTTTCTTGACATTCTGCTTAATCATACTGAATATAAATATTGTCTTTGTTCATTCTTGGAGAAAGAAACTAAGGAGGGATAAGGGTTGGTGATGCTTAATGACTCGTGAAGCTGTTTTTAAGAATCAACTTAAATGAAAAATTGATTTATCTGTGGCTCTGAGATTGACTAGTTCATCTTATTGGTTTGTTCAGAGCAAGGTCTTGTCATCATACGATGTTAATACCAAGACAGTAGGAGTTGCTGCAGCCAAGAAGCAAACTAATGATCTATCGTGTCAAACCGCTTAACTACATGCAATATGCTGATTGGTATGTGTTTTTCTTATATCAAATTTGCGGTTTTCTTTAAAATTCCATATCCTTGTTTGTAATGCCTCCTTTTACAGTCAGCTGGGTCAAATTTGCATGGAACATTTGCTCAGCCAGCGGCAAGGCATGGAAGTGTCTTCGACTCGCTGTGAAGCCTGTAAATGTGAAAATATGCCTTGGTAACCAGTAACCACAGCCCGGGGAGTTAGTCAGAGATGCTGAAGAGCAAAAAAAGATTTTCAGCTGATTCTAAGTTCCATAAGGATTGTGGTATTCCCGTGATTCTTGGAGCTTTTTTAAGAAATTGCCTCCGAGTAGACATACATAGGAATATGTTATAGAGAAGAGAACGAATAAACAACTATAGTATAGCTTTTGGTTGCCAAATCTGTGTAGAGACGAGATCTTGATATACTTTGTTTTCGTGTTTCACTCTTGGGAGTATACCCCACCGTTTGCCTGTTGAATCCCTTTCTTCTTTGGATTAGCAGCCTCAATTTGAATGCAAGCATTAACATATGAAATGATCACAAAATTAGGAACAACTCTAAATTATTTTCTTTACTCTATCAAATTATATAGACTATATTGAATTAAGTTACCTCTTTCTTTCTTTAGCGGCTTAAATTTGAATGCAAGTTGGTATCGTATCAAGAAATGATTCCAACCATATTAAACGAAAGATCAAGAATATAGTTGATAATTAATTTACCTTTACCTTTACCTTACCGTGACATTCATTTTTTTTAATTAAACTATTCCTTTGTGAGGAATTTCATTTATTCAGTTCTCAAGTATCTCGATTCAACATTCCCACTCAAGGGACAAACCGTATAGAAGTGAGTTATTTGTTGCAGAAGTAAATAGAATGAATGAAGGCCATTATAGTTTCTAAATCGTTTCAATGGGAGGTTATGATTAAATCGTTAGGGTGTTGCTGTGCTAGTTGGTAGTCATATTTTTGGAGTATTTGTTTATTTTAATTAATTTTTTTATAATTTTTATTTTAAAAAATAATTTTAAAAAATTTAAATAAAAAGTAAAATAAAAAATTTATATAACAAGTATTTAGAAAAATAAAAAAATTCTTTTCATTTTTAATTTAATTTTTTAATTATTTTTTAAAATAATTATTAAAAAATAAAAATCTACTCAAAACATAACCATATCCTAAACGTTATTATATTTAATTTATTATTTTATTATTGGATGATAACAATACACTTTATTATAAAAAATTATGGATGTCACATATAAAATTTATATATTTTTTAAAGTAAGATTCACATATTTTCATAAAACTTACAATCCTCTATAAGGCAAACAAATATCAGCCCTTTTTGATTAGAATCTTTAAGCAAAAAATAAAAAAAAATTAGAAAAAGATAAAATCTAAACTATCTAAGCATTTTTAAACAATTAAAATTAAAAAAAAAAAGTCCCAGCAAAGGAGAATGGTATTATTACCGTTAGACGGTAGGAGAATGGTTCAAAATTCTCCTTATAATTGAATTTTTAATTTTAAAATTAAAAAACAATTGAAATTTTTTTCGAAAAACGTTTCTAAACAAAATTTGTATTTTTTTATTCATGGTCAGCCCCATCCATGTCTTAAGTGGCCCCATTCATCCTGACGTCCCAACTGGTCGATCGGCTTCTGGAGAGTATTAAATTTAAAAGGACGCAGGAACCGTATTCATTCGTTTCCTTCCCTCTTCCCTTGCCCTCATAGTCCACGATTACTACTGTTCAGATTCAGAGACCTGAATCCTACCTGCGCTCGCTGGTAGTATCCCATTCTTCTTGTTTCCGGACTCATTCTTCATCGCCGTGAATGGCACTCGGCATGAGGGGCCTCCACAGGTTGTGTGAATTGCTTTCCGATCTGTTGCCTCAATTTCTTCTTTGGTAGATTGAAGGATCAAAGTGATCGATACAAAATGCTTCAACACCAAATTGTGCAATCCCCGGCTCGACTTGGCCTCACGAACCCAAATTCGCCTTCTATTCAAAACCCTACCCCTCCGAAGCTCCCTCCATCGCAGACCCAGCACCTTCAACCCCTCCAGCAAAATAACTCGAATACACCTTCTGCAGCTCTCCTTTCTCTTCTCCCACCTCTCCCTAGAGCCCAAGCTCTTCTTCTTCAAATGGCTTCCTTAACTTCCAAGCTCTTCGAAGTATCGCCCAATAGGTCCCTTTGGGTCACCGCCTTCCGTGGATCCCTCCCAACCTTCCTTTCTTCCCAAACTCAAGCACAATCGTCTACCCCTCTCGATTCTTCTCCTTCCACGAGCAAAGAAATCCTTTCGCTTTTCACATCTCTTCAAACCCAAATCTTTGAGGCGGTGGCGGAACTCCAAGAAATTCTTGATCTACAAGATGCTAAGCAGAAGGTTTCTCGTGAAATTCGCTCCAAAGATTCGGCGCTGCTTGCTTTTGCCAACAAACTCAAAGATGCTGAGCGGGTTCTTGACATTCTCGTTGATGATTATTCTGATTATCGTCGCCCCAAGAGATTGAAATCAGGAGAGGGTAACGAAGACGATTCATTGAGTTCCACGACTGTCTCATCTCAGCTGAGGCTGTCAGATATACTATCGTATGCCCACCGGATAAGTTACACAACCTTTGCGCCGCCAGAATTTGGAGCTGGGCAAGCACCTCTTCGAGGTGCACTACCCCCTGCACCCCAGGATGAGCAAATGCGAGCTTCGCAGCTATATAATTTTGCAGACCTTGATGTTGGATTGCCTAAAGCAGTTGAAGCCATGGAGAAAACAATCGAGCCTATCATTGAGCCTCCACCTCCACAGCCGGTGGATACCAATCCACTTGCCAATTTGACTGCAATTCAGGGGCTCCTTCCTCCAAATTTTACCGTTCCAACTGGTTGGAAGCCTGGTATGCCTGTGCAATTGCCCATTGATATTCCAATTAAGCCCCCACCTGGGTGGAAACCCGGGGATCCTGTGCCATTGCCACCAATGGACTCCCTTCCTGTACCGAGGTTCGAGGAGCAACAATTACGCCCTCACGTTTCTCAGCACAAGCCACCCGAAGTTATTCAGGTGCAGCCAGTTAATTTGGATCTTGGAGGGAGTGATAGTAGTGATTATAGTAGTGACGAGGCCAGCTCTGATGATGAAGATTGACAAGCCTATGATAATGATACTTTCAAGTTGATAACTGAATGGGTAAGTCTTTATTTGTTAAATTTTTTTTTTCATTTGAAAAAGTTGGAAACGCATGAGCAATCAACTGCAGTTTTATGTGAATTCCTTCAGCAATTATACCCACTCCCCGGCTAATCAGTGCGAGCTATTCTTGATTTCTACATATTGCATTTCTGACATGTTCATGGAATATATGTGCAATGAATTTTTGCTCACTTCTCATGTAATATTTTCATTATTAAACATTACTTGCATTTATATTTTCTGTTTTTTGTATCAAATTATTGGTTCAAAGATAAGATATAGGATGTGTAAGATTTTTTATGCTAAGAAGGGAAGTGCATGTAGACTTTCTCACTTTCGCTAATTTTATGCCGTAGTAAAAGCATTGAAGCAATAAATCGTACGCTGTATCACCTTTAAACAGTAAACTAAAACTAAAGAATGATGTCGGGGGACTGTTAAATAAATTTGCAGAGAGGTATTTGTGTTTGCAATTTTGGCCAATTCATTGAATAGGGCCAGTATTTTGTCTGTTTTTACGTGGCCATGGATGAATTCCATTGTGCTAATTGGATTTCTCATGGCTGGCAGAATGGAGTGATAACTGAACATAAATTGATACTCTGGAATTTGGGTTATTGCTAATCAATTGGGGTGAAGTTCTTTAAAATTTCTTCATAAATAAATGCCTTTCTACCTCGAAATGAAAGTTGCATGAGGCGGGAGATGATAAAATATTTCTTTCTTTTCATTTGGCGGAAGGATTTTTTTTTTTCCTGTTAGAAAGATTTGGTCTCTATTGAAGGAGTAAAATCATACAAGAGCTGAAAAGCTTGCAATGTATAGAAAGTGAAGTGTATTATGTGCTAAAATGTGCTTTTTTCAATGTATGAATAGGATATATAATACTGTAAGCTGAAGGTGTTGATGATCTGAAGCAGGGAGAAACTTAAACAAAAGAAGGCGCATAACCGTTTGCTGTTCCTGGTGGATTAGCTGACGAAAGCTGATAAATAGTTTGCAACTTAAAGCTTCTGTGGCGGATACAAGAAATGAGTGGACCAGTGGAAGTTATACATATACACGATATAAGCTTTTTGTTGACTATTGTCACAACAACTATATAAACTGTTCGGGATGTTGTGTAAAATTTCATGCTGAGTTTGGCCCCTGCTATTCACATAAGTTGTTTTAGTTGTATAAACTTTTTTTAGCATTATTCAAACGGAGGATTCTAAGTTACAGTCACAGTTTGGGGTGGTAACTTAATTTTTAATTAATTTCTTTACTTTTTTTTAATTTTTAATATTTATGAATTATTATTTATGTAATATATTTTTTTATAAATTTTTTTATACTTATGAGTAAATAGTATTAAAAAATTTATAGATGAGTAATATAAAAAAGATAAAAAATTTTTTTAAAAAATTATATGATTTAGATAATAATTAGTTAATGTTAAAAAATAAAAAAATAAAAATAAAAAATAAAAAAAAATAAATTTTGCTTGTTGAACGTTGTGGTGTAGTCCAAAAATGAGATTACACTATAACAAACACTTTTTGCATGAAGGGAGAATCCACGGTGACTATAACAAACACTTTTTGCATGAAGGGAGAATCCACGGTGACAAATTGGGAAACGAATTGAGAAAAACTAAACCCCCCCCCCCCCCAACACCTTGTCGAAGGATTACAAAAGCCAGGAAGGGCATGCAAACAGAAGGAAGAACTCCAGCCAAAATAAATAGAACTCTGCTAAACAACAGATCTGTTCTTCTGAAACGAGAGATAACTCTTTAACTGAAAATTTTTGTCAAATTTATAAAAGATGAATGAACTAAGTCAATTTTATATATATGTTTGTGTCAAAGATAGATTTTAACAAGTTTATGTATTTATTTATAATTAATTTTATGTATTTATTTTTTTTATAATTTTTCCTTTAACAAGTCCTTTTTCAACTTAAACAGCCAATTGAATACTCCTTTTTGGTCAACAACATTAAATACCAAAAATTTTTAATTAAGTTCAGAGCAAAATCGAAATTCTTAAACAGCCCATTAGACATCAAGCCCATGACCCAACAAACATATACCAGCTGATGCCCAACCATAGGCAGATGGAAAGTTGAGCCTCCAACCAAACTAGAAAACAACCGAATACCAAGCCCATCTTCTTCAGCTGGGCTTGAGTCTGCTAACATGCGCCTACAATGGAGGATGTGAAAATGCCCACATAGTAGGTGCTATATAAACTTCGAAACGGCCCTGTATCATTTCTAACTCTTGGCAAAACCCTAGCTGTGCCCTCTCCGCTATCAGCCATGGCCGCAGCAGCTCGTCCCCTCGTCACTGTCCAAGCCCTTGAGGGTGACATGGCCACTGATGCAGCCGCAACCGTTCCACTCCCTGATGTCTTGAAGGCATCCATTCGACCCGATATAGTCACCTTCGTTCACTCCAACATTTCCAAGAACAGTCGCCAACCTTACGCCGTCAGCAAGCGTGCCGGTCACCAGACCTCTGCCGAATCATGGGGTACCGGCCGTGCAGTGTCTCGTATCCCCCGTGTCCCCGGCGGTGGTACCCACCGTGCCGGTCAGGCAGCTTTTGGTAATATGTGTCGTGGTGGTCGTATGTTCGCTCCTACCAAGATTTGGCGCCGCTGGCATCGTAAGATCAATGTCAATCAGAAACGTTATGCTGTCGTTTCAGCCATTGCTGCTTCGGCAATTCCATCCCTTGTTCTGGCTCGTGGTCACAGAATTGAGTCTGTGCCGGAAATCCCTCTTGTTGTCAGCGATTCTGCTGAAGGTGTTGAGAAGACTAGGGATGCTATCAAAGTGCTGAGGCAGATCGGCGCTTTTCCCGACGCTGAGAAAGCAAAGGACAGCCACTCCATCCGCCCTGGTAAGGGTAAAATGAGAAATCGCCGATACATCTCTCGCAAGGGTCCTTTGATTGTGTATGGAACTGAGGGAGCCAAGGCTGTGAAAGCTTTTAGAAACATTCCTGGGGTTGAGATTGCCAATGTGGAGAGGCTGAACCTTCTTAAGTTAGCTCCCGGTGGTCATCTTGGTAGGTTTGTTATTTGGACTAAGTCTGCTTTTGAGAAGCTGGATTCGATATATGGTTCGTTCGACAAGCCATCAGAGAAGAAGAAAGGCTACCTGCTTCCAAGGAGCAAGATGGTTAATTCTGACTTGGCCAGGATCATCAACTCTGATGAGATTCAATCCGTTGTCAGGCCTATCAAGAAGGAAGTCAAGAGGGCACCACTGAAGAAGAACCCGCTCAAGAACCTGAATGCTATGTTGAAGCTGAATCCATATGCTAAGACTGCTAAGAGGATGGCTCTTCTTGCTGAGGCTCAGCGGGTGAAAGCAAAGAAAGAGAAGCTTGATAAGAAGAGGAAGTCTCTCTCTAAGGTGCGATATTCCGAATCCCTCGCTTCAGTATATACTATATACTATATAATCTGGTCTATCAGAACTGATGATATTGTCTTGAGTTTATTAATTTTAAGACAATTCATGTTGCATGTACAGAGTTATTTCACGTCACATCCAGATTCATGTAGCATTGCTATTAATATTCTTTCACAGAAGGAAGCATCTTTAAGTTATCTCACTGATTGCATGTTAGGTTTGCATTATAACTCACAGTGGTATGCTTTAGTTTGCCGAGTATTATCTTTAGCAAGTGAGATATGGTATTGCATTCATGGCACAACTTTAATTAACTCTATGGGATCACAGTTCAGGGAAACAAGTGTGCACAAATATATATATATATATATATATATAATCAATTTATATTGAAGAATAGAAGAGTTGATTTGGAAATAACTTTCAATGTATCTTACGATTCTCTTTGTTGTTGTTGTGCTTTTTGAATGTTTTAACATTTAATGCATTTCTTGCTAGTTGTAATTTTGCTTTAAGTTTCGCAATTGTTTTAATTAACTTTTTGTTTCCTGCCAGGAGGAGGCTTCTGCTATCAAGGCTGCAGGAAAAGCATGGTATCAAACCATGGTGTCGGACTCTGATTACACAGAATTTGAGAACTTTTCAAAGTGGTTGGGTGTTTCCCAGTGAAGTCTTTTGCTATTGAACAGCATTTAGAATTTGTTTTGTTTTCGTTGTATTACTTCTTATTTGCTGTTTTGAGACAGCAATTACAGTGGGAGGAAAACTTGCACAACAATAGAAAAGATTTACTTTGGGTTTTTCTGCCTCCCATCATTTTTACTTGTTTTCTGGTTAGGGGGGAGAATCTTTATCATTAGAAACTGGAATTAAATATTTTAGGTTTTGAAATTAGCGATTCAATGTTGTTGAAATATTAAGTACCTCATCTGCAATTTAGACTCAGATAATTTTTGGTTCCGCATAGATTGCTCTTAAAGGAGCTGCTATTTGCAGTCTTCCCTTCTTGATTTGTAATGGCATGAAAACTCAAATAAGAGTTTTTGTGTCAGTGAATGCTATTAGTTTACTTTATATTCTAGTTGTGATTTCTGGTTTAGACCTCCTCGTTTTTTAATCTTTAGTCTTAGAAAGTAAAAGAGGCTTCATTGAAGTACTGATTTCTCATGCTAACTCCAAGCAAAATCTGAATAGAATATATGTTAACAGTTTGTTATGCGTTTTTTTTTCCTTGTAATAATCGAATAGAATTCTTGTGTACAACCTTTCTAATGTGATTTAGCAGAGGTCAAACCCCCAGAGGATTCAGGTTGTTTCTTTTTATGCTACAGAAATTTTAAGTTACTAATAATGCAGTAGCACCTGTTTACCGTCCTCATTCCATTGACTGGCGAAATTTAATTAAAGAAGATGAATAACTTAATTGGCAAATTCCAGATGAAGATCGAAATTTGGACCGTATATTGATTGGATAATGGTAACGGTGACTTAGCTAACTCTGGCTTGACATGATAGATGGATTGGGGATACTGGTCTTTGAAATATAAACCTGATAACGTTTACCATCTGGAAATGAATTTCGTATTATTAAAACCCTAAAAGTCCAGGTTTTTCTTTTGGGTATGGCTTTGTATGCACACAAAACTTCTTGCTAGAAGAGACGTATTGTTTCATGAATTTTTTTTTTAAAAAAAATACAACAAGAAGGTATCAACATCCCTTTTTGTTATATCAAAATATTATATTCTCAATGTTCATATTCATATACTTCCACTTGTTAAAAGGTAATTACCAAATTTGGTTTCCTTGTTTGGTTGTTTATAGATTTTTGTTTTTAATTGGATAACAGTATCATTCATTTGTAGATAACTGTAAAGACAATTTTAACAACTTTAACTGTCTACTTAAAGTTATACTCATGATAACTCATGATAACTCTTGAGTCATTATCATAACCCATTCAAGCTCAAAGAACATTTTAAAAGATTTAAACAAATTTTAGATTGTCTGAGAGTGAGTGGTTTCTAAAATTAATTATTGAAATTCATTAATGGAGGTGTACGTGTTGTTCATTAAGTTTAGTCCTTAATTGAATACATTCTTCTTCGCGTTAGACTCAAAAACTTTGAGTAATAGGAGTAATTTATTAAAAAAAAAAAGTGTTTATAAAAGTAATTTTTATTTTTATTAAATTTCTAATTATACTTAATAATACTTATATAAAATACATGATCTCATCATTTTTATTAAAAAAAATAAATTATAATTATTTATTGCATGTTTTTATATTTTAAAAATATATAATTTTTTTTTATTTTTAACATTATCAAAAATATCTCTTTATATATTAACTAAATAATTATTTAACCGTTTATCTCTTATACTATTGTACATTCCATTTCTAGAAAAAAATTTCATTTTCAAATACAAAAATATCTCTTTATTTTTTCATCTTCTAAAAATTATTTTTTTATGGATAGTCCTAATGGTAATGGTGTTGGTGTTGGTGAGTTTTTTATTTCAATAAATTCTTGAAACTCTAATATTGATTTTCTTTTACAATATTTCTTCATGTCTAGCACATTAAAAATAAAAATACAATCACATATTAAATAAATATGCTTTCTAAGTTACTCCAAAAATAGCAATACTCTTGGAGTAGCATTCTATTATTTTCTTTATTTTTTAAAATTTATTTTAAGAAAAAATTTAAAATAATTTGAAAAAAATAAAAAAAATAAATAAAAAATAAAAATTCCATAACAATAGTATTCAAAAATTAATAAACAAAGAAACAAAGAAAAAGTAAAAAAAAAAAATCTTTTGATTTTTTTTACTTTTTTAAGATTCTTCTCAATTATTTTTTAAAATAAAAATTATAAGAAAAAAAATAAATAAAAAATAAATAAAATAAAATAAAATGTTACTTCAAGATTATGACTAGTAACTTAGAAAGTACCATAAATGTATAGAATTAAATTAATTGATTGCATACTAGATTGCAAACTTAAAGTATTTGAAAATTTAAAATAATTGTAAAATTTTATACTCTATAACTTTCAATCACCAAATTACATAAATCATAATAACAAAATAATAAAATATAAAAAATAGTAGTGATTCTATCACAATAAGTCAATAATACAATAAAATAATAAAAATTAAAGATATTACAAGTTTATTTTTTATAATTTTTAAATGATATAATAAAAATTTTTTAAATTTAGTATTAGTTGAAGTTTCTAATTCTTTCAAAAAAAATATCTTAAATATCTAAGATATTTTTAAAAACCTTTTAAATTGATGAGGATATTTTTAAATTGTGTTGATAACTTATTTATTTGAGTTAATAATTTAATGAAATAAAAAAATTTATAGGTCAAAATTTATTATAATATATAAATAAGTAAAAAAAAAATTATAGTGAGGGCAATTGCCCACCCCATTTCAAGTGAGTCCGCCAGTGCTTCTTCCACGGATGAATTACACATTTTATTAAGGCAGAGGAGGAAGGGGCCAAAGCCAAACCGTAACAGAAATGGCAACTACCGTAAACATAAAGTATGTGCTTCTGTAACCGAAGAAGCATCTTCGTAGACGGCGTTTGTTGGATCTTTGATTCACAATCACATGCTGTTTGTTACTCTTCTTCTTCTTTCCTATTAGGCTATTACCAACCTTTTCTTTACCTCAAAACACATTTATAATTACTCATATACATAACATATGAGATATTATGTATTAATTTATTTTTACTAAATAAATAATAAATAACAAAAATATATAGATTTATAATTTATTAAATTGTTACATTAATATTACTTGTTGTAAAAAATAACCTTTATAAATATGATATTTAAAAACGATATTATATAAAAAGAATTGAAAAAAACAGAAAATAGGGGGAGGGGCGAAGGGGTGCAAGAGCAGTGACAAGTGACAAGTGTAAGGAGAATGAACGAAGTTGGAAACCAGGGAAGGAGTGGGGGGCGGAGGGTCCCCTTTCTCTCCCACTCCAAAAGCACCGAAATGTCTCATCGCCCTCGTTCTCGTTCTCTCCAACCTCATCCCTCCCATGTTCCAGTCTTCCAGCACCTTTCATTTTCAGGTTACGGTCAGATGATTTTTGGCAAAAATAAATAAATATATTGACAACAAAAGAATACTCAACTCGACCTGTTTGAAATATGATCCAATCCCTCCAAGCCTCAATGATAAATTGCTAATACTTTTCAATAGGAAATATTGTTATGTTACAGTATTATTTTTATATAACATTTTATTATTATTATTATTATTATTATTATTATTATTTATTTTATTTTGTATTATTTAAATTATTTTTTACATTTTTAAAAAAAATTTACTTTTCTTTTAAATAGTAGAGAAATTTTAATATTATTGTTTTAAAAATATTAAAAATTAAAAGAATTATCAGATAATATATCAAATAATACAAAAAGTTTTCAAAATAAATATAAAAAAGAGTGATAAAAGATAAAAAATAAAAACGAGGTAGCTTAACAAGAGCTTTCAATAAATATTTTCCCTTTTATTATTAAATTATCCCCAAAAAAAATCATATTATTGAGGTATGTTTATGGTAGAACGTAGAACATCTTTATTAGGGGAAAAATAGATATATATATATATAGAACCTAAAAGGCAAAAAGAACTATATAGGCTGGTAAAAATAAAAAATAAATTAAAATAAGGGTAAAAAAGAAATGGACCCCACCACCCCTTCGGTTCCCCCTATTGCTTCTTGTTATTTGCTCCATCGCCATCACCAACACGAACAACGCACCCCTTTGTCCCTCCACCTTCTTCTTCTTCTTCTTCTTCTTCTTCTTCTTCCTGCATGAAAATCCCACCGCCACCGCCGGTCATGATACCCTCTTAGCCGGCGTCTCATCCTCTCTCCTTTCCTACAGACGCAATACCACCTTAACTATGTCTCTCTCCCTCTTTCTTTCTTGTTCTCTGCATGGGCATTCGCATTCAACAACGATGACATTCTCTTGCTGACCCATTAGTTTGGATCCCTCGAATACTAGCTACGTTTCACTTTTATGTTAATGCCATTCCTCCTCTGTTAGTTGAGGCCAGTGAGCACCTATTGCGTAAAAAATTAGCTGAAAACCAACAGTTAGGCATCACTCACAAGTCACAATGTTGGATCTTAATCTCAACGTCGGTTCCTCCGCTTCTGGATCGAATTCCATCAACATGGCTACCGGAGAAGTTCTACCACTTTCTGGTAGCCAAATGGATAGCTCTGGAAGCTTTAATTCTTCCGTCGTCAATGCCGATACCTCCACGAACACTTGTGACGAAGATTCTTGCTCTTATGGCGACAACTTTTTTCACAAATTGGGACTACTAAAAAAGAACGCTATAGATGATGGCACAAGCTCCAAAGCAGTTGAACTTCCTGAAGGCGAAGGAGAAGATGGCTGTAAACGGACCATCCAGCTTTTCCCAATCGCCGGAGCTGAAGAGGTTGATGTTACTGAATTGGGAATCGGTCAGCGGTTTCCCAGTTCGTCTTCAAGCAAGGGATGGTTGGATTTCTCGTGCAAGGAGGTGGGTTATGGTGGAAAGCCGGAGCAGAGGATGCCACCCCAGCAGCAGCAGAGACCGCAGGTCAAGAAGAGCCGGCGGGGACCCAGGTCTCGGAGCTCGCAGTATCGTGGCGTTACATTTTATCGAAGAACTGGAAGATGGGAATCGCATATTTGGTTAGTGATTAGTAATTCGATATACTGTTTGTTATAGTAGTTAACCAATGATTTTCGAACTTCAAATACATCTGATTTGCTTTTCTTTTATTCTTCTTCTTTATTTTCTTTGGTCTTTAGATTCTTCTGTTTCTGAACCCACTTTTGTCGGTATTGTGTGCAGGGATTGTGGGAAGCAAGTGTACTTGGGTAAGGAAGCAACCACGGTGATTGTAGGAATAGGAATTTCGTTTTTAATGTTCATTGAAGAGTAGTTGGAAACTGGGACATGATTCTGAACTTTCTTGCTTTTATTTGGGTCCTTTTCCTGTGTGGTTTGAATATCGGTTTTGATTTTTATTTCTGTAGGCGGATTTGATACAGCGCATGCTGCAGCAAGGTATAAAGTATTTTCAGATTGAGATTTCTTAAACTGACCATATTGGTTGAAGTTTGTTTCTAGCATATATCTTGGAATTTCCCTCCGTAATTTGTTTTTGGGATTCAGGGCATATGATCGTGCTGCAATCAAATTCCGTGGCATAGAAGCAGATATCAATTTCAACGTCAGTGATTATGAGGAAGACATAAAGCAGGTTAATGAGCAGATGATCCTGTAGTCCATAGTTGTACTCTAAATTTTGGTAGAAGTTTCAATTATTGCCTGAATTCTTCTGCAGATGAGTAACTTCACAAAGGAAGAATTTGTGCATATCCTACGTCGGCAAAGCACTGGCTTTTCGAGGGGAAGCTCGAAATATAGGGGAGTTACTCTGCATAAATGTGGGCGATGGGAAGCTCGTATGGGGCAGTTTCTTGGGAAAAAGTGAGAAGCCCTTTGATTGAATTGCATTGACAGTTGAAAACACGAGCTTTATATGTCTTGAATTTGCCTTTGTATGTCATTTTAGTGGGCATATGCATTAAGTGTCATCACAAAATTTTATCCCTCTACAAAGTGAAAGTAGGTAGCCCCATATGCTTAGGACCTTAGGTTCTCAATAGCTTGGTTTCTTTTGTGATAAACCAAAATTCTGTTTTTTCATTGGTTAGGGTTCATTGCTTGCCTGCAGGTATATATATCTGGGGCTATTCGATAGCGAAATAGAGGCTGCAAGGTCTTATCGATTATATATCAGATTAATTTAAACTGGACGTCTAAACTTTTTGGACTCCATCTATTTTATATTTACTTTCATACTTGGTGTGTTACGTTCTTATGAAACCAGGGCATATGATAAGGCTGCTATAGAATGCAATGGAAGGGAAGCTGTCACAAACTTTGAGTCTAGCTCATACGTAGGGGAGATAATTTCTCGTGCTGATAATGAAGGTACTACTTTATTGTGGAGGCTTATTTTATTTTTCTACGTTGCTTTATAAGCTGCTTATAGAGAAGACTATTGTGTCTCAATGTGTTGAAGTATACCAGTTCTGACACTTTATGCAGATAGCAACCACAATCTTGATCTTAGCTTGGCCATAGCTCCCCCTGCTTACTCAGATGGTTTCCAAGTTCAGCGTGGCTGGGTCAACGTACCTGTTGATGGGAGAGTTACGGTAATGTGGAGAAATCTCTTACAGACCTCCTGCTCAATTCATTTCTTGACCTCTGCAATCTCATTAGCCCCTTTGCTACTGTATCTATATCTGAATTCTCAGTTTGTATATATTTTAACTTAGCTCCCATCATATATATCTTCATTTCTCTGTTAGCTTGAGCACTCTGCATCAAGATCACTGAAGTCTCAGCCGTCTCATCTTTTCTCGATAGCTTCTGAGCATCCTTCTGTCTTGAGTGGTACCAATTTCTTTCCCATCAGTAAGGTAATTTCATATACTTAATTGCGTTAATTTCTTATATGTTAGATACGATCAGTCATTCTCTTTTCTATTCACAGGAAAGAGCAATAGAGCAAAGAATGGAAGCTGACTCCCTGCCGAACTGGGCATTTCAATTCCAAGGTCCTTATGGCGGGGCAACTTTGATTCCATCCTTCTCTGCTGCAGCATCATCAGGATTCCCTTCTTCAACAAGATTACCACCAGCTGCTGATAGTCAAATTCATTTTCCAAACATGACGATCCTCCACCCTCATTTTTCTTCATCAATCACTAACTCCAGCATCATATCAAATCAAAACCAGATAGAGCAAAGCAGCGATTTAAAATCTTCGAGTTTGTTTAGGAGGTAGGAATTGGCTAACTAGCTGGTAGGACGAGAAGTTGTAATTGGACTGCTAGGTTCAAGAGCAATTTTCACTTAGTCGCTTACCCTTTAATCGATTAATTTTCTTCGGTGCAAAGAACTGCTAATCTGACACTTATCTTTCATCAGCATCCAAACTCGGGGCTTGTTTACCTTAAAAATATTTGAAAAATGTCGGTTGATTTTTTGAAGCGGGGGTATTTCGCTTCAAGAAGAAATGCATTATTGCAGACGAGAATGTTTATATTTTGTAGGCTAGGTGCTCTTGTCAAGTTAAATTCCTCGTTGCTTTGTAGATACTAGTTGACTACTTTGGTCCCATGAGTTTGCTTAGTTTTCAGCCCTCAATAGAAGTAGTCAATGCCGACATATCACTGCACAAATCGGTGCGATGGGGCATAAATCTGTCTTTAAATGGTCCTACTTTGTGACAACCATACCCCAACTCATTCATTTGTACATTCTGTGAAGATTCCAAATCACTTTGCTTATGGTACGTCTTCGAAACTTAACTGTGGGCAGTTTAAGATTTGGTTGGAGGACAATGGGGAGGGATTAAAATGTAAAATACGCAACGAATGAAATAACTTGTTTGACATTGTTGTCCTTGGCCTTCTCCCAGACGAAAGACTTTCAGTTTTGGCGCTACCGTGCTAGTGTAATTATGCATTACTCTTAAAATTCAGAAGAAACACTGTCCAAGAAGATAATGGAAGCTTTTCTTCAACTCCAAAGTCCAATTTGACAGAGTACATCTACTTTCTCCCTCTCTCTAGAGTCTCTACCCTCTTACCTTTTGTATACAAGTATTTAGTGTGTTAATGAAATGACCATTATAATAACTCTCCTTAGCCCGATGTGTCGTAATGAACCAAAAGAGTATTGCCTTTAAAGCGTATAATACATCAATACTCATGTCCAGAATCTAGGTACGAGAAAAAAATTGTAATTACATTATTGTCCTCTAGTGTGATAATTGGAGGCCACGTGTGCAAGTTGGGGGGGTTTTGGACACGTCCCGTCCCTTGTCCTTGGAATAAAGTAATTCGCGCATTCCTCGGCTTTACCCGTACACCCGCTGCTGCAAACAAAATAAATTAACTGATATTATGAGCAGCATCAAAAGCCTGCCCCCCAGACCCAGACCCAGGGCCCTGGTCTGAATTCCCCCCTGTACTTTCTAGTTTCTGTACGTGAATAGTATAAAGTTTATTATTCTGCCAGCCTTCTCTCTCTCCCTCTGGAGGCCTATTATATCCGTACCCTTATCTCTCAACCTTTTTATCACAGTCTCTCTCACTCTCTCCAGACTTCAAAGCTGCGAATGAATGGGCAAATCTAACTTGGACCCGGATCGCAGCCGAAAGCATTTTCTATTTTTTTTTAAATCTCAACTTTTTAAACAGTTTTGGGTGGCTGAGATTTGATATGCATTTCTTTTGGACAACAAAACTTTGTCTTTATGTGAAAAGGATCTCAGCCAAAAAAGCTGGGATCCATTTCCATCTAACTTGGGTTTTGCTTTTATTTTTTTTTTCTTCTTTTGTTGAGCTTGAGTTCAAGCATTGTAATGGGTAGAAACTGAAGCTGATTAAACATATCAGAATCTGAGAAGGTGGCCACTGGAAAAATTGCAATGCCTTAGCTGTGGCCATTATTACGAGTCATGTTCTTCGCTGTTTGTGAATTTTAATTATGAAAGAAATATGTTCGTCTTTAGGTTGCTTAACCTCAAGATTTACACTGAACAATCTTGCTTCTCTTTAGAAGTGCGATGCATCTTAATGTTTTGGCCATCACTATTAAACTAAGCTCTTGAATTAAAAGGGCAATAGGCCAATTGGTTGTGATGATGCCTCCTAGATAGGTATAATAAAACTCCCTCAACTTTGTCTGTGGCATAGGCTCATTTTCCTAACCCCTCCTTCTCGGTATGTTATTATGACCTCTTGACACACTGTTATGTTATGCACGTAATTGCTTCCTAATTTCAACTTTGTCTGTGGCATAGGCTCATTTTCCTAACCCCTCCTTCCCTGTATGTTATTATGACCTCTTGACACACTGTTATGTTATGCACGTAATTGCTTCCTAATTGGATGTAGGTATTGGTATCGGTATTGTATTGGTATTGATTGTAAGAAAAAAAAAATTTTGTATGAATTTATAATATTATTTATAGAATTAATTTATGAACATATTTATTTTTGACATGAGCTTTGATTTAAAAAAATTTAAATGGGTAAGATCTTCCTCTCCAGTTACAGATAAAAAGGCGGCCTTCAATGGGACAAGTTAAATATCAGAGACTAATTATATATCTTATATTAGGTTAGGAGTGGAGAGGCAACCAAACCTTTTATAAAAATAAAATAATCCTAATAGGCGCTCTCATTACTGGCCTATAGGATTTGGTCTACACTAAACCGCCAACCACATCAATTTCACAAAGGTATATCAAGCCCAATAACAATAATTGTCACAATATGCGCTTTAACTATCTCCCAATGGATCCATAGTTAGTCAGTTTTATAAAATCATAAAACATCTAATTACTGGCAACCTACCACAGAAAAATTCCAACATTCTCCCAGACTACACTAATTGCATAATAGAATTTATGAAACATTTTATTTTGCAAACGACTCCCTGGCTGAGACAAAGTTTTAAAATGTGGCCACAATTTAAAAAAAAAAAATCGATTCAATTGACAATACCTTTTAGATGACCCAGTATTATGAGACTTAAAATGTCGAATCATGCCAATAATTGCACCCTTAATTGATGCAAGACCTTCCATGGTTACAAATACTATAAATCTCATAAACCAAAGTTTGTGATGTGATAGTGTAGCATGAAAATAGCATCAACATGTAATCTCATCGTGCTATATTCAATATCGGTCCACCACGATTTCTCTCATTCAACATGCTCCATACGAGCCAAATAGAGAAACTCGTTCCTAGCAATAACATATGCTAGTATATTGTCTCAAAATTTCAAAATAGTGTTAATAATGAGACATAATCAACCAATTTTTTTTTTTTTTTTTGCTCAGACTGATACCGAATCTTAGCTCCATCATGGTCTTACAACCATCAGAAAATACACTACCAACAAAATTTTATATACCATGATAAGTATATTAATTATCAAGGCAAATATACATAATAAAACATCGGTGTGTAAATAAATGTATATTATTTCATATAACCATAACTTCAATCATATGATAATAGGGTTCATAATACTAGAATAATAAAACATTACAAAACTCCCACTAACCAAGTACATCAAAAGAATTCAAAACACCCATATTTTCAACATGTGTCTTAAACACTATGGGTCTTAACTCCTTGGTTAGTAGATCAACTAGCATTAAATCTGTACCAATATGTTCAACAACAATGATATCATTCTTCATATGATCTCTAACAATCAAGTACTTTAGCTCTATATGTTTAGATCCACTAGAAGACTTGTTATTCTTCAGAAATTGAACAGCTGCACTGTTATCACAAAAAATTTGCAATGGTCTATTAATGGAGTCAACAACCTGTAGTCTTAAGATAAAATTTCTCAGCCACATAGCTTGAGAAGCAACACCGTAACAAGCAATAAACTCAACCTGCATAGTAGAAGAAGCTGTTATGGTTTGTTTGACATTCTTCCATGATATGGCACCACCTGCCAACATGAAGATATAAGCCAAATTCGATTTTAAATCATCAGAACATCCATCAAAATCTGAATTCGTATAGCCAACCACTTCCAGGTTATCAACATTCCTGTATACAAGTATGTAGTTTTTCGTCTTCTGTAGGTATCTCATCACTTTCTTAGCAGCAACCTAATAGTCACTCACATGATTAGATAAATATCGCCCAAGTACACTAGTAAGAAAAGCCAAGTCAAGCCTAGTGCAAACTTATGCATATATTAAACTCCTTACAACACTTGCATAAGGAATATTCTTTACCGATTCTTTCTTAATCTCATTTCTAAGGCATTGACTGTTATTAAACTTGTCGCCCTTGGCAACTGGGACATCCCTAAGCTTACAGTCTTTTATACTGCATATTTCTAGAACTCTATCAACATAAGATCTCTGTGACAGTCCTAACAGATTTCGAGTTCTATCTCTGTTAATTTGAATCCCCAATATAAAGGATACTTCACCAAGATCTTTCATATCAAAGTTTTCAAACATCTGTTTGGTATCAAACAGTAAAGTCAAATCATTGGCAGCAAGTAACATATCATCAACATAGAGAACTAGAAAAATGAATTTGCTCCCACTGGTCTTTAGATATATACATTGATAAACTTTGTTCTCAATGAAGCCTAAAGAAGTCGCAACTTCATCATATTTAAGGCACCATTGGCGAGAGGCTTATTTTAAACCATAGATGAATTTTTTTCAATCTGCACACTAAGTGCTCACTCTCACTTTCCTTAAAACCCTCAAGCTGTTTCATGTAAACTACTTCATTTAAATTTCCATTCAGAAAAGCGATTTTGACATTCATCTGATGTAGTTCTAAATCAAAATGAGCCACTAAAGACATAATGATTCTAAAAGAATCTTTAGAAGAGACTGGAGAGAAGGTCTCAGAGTAATCAATACCTTCTTTTTGAGTGAAACCTTTAGCTACCAATCTAACTTTAAAATTCTCAATTCTTCCTTTGGAATATTTCTTGGTCTCATATACCCACTTGCAACTAATGGGTTTACAATTTTTAAGAAGTTCAACAAGATCCCAAACTTCATTTTTAGTCATCGACTACATTTATTCCTTCATAACATCTCTCCACATATCAGACTTAGTACAAGTCACAGCCTCACGATACGTCACAGGATCAACCACATATCTTATGTTATAATCATGTTCCCCTAAGAAACTTGTCACATAATAATCAAGAATTACAGGCTTCTTCTGTCTTTCTAACCTCCTTATGGGTATTATTGCAACAAGGTCAACCGGTTGAAGATTTTCAGCAACATCAATTGGTTGAAAATTTTCTATAGATTTAATAATCCGAGAATCATCAACATGAGGCTCGTTAGCATTTTATGTACCCACAATAGTTACAGGTGCCAAGCTCTCAAATATAAGCAGAGATAAGGAAACAGCTCATGTGTCACTATTTTCAATTGCAACCTGTTTAGTTTCAAATTCAGCAACATTAAATTCAAAGAATTTCGTAGTCATAGACTCAACAATTTTGGTACCTCTTTTAGGACGATAAAACTTATTTCCTTTTGCACGATCTGGATACCCAATGAAGTAACACCTAACGGATCTGGGGTCGATCTTTTTCTCTGAAGGATTACAGATCCTTACCTCTGCAGAGCAACCCCAAACTCTAAGGTTATTCAAACTGGGCTTTCTATTAGTCCATAACTCAAAAGGTGTTTTAATGACAAATTTGCTAGGAACTCTATTAATGATGTATAAAGATGTTTTAATGGTTTCTTCCCAAAGATAATATGGCAACTTTATTCTGCTAATCATGCTCTTCATCATATCTTTAAGAGTACGATTTTGCTTTTCGACTACACTATTCTGTTTAGGACTTCCTAGCATGGTATATTGGGAAACAATCCCACAATCTTGTTGATAGTTGGCAAACGGTCCTATGCATTGCCCGAACACATTGTGTTTACCATAGTACTCACTACCCCTATCAGATCTCACAGTTTTGATGACATTTCTCAGTTGTTTTTCAACTTCAGTTTGGAAAAATTTTAAACTTTTCAAGTGCATTAAATTTTTCCTTTATCAAATAAAGATAACCATAATGAGAAAAATAATCAATAAATGTGATGAAATACTTTCCTTCACAAATAGTAGAAGAATTAGGCCCACTAATATCAGTGTGAATAATTTCCAAAAGGTCAGAGCTTCATGTCGCACCTTGCTTCTTTGACTTAGTTAATTTTTTCCTAATACAATCCACACATGTGTCCATGTCATCAAAGTTTAGGGAATGAAGTATATTATCTTTAATTAACCTTTCCACAATTTCCTTAAAAATGTGTCCCAATCTTTTATGCCACAATTTAAAAGATTTCTCATTAACTCTTGTTCTCTTAGACATACCAATTTCAACTAGCAAGGAGGCATACTATCTATCAAGATTTAAACAAAGTTTGTATAAATCATCATCCAAAATAACAGAACCAAAAAAAAAATGAAATTTAACATCAAATTCATTCTTCCATTGCCAAAATTAAAATGATATCCAAAGCTAAAACAGAAATCAAATTTCTTTTAAAAGAGGGTACATAGAAAATGTTTTCTAAAGTAAATTCAAAAGCATTCTCTAAAATCAACTTGACCACTCCCACTCCCACTCTCATAGCCTCTACTTCTACTTCTAAATTGTCCCATACTTTTAGCTTGGACTCTCTTTTAGTTGGTTTCTTTTTGCTTGTGAACCCTTGCAAGGTAATGACTATATGAGTTATGGCACCACTGTCTATCCACCAAGAGTTAATTGGAACATTAACTAAGTTGGATTCAAAACAGACACAAGCCAAAGGATTACATTCTTGTTTTTTCTTGTCCTCTAACCAAGTTTTGAAAAACTTGCAATTAGCTCTTAATGACATTTCCTTTTGCAATGAAAACATTCAATGTCTTTCGCAACAACGGCCTTATTCCCTCATATATTGTGATTATGACCGGTATTTTTTGTGATAACCATGCCTTTTGGTATCCTGAATTTTCTTAGGAGCATACTAATTGTACTTCTTTTTGTTGTTAGCCGAACTTTTATCAGACTTTAACTTGGCTTGGAAGTAAAGCAAAGCAGTGTCACTCTTCTCTTTCTTCAATTTCTCCTATTCAACAACACATTTGGTTATCAGCTCATTCACACTCCATTTCATTAAAGGTGTTAAAGGCATTTTTGATCTGGGTGAACTCAAGTGGCAAAGTATTCAGGGTATGTGGCATGAGCTTAGTTTGGATGTGAACTATCCTGATGATAAAGTCCCTGACTCCTCCAACATTATCATATCTTATATTCATAAGTTTTCTCAATAGACATCCAGACTCAGCATTATTAAATACCTGGTACCTATCCCCTATGGATTTCATTAGCTGTTTCACATTTGTAGTATATGGCAAGCCACTCAACAAACGTTCAAAAACATATTTCTAAATAGCCAAAATCCTCAGCCTATTAGACCTCTCCCATTTAACTCGAAGATATTTCTGATCTTGAGTACTCTCAGCAATTGGCTTTTTTAGCTCATCCTCACACAGTGCCATGTCTAGGTTAACCATACCTAGAGCAAATTCTATGTCTTTCTTCTATATTTTAAAATTTGAGCCATTTAATTCTTCAACAATAGCAGTGTTATTGTTCAAACCAAAAGAGACTACTATAAAGAAATGCAATATGTCAGTTACAGGACAAATTACATATGCTTTCATCAACATAAGCCATAAATTAGAATTCCAAAACACATCACCACATCTCCCCTTTGAGCAGAGTATGTAGAATATGTAAGGCATTCCTAATTGCATGAAGCCAATTAGAAATAAATTAATTCTGAACATCATCCCCTTTGGACAGATATATTTTAAAAAATTATTTCCCAATTCGAAATTACTTTCATGCCATTCCTAAATTAAAATACACAATAATCCCCTTTGAGCAGAAAATTTTATGCAACAATTAGGAACTATCTCCAAAATTAAATCCTACAAATTTAATATGAATAAAACTACTTTGGTGAGAATATATTCATACAAATTTTATAGAACTCAAATTTTGGATCTTAAATGCCCAAACAATCAGCACACAAATTTATATGCTCATAAATAAAGATCCCAGAATGAAGTACTACACACCAAGTACTTTATTAGTCTATATTAATTGACATAATCGCAAAAAAAAAAAAAATCACAGTCTCTATTATGGTATTTTAAAATAATTTATAGCTGCAAAAATAATGTATAAAATTATTAATGAGGTACTAAAATTTTTTTTAAGTCCAAAATCTAAATGATAAAACATCCTAAGATGATCCTAAATATATGAAAATGGCCAAAAAGTGACCAAAGGTGTCCAAAAGGGCTAAAATGGCCCATTAAGCTAGCGGGCGCGTAGAGTTTGTCACTCAGGCGCGTGTATTGTCCTATGTGACGCGTGTATTACATGCACCTCATACCCTGCCTGGCGCGAGTTCACGTTCCAATTTTTGTCTACACGTGCCATAAGTCTTTGTTTGGCGCATGGGTTCACGTACCAGTTGTCTTCAAGCTTTGGAGGGTCAAAAAACGACCCGTTAGCCATAAGAGCTCACTTTGAGCTCCCAAAATGCACTATTTGTGCCATTTTTTTTATCAAAATAAAATTGTAAACTTTTTAGAAATCATAAAGGTTGGGGTTCTTGAAAATACTTTCAAATTTGATCAATTTTATATTCAAATCTATCACAAAATCATGATCAACCGAAGGCAAATGTCAATAAAATCAAAATCATCCAATAATTCTCTAAGATTATTGTAAAATATGGAATTCAAAATGCCTCATTTTCTTAAAATTTCAAAATTCCCTCTTTTTTTTTAATATTCCAAAAAGGAATTCATAATAGTATTTAAGTTTAAAAAAAAAGGAAACAAGACAAGAAAATGAGTATCAAATAATTCAGATCAAACACAATTATGATTTAATATAATTTGGATCCTAAATTCATACAAGTAGACTCTGATACTACATCTAAGCAAAAAATTAAAATTTGTATGAGTTTATAACATCGTTTATAGAATTAGTCTATGAACATACCTGTTTTTGATATGATCACTGATTCAGGAAAATTTAGATAGGCAAAGTCTTCTTCTCCAACTTCAGATAAAAGGACAGCTGTCAATGAGGTAAGCCAAATATCAAAGATTAATTATTTCTATTATATTAGGTTAAGAGTGCAGAGGTGATATAACCTTTTATAGAAATAAAATAATTCTAATAGGCCTCTTATTATAAGCCTATAAAATTAAGCCTACACTAAGTCGTCAATTATATCAATTTCATCAAGGTATATCAAGTCCAATAATAATAATGATCACAATGTAACCTTTAACTATCTCCCAATAAATTTATAATTAATCAATTTTATAAAATTATAAAATTTTCAATTAGTAACAGCACACTTCAACAAAATTCCAACGTTGGTGATTCTTCAGAATTAATTGGTATTTGGCCCTTGAAAAACTCACCAAACTACCATAGAATCTGTCGGTAATTGGTCTTTATTATCAAATTAGAATTTAAGCAACAACTTGTTACTTGTCCCCATCTACCCCTGCGTTGAAAGTGACCTATGCTGAAAGTTACCCCGCGGAATATAGTGGGTTAGACCGATCTGTGTCAAAAACTAAATTCAATTATCGCTTATGATTGAACCACATTCGCTTTACGACCACAAAATAACATATTGAGTTTTTTACTTCCATACCTTTATTATTATGTGATTTCTCCCCTACTTCAAAAAAATTTAATTATTTTAATTATTTTTGTTAATTTTTATTTTAAAAATACTTTAAAAGAATTATAAAAAAACTAAAAAACTAAAATTAAAAAAAATATTTAAAAATAAATAAAAATAATTTTTTTATTTATTTCTTAAAAAAAATTAAAAAAAATTAAAAAAAAAAAAAAAAAACTCCTTCTGAATACGAGCTTAAAAAATGCCTTATTACTAAGATACTTGTCTCTATCTTCTTTTTGGTACTTGAAGTCGATTGTCGGGTCTAGCACTGGCCATAGAATTTGGCGGAGTGAAATAAGAGAACTTTAGGCAAATACAGTAAAATAAGCAACCTGTTCTTCCAGGGTCCGCAAGCCCCGCACACAATTGTCCAACCAAAGCTTCAAATTTCACTACTTGTCCTCTCTTTCTTTCTCGAATTGTTGGACGAACCCTGCTCGTGTATGTCATGTCATTAGAAGATCTCTACATTTGCTTTATATCTCTCGTTGAATATCTCTGAGCCTCTCCCCCTTTTAGGGCAAACATGGGTTGAGTTGTCGACACTGAATCACCATTATTAGTGGAGCAGCATGCCTGCAGTATGTATGAACTTATTTTTCACGCTTCAATTTCTGTATTGAACACATCAGAGGAAGAATTGGTAAGAGCATTTTGCTAAATCGCTTCTCAAGTAATTCAAAAAGTAAACCATATAATTGCAAAGACTCCTCTTCACCGAGTGGGAAACACGTTAATAAACCAAGAGTAATGATATATTTACACAGATTTCAAATTTTTAATTATATCTACTGACAAATGATGTGTTTCACTTAATGCTGAGGTTTATTATAAAAGTAATTATATCTACTGACTTCACAAAATTGATATCAGACGGGGCCAGTTACAGCCAAAGGATGTTTACTTAATGCTGAGGTTTATGAGAAGGATGATAATATAGAGCTCGATTTTCTCATCAATAAATACTTCATAAAATTCTCGCATCAATTTTTTAATGCATAATAGGAAAAAATCTCAGTAGTTCAACTCTTCATAACGCCCCAAGATAACATTTTACGTACTTAATTGCAACCATAAGCTACCTAAAACAACGTTCATTAATCAACCACTTGTCATGGAAAATATTTTATCCTCCGTTATGGACAGAGCTGGTACAAACGAAGCTAAAGGGGTTGGAACTAAAGGGTAGCAAAAAAGGAGACTACGATTCTAGTGCTACACATACAAACAGTATCACCAAGTTCCCTTACAGAATTCCGTACAATGCACTATGTAGACTGGGCAGCTTTTTTTTATTTATTCTTTAGTCATTCATAATACTAAGTACCTAATCATTAGGAAAAAAAATAATACAGTTCCAAGTAACAAATCCCGATCACCCCCTCCCACGGAGGCTACAGAAGAATATATTTCTGTATCCTTTTAATTCCAAGACTGAAGCAAACAAGCAATTCCCAAACACATCTTCAAGAGCAATTTCATGCTCAGCATCAATCGACTCCAAAGCCCCGCGTCAACCAACTTAACCGCACCGTTCCCAAACATGATCTCCATCTTTGCTCTCTAAAAATTCCGTAGTTTGATGAGACCAACTGCCCGTGACCCAGCTTAACTGCAGATATGGAGGTGAAAATAAGTTATATCTTAAATTACTTATTACGGGCCTAAGGGGCAAGGCCTTTTCATAGGAAATAATCTTTTCTAACGAGTAAAAAAAAAAAACATATACATTGTATCACGTTATTTATGTAATAATTAATAAATACAAATCATATATAAATATTAAATGAGAAAAAATAATCAACGTTGTGGGGTCAAGTGAATTCCATTCCACCTCACTTAAAATTTACAAACGATTTACATTTATTAAGTATTACACGGATAATATGATACAATATATGTGTAAGAATTTCTCCAAACTAAGAAATGTGAATTCAATATGGCATGATTCAAAGTTCAATGGTTTGAGTATAGGTCTTTGACCTTCATGATTAGTCCTGGCCTAACCCTTGTGTTAGCCAGAAGCTAGTAGATGTCTCATCCAATCATTAGCTTAAACTCACCATAACAACCTCCAAGAGCTAGTCAGTTCTCCAGTGATGTAACCCCATAGGAATAATTGAGTCCATTTGCCAGCTGTCTGCCAACCATAATGCAGTGAAAACCAGATTCCAGTGGTTGCCAGTGAAGTTAAGCAGCCAAAGAAGAGTGATGTAGCATCCACCATTATCCATCTGATGTCAAATATGTGAACGGAAATTAGGGTACCCTAATTCCAAACTGAAAACAGAGACTTCTCTCAAATGGTCATACAAACAAATTAATTTCTGCAGAACCTTGATATTTTTTAGAGAGGTGTGGATCGCATTGACTGTCCCACTTGGTTACAGCCGATGGCCCATTCATGCATTTAAGTAGAATTACAGTTGGTGCAAAATCAACACTGAACCCTCTTCAGGCAAATCAGTGAAAGCAGGTGCTCAAAACTTGATATTCTCATAATTCGACATGAAGTTGTTAAATACCAGTCTCTCAGTATTCAACACTTCTGACATAGTCAGGCCACTTAAGTTCTTGGCATCATTCCAACCACCCCACTGGCTATGTGATGAGAGCACGTTAGTACTGAACTGCTGAGAATGTAATTGAGGATAAATTGATGGATTGTTAGGTTGGAATTGATCTAGAAACCTTGAAGGAATTCTATATGCATCATTTTGGGGAGAAAATCTATTTCCAACATGATCTGGAAGTCTTAAATTCTGCGAAGATACGGATTGTTGCATTAACAGCTCAAGCCTAGAAGCATCTTCATGAGAGTTAAATTGTGAAACTAAAGTTCGCCTCATGTCAAAAGATACATTATTCAGCTTTTCTGCCTGCATCCCTTCACCAGCCTTCAATATTGCAGGATCACTAAATTCGACATCTCTTATCCTGCCAATGTTTCCAGATGGAGGAACATACTGCTGTTGCATATGTTTCACTGAAAAAATATATATATACAAACACATTGTATAAGAGATATCTCCATGAAAGTAAACATTTAATCAAAAGAGGAAACACAAGGGAAATACTGAAGTGGAGTAAAAGTTGAACCATAAATTAATAAATATACCAGCAGTATTATAATCCTGTTCTACTCTCCCACACGAAAATCCAGGAGGTACTCTGCTAGACAATGAAATTCCTGGTGGGGTTGAAGCATGAGCTTTAGACACTGATAAAAGACAACAATTAAAATAAAGGAGAAAACGTCAGTGTTATCAAAATTGGTTCCACAGTTAAATAAACAACAATGAACTACGTCATGTGAATAAGCATTAAAATATTTGCATAAGAAGTAGGACACCTAATATGTTAGAAGATTCTGACAGTGGAAGGCCATATGAACAACATAGCAATACCGCAGATAGGTCCAAAAGACCACAAATGTATACACACTAAGAATATGATAAAATATAAAAACTCAAAAATCAACTATTGAAGCAGGCTTTACTAATTACAAGATTTATATATATAAATTAATCAATTTTATTAACCCAAGAAAGTAGGATACCCGAACCACAAAAGGAAAAAAAAAACACACACACACACACACACAAAGGAGGATTTAATCATATTATTAGTCAGTACTCAACAGAAAATTTAGATGGAATAAAAGACTGACTACCAAAAAAGTTTTCTACATAATTGCTTGATGGAAAAACATGCCGGTCTTTTGCAGTGAGAGTATCCTTGTTTCCTATTAAACCACCTGATGTGAAATACTTACTAGGATGATGCTCAGTTATCCCAAAGGAAGTCTCCAAATTAGAAGCCTCATTCAATAGCTCATCCTGTCTGGCGAAGGAAAACCTTGACTGATTCTTGTCTTGAACTTTCCATGAAGTTGGCGCTTTCAGGGTGCATTGTTCATCACTTTCACCCAACAACTTAACTAACGAATCTTCCCATGCATCCAATTCCAAAGACAAAATATTTGAGATAATGCTGCTCTCTCCGATATCTGGAGAAACTTTATTATCAACATCTTTAACATTTTCTTTGCTCTCCACATGCTCCCCTAATACTGTATCTAGAGGTTCATTAAAACATTCAGAAGGTTTGCCTGGATGATTCTGGTGACAAATATTATCTTGCTTCCAAAATTGATGGCTTGATTGGTCTAAATTCTGAGGCAAACCAGGTGAAGAAAGTCCAGATGATAGATTATTAATGCCTTTACAGCTTTTTGGTTGCCCATAATCTAGGTTTAGTAAGTCATCCCCAATGAGATCTTCCCACAAAGATGTCGAGGTTGAATGTTCATCAGAATACTGATTATCTTGCTGCAGATGCTTCCTTGCAGATGAATTGTTAGAGTCATTAGTAAAAAGTATACTGTCTAAATCAGAAGTGGAAGATGTCTTTTCAAGATGACTATGAATGCTAATTGAAGATATTCCTGAACATAATCCCTGAACATCCCTATTGGAATTAAGGCCAACTGCTTTGTCAATATTGAGATTACAATGTGATTTTGAGAACTCTAGGAAGCTTGTGTTGGCAGAAGGTGCTACCATGTCTCGGTCATTGCCCATAAAAGCTGCTAGAGATGCTTCATGGTTAGAAATTACTTCAGCACGAAGTTTCTCCATGTTAACTGCTTTAACAACATTTGACTCGCATGTTTGAAAATTCCCAACAATATAATGCTTGTTTAACTCTGAAGGTACCAACAAAGAATTAGAATGCGCTTCGTATATATCTTCCCCAGATCTTCTTGCATTAAAAGTTGATCTTTCAGTGTTAGCAATGCCATACACAAGGACTTGTGGATCACTAGATGCCTCAACTTTACTATTCAGAGAATTACCAGAACATGGCTTACTTGTATCTGATGGTAGATTGCCAGACACACGCATAACCCTAATACAGAATACCTAAAAGTCAGCATTCACACAAATCACATATTAATGTGAGTGAAACCAATCAGTATATCAAATACCAAGAGGTCACTGCAGGGGTCGCTGTAGAATTCCCAGTGCCACTACCTGAACAGGATACCTTAACCTGCTTCTCAATTTTCTGTGTTGATAAAGGACACAAGGTTGATAAAAAAATGTTAGCTTGGTGCCTAATTCATATCCCATAACTAATACAATAAATAACTAGCAACCAAGTTGAAGAAAACATTAATCTACCACCCAATAACAAACATATGTCCACCACAAAAGTAAAGTATATGGAAGCTTACATCTAAAGGACTTTTGGCAACTGATGACATATGTCTAGGATCATCTGCTGGGGGCGGTAAAACATTGCCTGAACGCCGATGTAAATTATTTGTAGCACCAATAATTTGTTGGATTCTACTCCTTTAATAACCAAAGTACAATAAAACAATGCTATAATCAAAGATAATGTAGCTCCCAAGCATAAAAAATTATGAATAATAGATAAAGTTGAAATTAAGAGTAAGTCTAACATGCACACTGAAAGGGGTGCAAAATAAAACAAGTTGAACAAGATTGTACTAGATGAGAAGAAAGATCATGGATTCAGAACACACTAGGTACCTATGAGAGAGAATTATGCAAAACATGCAGAAAATAACTTAGGAAAAATATTGTCCATTTAATATTGGGTAAATTGGTATATTCGCAACTTCATAATGGGACTGAATGTTATTTCAGAAACCAAAAAGGTACCAAGTGTTATAGTACCAAACCTCAAGGGAGTAAAGGTGATTTACCCTTTAATATTTATACTTAACTATCAGCAGCCAGCAGGCCCACCATCAGAGAAGTAACAAGAACTTGATCAGTAAGACTTAAAATATGACGCAGACAGAAGTAAAGTAACCAGAGAATTAACAAACGTTAATTACCCCAAATCTGGAATCCACCAGAAAATAGAGAAAACTCTCTAAAGAAAACTGCAACTTTATTGATTATCAAAAGTATCTTCTAAAATCCTTAACAATAGCCTTTATAGGCATAGTATTCTAATTCAAATGAAAAAAGACTCTAACCCTAGTTTAAATTACTAAGGACTCTCTAACCTTAGTTTTAAATGACTAAGGACTCTCTAACCTTAGTTTAAATGACTAAGGACTCCTAACCCTAAAATCAAATAAATAAAATATTACCTGGTAAGGGCAATTAGGTAATTCACAAAATAAAATAAATAACAAAACAAATAACAATTAAAAGGCATGTGCTGCAATTAAAACATTAAGTATCATTGGGCTTAGGGCCCCCTCTTAGACTTCTTCTTGTCCAAGTCTTCCAAGTAGTCCATTGCTAAGCGTTCTATATGAAAATAATTTCCGAATAAAGGAACTATATGTCTAAACAACAGCCAGCTGATGCTAATACACGAGAGATATATTACATTCAAAAGTTAAAGTGGCGGAAAGGGCACAAGGATTTTCAAAAAGAAAAAATACCTTGCAAATGCTAAATCTAGTTCATCTTTAGTAAACCTGTCCTCTTGAGATCCATAATCATGCAGATATAAACAATCTCTATTGCTGCAAGCCTGGACCAGCAAGATAATTTATATGGTTAAAGATGGCATGGTTATTGTCAAACAAAGCATTCATAATTTCAGATTAAAAGTAAATATTTACCACATTCCTCAACCATGCATGGCAATACTTTGTGGTTCCAAAACAAGCCCTGCATATGCAAATACGCACCCATCATCACATGGCCGTGACGACCTCATAATCCAATTAAAACAGCATATCCTTACCTCAATGATCTACCTTCTAAAACAAAACAGTGCACTGATTGAATACACCGAACAGCTTCGGCCTCTTTTGAGTATGTTATATACCTAAAGATAAGGAATTTTAATTCAAGAACTACAACTTGATTTACAAATGATTGTCAACAAGAACTAGCCTCCAACCTTAGAAAGAAATATGACTCAACACAATAAACAAAGAAGGTAAGTGATTGCCATTGAGACCTTTGTAACAACTTACACACAACAACTGTTGTTTGCAGAATGTTGGACTACACCAGTAGCTGTCCGAGAAATAGACACTTTCAAAACCTTTCCATACCTGCCAAAATACTCCTTGCGCTGAAGAAGCTGCAAAATCCAATATAAATATGTTGTTAGCCAAGGAAGAAAAAGTAATGACAATTTATAATGTAAAAAGCACACAGATGTATGGAGTCAGCCATGGTCCACTGAGATGCCTATAGCAACAGTAAGTTACAGTACAGCATTAAAGAACTCACATCTTCATCTGCAAGGTTAAGAGGCAATCCAATTATGTAAACTAAGTTGCGTTGAATGACTCTAACATCACTAAGAAGTTTCCTTCCATCTGATGCTTTGGGTTTCAACTTCTGAATTTTCCTTTTTTGCTGTGAATTCATTTCAGCCACCAATCTGCTTAAGCAAGGAAAGCATAGAGCTTCATAGTTGCTTACAAATAACAAATGGGGCAAAAAAATTAGAAAATTCCACCATGACCATAACAACCTTTGACAGTTGGCAGCCATGGCCACAATACGTTCTTTGTCATAAGGTGTTCGGCAACCTGGACAACGGCCCTCAGTTCCATTCTTTTCTGCAATTTCCATAATGTAATGCCAACACCAGACACAGATCTGTGGAGAAGGTAAAGGAAGGGAAAGAATGAACCAATATGATATATCAGAAAAGTATAATGTAGAGATTGAAATCCAACTTTTCACCTTCACCGAGTGGGAAAGGAAATGCGCACACACACACACACATATATATGACAAGATAACCATACATAAGTAGAGAACCAAAATTTGAACCTCATAGCCACATTTGCAAGGCTTTAATTGCTGATCAGTCAAGTCCATCTCCTCAGTGCATATGGGACAGGATTTTTCTCCTTTGTCACACATGATTACCCAGGAAGCTATACAAGAAAATGATAAAAACATTAAATAAACCCTACTCATAGACAAAACTTCTTAGCATTTAAAAATATCCATTGCTGGTGGCATGACATTCAGAAGGTCATCAAAGTCCTTGGCACAACCATGAAATGACTTTTAAATAGTAATAATAATAGAGGATTTACTCCAGGAAAAGAGAATTTTAGGGGAGAATTAAAAATGGTCCATATGCACAGTCCATGTGCGATAATGAGTGATTAAAAAAGTGGTTAATACCTTACGCTAACCAAACTAAATTTTGTGAAATAACCTGTTTTAATCAAATATTAATAAAGTATGTCATCAAATCAAAATGATGGCTGGCCATACAGTTACACAACTAAGGACAGATTGATAAAATATAGACATGCTTCACAGTCACATGTCTAATCCAACTAGCTACTGCTGCTATGTTGAGAAACACTCCTAGTAACCAACCAAAGTGTAAAGCAGTAATCACTTGTTCACTTATCACAGTGCATCATTATTGCAACCGAAGCGCTTGGTGGTGACTATCAGGTAGTATAGCAAAGAGCATAACGAGCATGTGCAGCAAAATTATGACATTATCCTAGAACAAGCATTAGTCTTTCTCTACATTTCTCTAGACTACAGTCGTACCGTCGTGCTTAAAAAGGACAAAAAAATAACTACAATAATTTCCGTCTTCCGTCCAACTCTAGCAGATAAAAAGAAGTCTCTGCCTAATCTTTGAAAGAAGTTCAGCTAATTCTAGTTCCGGCCGCTGGCAAAAATCATAGTGAAGGGAGGAAAACCTGAGAGATGAACAAAATGGGAAACGAGTTTCCGTCATTTGCCTTATCCTTTGCATTAGCTATAACCCCACTCGAACATTATTTTCTTTGACACGGAAATAACAGGACCCCGACTGACTTTAAATGAAATCAATAATTCTCGCTAATTTGCTGTGTTAAAGTGTTGAAAAATATCAAATTCTACGCACATTGTCCTTTATTCGCAGCTAACCACAGCATGTAGTTCAAAATGCCATGGTTTAAGGACTTCCATCAACCTAGCCAAGCAGGGAAAAGAACGTCTTAATCGAACTGGTAGCTAAGAGTTCACCCATCAGCAATGGTTCCCTACCCCACAAGGATGGCGACAAATTTGAAATACTCAGACAGATGATCAAAGACTGAAAAATGAAGACACATAAATCACAGCCTGAAATGAAAACCCTAGCCCTTGGAAAAACAAGCGAATGATCGACACGCTAAACAGTAAACAACTAATCCCAAAACATGGCGGAATGAGCTTGATAAGTGGTTAGGGTTTTGGCCTATTGGGGCTAAAGGGAAGGGGAACTTACAATGAGATCGGGAGGAATCTCAGAGAAGGATAAAGCGGTGCAGGAGGAATCCGGCAGAGAAAGCCTGCAAAATATGGATGTGTACGTCAAAACCCGCAAGTTGAAGACAGCTCACCTTTATCGGTATTCCCTTTTTTTTCCCAGTAGTTGTTTATGCGTACAAATTATCCGTACATTAAAATAAGAGCCCGTTTAAGTTTTAACTTTTACCTGGTATATAATCGGGTTGAGTTTGACCCGGTGCCCGACTCATTCGCTTAGAAATTTACTGTTTATTAATTTGTTTGTTTGAGTTTATTTTAAGAATAAGTTATTCGAATAAAAATATACCTGTTTGTTTGAACTTATAGAAAACAAATAAGTTAATGAAAATGGATAAAACCTCCTTATAGGAGAAGTTAAAATTTTTAACTTTTACTGATAAGGAAAAAAATAAGAAGAGAGAGAAACCTTCATTTCTAAAGTTGTTTATCTTACTTCAAAAGCCATTCTAAATTATTGCATCCAAACATAAAATAACTTTTCCTTAAAAAAAGTCATTTTTCTTACAAAAAAAACAAAAAACTCCTTCTCTGTTAAGCTCAAACAAACAATCCCTATGTTCTCTTCACATGTGCCAAAAGCAGCAATACAAATGTATAAAATTATAGGTACTATTTAGAATGTATTTATAAAATATTTTTTTATTTTTTTATTTTATATAAGATTAAAAAAATTTGTTTAAAAATGTGTTTTAATAAATTATTTTTAAAAATAATAACTAAAAAATAAAAATAAAAAATAATTTTTTTTATTTTAACTTATTTTTATCTGTTATTTTTTTAAAAAAATAAAAAATAATTAATAAAAAATATTTTTACTTAAACAAATTTTTTATTTTTTTGTTTTATAAATTTTTTATAATTAATCTCAAAAATAATTTTAAAAAAAATAAAAATCATTCTAAACATACTCATAACTTTTTTATAAATAATAATACTCATTAAATAATGTTATTAATTTTAATAATTAATTTAGTTTGTCCCGCAAATATATAATGTCGATTAAAATTTCAAAATACATGACATTGTTTAAACTTTAAAGTTAGGGTAATACTTTTTTTATTTATACAATAAAAATATTTTCAAGATAACTTAAATAAAACTAATATTAGAACTTGTTTACGCTTACTATTCTCTATGTATAAATTTAAGTCAACATACCTAGAAACAAAGTTAAGTGGAGTGATAAGTTGAATTGCATGAATTTGGCCAAATCAAATTAAAATGATAAAATAAAAAGTGAATTTGACTTTGACCAAATGATATTAAATTGAAAACAGTGAATTATATTAATATATTCCCCCTATATTGTCATTCTGTTAATTACATTAATCCAATCTAATATAACTATTTTCTATAGACAAAAAAAAAGGCAGTGACGGAAACATTGCGCTACAAGAAATAGTTGATACTACATTTTTTTTTCTGATTTTTAAATTTTAAAAGTTCTATACCATTTTTACGAGAAAAAAAAAGGGTACCATTCTTATATTATTCAATATTCTTAATTGAATTATCAATTATTCAAGAGAAAGGCATGCTGATTGCCGCCCATCGTCTACTTTCCATTTTCCAGAAGTCTCTCTACTCTAATCAACTATGGCAGCAAGGTTCGCGCCATTGCCCATATTACACGTGGCGTATCTCTATTCGCGTTACATGTTTTCTTCTCGTGTCCCAAGGCAATGCCAAAGCATCCACTACCAGCTAGAGGCCGAAGCATGCGATCCTAGCCGTCCGGGGGAGGACTACGTGCATATTCCTGAGCCGCGCCAATCCGACGACCCAAAACTAACGCTAGAATCTTCGTGCCCGAAACACTTCCTATAAATTGGTCCTCCCCAGTCCCCATATCCATTTACCCAAGTCTTGCATTGCTCATTGCTCAGTTCGTGTAGTATCGCTCTCACTGTGTTTGGGTGAATCGAAAGGTCAGTTATATTCTTCCATCTTCGCCTAGTTTGATTCATTTAAAATTTTAAAATTTGTTTGTTTCAGGCTTTGATTGTTTGAATGTTTGCCTTTCCTGGGCTATTATGGTATGGTAACTGAGAAAATACTAAAACAAAAAGAAGAAAACGATGAAATGAATTGTTTTCTTATCTTTAGAATATAGAGATTCATAGTATAATGTTATTTAATCTTCTCGCATTTTGCAAGTGATCCCCTGTTCGCACAAGCAAGAGTATGTATTTTCTTGTTTTCTGCAGTCCCAGAATCTACAGTAACCATGGGGAAGAGTTACCCAAATGTTAGCGAGCAGTATGAGAAGGCTATTGACAAGTGCAAGAAGAAGCTGAGAGGGCTTATTCAAGAGAAACACTGTGCTCCCATTATGCTCCGATTGGCGTATGAGTTCTCTATCAGTTGTCTATGTGTGTTTATGTGGAGTATAGTATTTGAGAGGCTGCAACCCACTGCTGATCTGTGATACAGATGGCACTCAGCTGGTACCTTCGATGTGAAGACGAAAACAGGAGGACCATTTGGTACTATAAGGCACCCAGCAGAGCTCGCCCATGGAGCAAACAACGGTCTCGACATTGCGGTCAGGCTTCTGGAACCGATTAAGCAGCAGTTTCCAATAATATCATACGCTGACTTGTATCAGGTGTTTATGAGAGCTATTGAACAACTGCAGATTATTGAATTGTTTTGATCTTACGTTCTAAATGACTTATATTTGTGTTCTACTGAAGTTGGCTGGAGTTGTGGCTGTGGAAATTACTGGAGGACCCGAGATACACTTTCACCCTGGAAGAACGGTTAGTGATCCTCATTACTATCAGCTCTTTTCAATTTGTACTTGTAGGTTGGATTATATATGATTGAATTATTTTGTCTTTCATCTGTCTGGGATAGACGTTGCCACTATAGCGAGTCTTTTTCATATCCTACTCTTTTGTGACACAGTGTCGTAGTCTGTGAGATCTCCGCGTTTGATCTAATGGATGCCTTTAAACTTTTGCAATTGATTTTATCTAGCTTCCTTAATTTGACATTTATATTGAATGTTTTTCATTACATCAATGGCGCAAATTTCTCTAATGTGTGAATTATATCCAGTCCCATAATTAGGACCAAAAGTTTGATTCTGTAATTCTCCGTGAATAAAATTGCGCCTGTTGTTATTATTAATCTGTAATAATTTGGCTCTGCTGATGTTCTTGGATTCCTGAACTGGAATTGCGTCAGGTTTTTTTTTTTTTTTTGTGAGTTTGCAGTAATATTTCAGAGGTATTATTTATTCGTGTTATGCTAATATAAAAAAATGAGATTATAACCTGATAGTGTTGGATGACTAAACATTCCAAGAAGATAATCCTATTGCAACGGTTGACAATAAGTGAGGCATAAGGTCAACACAAAACTGCGTAGCACTGAAACACTATCCTGCAACACAGTTCAACTAAACATCCAATAGATGCCAATATCCCTATTCTTGGAGAATCTGGCACTTTCTCTTGGATATCAATTTAGCTCTGGTCCATTATATACATCTCCGTCTAGTTATTTTGATCACATATTTGATTCAACTCCAATAGTGAATTGAATGCCCTTCTGGGGTGAGAAATTAGGAGTGTGAGGTAGACCACAACTTTTCTTTGAAACTTGTACCTGACTTCCCTGTGATGCGTTCCCTGCTTTAATATTTTTTTCTATTTCTACGAGAATTATGCTCTGGTTAATTTGTGCATCCATCAGTAGGTAGGTACAAACTTTCGCAAACAGCACTGCAGTCTAGTAATTTGAATTTTTAGTTACTTTAGGATTTTTTTTTTTTAAATGGGCAATCAGCACAATGATGGAGTGTAATGTGTACTTTTTAATATAAACAAAAACATAATGGAGAAGAATTACCGTCTCTGTTTATATTTTTAGCATTACTCCATGGTAAATATGCTCTGAGAATGATATTCACATGTACTAAATACTAATAATGAGGATTTGCAAGTTTATTTTTGTTCACAGGACAAAACTGAACCACCTCCAGAAGGTCGCTTACCAGATGCCACTAAAGGTTAGTTTGTATAATTTAATTGCAACAAAATCATCCGAAGATTCTTGCGTCAAATCATTTACAAATCATTGTCATCACAGGTTCGGACCATTTGAGGGATGTCTTTGGCCATATGGGTCTATCTGATAAAGATATAGTTGTCTTATCGGGTGGTCACACGCTGGTATGATGTGAAAATTGGAGTTTCTTTATTGGCTTCTTTTGTGGATCGTGTCATATTTAGAACTGTTAAAGCATCATATGAATGTTGTGTGCATGGGAATCATCAAGGGAAGGTGCCACAAAGAGCGCTCTGGATTTGAGGGAGCTTGGACACAAAATCCTCTAGTTTTTGATAACTCTTATTTCGGGTATGACGTGTCTGTTATTTCTGTTGTTGGGTTTACTGTAGTCAAGTAAATATTCAAATATAATTTCTTTATGTTCTATATCAAGATGTTAGTTGGTGAAATCTTTTGCCTTGTATTATAAACTGAGCAGTGATTCTTTACGCAGTTCACGCTGGTAAAGGAAAATGGCATTAGGTAGTGTGCTACCCTTATTCTTTGTAATGCATGTGACTAATCAAGTGGAGCTAAAAGAATAAGTAAATAAATAATAATAACAATGATAATACAAGTGAAATTATGAAATAAACAGTGGATAGACTGTCCAGCTAATCGTAAATGTGATTATTGATATAACAGGGAACTTCTCAGCGGAGAGAAAGAAGGTTTGATCCAGCTGCCATCAGACAAGGCTCTTTTAAGTGATCCAGTCTTCCGGCCTCTTGTTGAAAAATACGCTGTTGTGAGTATCTGCATCTCCTTCCAACCCTCCTCTCCTAAAATGTGCTGCTAAATGATTGGAAAATTAATTTTAGTTTGAAGATTTTAATTAGCTTTCGCTATGAATTTTGATTTAGGACGAGGATGCCTTCTTTGCGGACTATGCTGAAGCGCACTTGAAGCTTTCAGAACTTGGGTGAGTGGGAAATATCTTATCTCAAAATTGACCTCGCCCCACTTGTGTCTTGTTTGTGTTATTTTTTTATATTGAAATTGACAATCAACTTTTATTTGGCCTCGATCAGATTTGCGGATGCAGAGTAAGGGCTCATAAAGAGATGCTGCAGGTTCTGTGTGTTTTGGTCGAGTGTGGAGCAGTGGATCTTATGCTTTATTTCTTGGAATAAACAATCACCTTGTAATGGAATTATGTATGAACCAATTATCTCGCTGTAATTATTGGCATATGTTAAGTGAACTGTTGTGCTTGGTTCAATATTCATTGTTGTGCTTGGTTCAATATTTCATTGATCGCCCTATCAATTTAAGTTGGCATCCAGCAAACATTTGCCTGGTAATGGCGAAGAGGAATAGTACTTCCACTTGCATATAATTGCTCATAATTGCTTATATGGACAGCATCTTAAGAGGGATTCTTAGGTGATTAACATTGTTAGGATCTCAAGCATCTGAGTAGAATTTATCTTGAAAGATTAATTTATTAGTGAAGGGTGTTTTTAAGACTTGAGTATTTATTTTAATATGCGGAATCAACATGAAATTTGTAACATTTATTACTTCTTAAGCTAGATAACTATAGATGGTTTTCATTTTGGGCTCTTTTTAATTAGGTAATCATTTTTTATGGCTCTAATTTTGAACTTTATCATATAATTTTTTTTTGTATTATACTATCTCATCAATGTTAAAATTTTAAGCTTTTGAGGTAAAATTTACTTCAAAATATTAGCCTATTAAAAAAAGGTGTTTTTGAAACTTAAATATTATTCTATTTTAATAACTTATATCTCGTGATAAAGTAGTTATAATTTTTGATGATATGTTTTATTAGAGGAATTAAAATAGAAAGGAATGAAAAAGTTATATAAAATAACTTATATATTCTACATTTTAAAATCATTTTAGTTATACAATTTTCAAAGCTATATTTCAGTCATTTTTATTTTATTTTTTATATATAACTAAACTAATATTAATTGTACAGATCTGATTCCGACACTTGGGGTCTGGAGTGAGGTCACTGTACTGGGCCATCACAGCCCGAGAGAAGTAACTACTAACTAGAAATGTTTTTTGTTTCGAACTGTTTGCAAAGCTTCTTTGTAATCAAACCTACTTGTTTTTTCTAACAGAACAATACTGCTAATTAAATTGAAGATTTTTATAATATTAGAAAATCTAAGTTGACACCTTTTTAATATTACATGACTATACTAAAACGCATAATGAAAGCTTTATGATCGAAAAAGAGAGAGAGAGAGAGAATATACATATTTTTAGGAATGAAGTGGCTGATTCTTATCACAACATTTCCGTAATTAAGGAGGTATCATGTTAAAAGGAAAAGGGTTTTAATTGGTGCTCTTTTTCTATGTATACTTAAACCTTAAGAAAGCTAAATTCCTATACAAAGGTAGTTTAATCTTCGATGGATCTACTACTGTACTAACAACCATTTGAAAACTGACCCCCAAAATGAAAAGCTAAAGGGGAAAAGCGCAGTCGATAAAATACCATTCATTATTGTTTTATCTTTTTTAAAGCTGTGAAAACCGATTCCCCTTTGTTTTTGTTGGTTCCTTCACCCTGCTCGCCGCCCGATCATGCTTTTCAGAAAGGTCGCCCCGTTTACCAAAGTCATAAATCATGATGGAAACTGGAAAGCGATGTCCCCATCCCCTCACTTCTCACCACTTTGTTTTATCCTCTATACCAACCTTGCCATGACATTACTTTTTTTTGAGTATATTATTATTTGTTTTTAAGATTTTAATTTCATATTTTATCATTGTTTTTATTTTTATAGTTTTTTAATGATTGAATTGAGAACAAAAATTATGTGCTTGAGTTAAAACAATAGTGTATTTGGTTTTTTAAGTTCTCAAGTTCATATAATCATTAATTACATAAGTTAAAGCATGAATAGCCGTGATTAACTATTCACTCACACATACAATAGCAATAAATTTTTTATTTATAATTTTTTATAAATTATAATTTAAATATTTTTTCTAAATAAACGTCACAATCCTAAATAAATAAATTTGTTTCTGACTATATTAAAAATTTTAATTAATTAATAATTAAAGTACTAACATATTAACAGTTTCTCATCCATTCTTCAAATTATTAGCAGCTTCACACAGAACCAAGTTTAGGGTTAAAATAAATGTCCCTTGAACGGCACTGATGTTTTTAGACAAAATCAAACTTATTTGATCGCAATATAAAAGTGAAATATAATTGCAATACAAATATTTAATGAAATTACTTTTTTTTATGCGGACGGGTTTATTAATGGGTCAAAATGACCCGATTCACTTGGAGCTACACGTGCAATCCACTCACATTAATTTAATCACTCCTTCAAATCAAGCTTTTCCTCGAGGTGTGCGCATTCACACAAACTGAAATTTATATGTCTATCATTTTTAATTTCATATAAAATAATGTTATTATTTCATTTTCATAAAATATCATGTTATCTCCATGTAATAAAATTATTTATTATTAAATCAAAATATAGGTATATTTAATGATAAATAAGTATATCACGTAAAAAATATACCAATACCTTTATAAATAATGAAGAATTTAACAGATTTTGTATAATATAATCCTGATATTAATTTTATTATTTTCATTATATTTATTTAACAAAATCAATTACGTATTTTTATCCTATTATCCGACAGTTCATACATATACTTACATACGACAGATTCAGTCAAAGTTGGAAATTATGACAGGAACTTCAAGTTATCTTAGTTGCTTTCGTGTTGATAACTACTCCCAACATTTCTATCAACCAAAGGGTTGATTTTATTTTGACTATATTGTATTCCAATTTTCATTTTACTATTAATACATTTAATTTTTGTTATGATACAAATAGCAGCATAAAAGATTAAATTTAAAATTTGTATAAATTATTTCATATATGTATATTAAATTATACTTATTTATTTATTGATACCTTAATATTTTTCTTGGACGTACGAATAATAACTCAATTTTCTATAATTGTATATACGTTAAATGCATAAGTAGTAAATAATTCATATTTGATCCTTGTATACTTAACACATCATTTTTACACACAATTTAATGTAATTATGGATCAAAATGCGCCATGGTTCAATTCATATTGTCGAATCTACTGAACTAAACAGCACTTTTAATTGAACCAGTTCAATTTTTATTTTCTTTAATTTAATAATTGTGGTTCAGTCAATCTCAAATTGTGACTCAAATCGACATATATAATTAATTAATTATATATAAATATAATTATATATATAAGTGATATAATAAAATATATTAAAAAAATATGACTATATATATTTTAAAAAATGTAGTATATATTTTTATATATAATAAAATATATAATAATTATAATTAATTATATATATATATAAATATAATCAATTTAATTTTAATTCAAAAATTTTAATAATCTAATCAAACATGTACTTCCTTAAACTATTTGTTAATTAAAAGATATTTGTTAGGGTGCATCCTTAAACTATTTGTTAATTAAAAGATATTTGTTAGGGTGCAGCTTTAAAAATGAAACTGTATCATATATTTTAACATTTAAATATTATATTTTTTAATTTTTTATCTTAATTTTTTTATTTGTTAACATTAATTAATTATTATTTAGGTCATATAATTTTTAAAAAATTTTAAAAAATTTATTTATAATTTTTTTAATATTATTTATTCATAAGTATAAATATTTTTAAAAAATTTTAAAAAATTTATAAAAAATATATTATATGAATAATAATTTATTAATATTAAAAAATTAAAAAAATATATTCTATCTAACTGCTACAAACTGTAGATAGAATCCCCTAATTAAAATCAGTTATAATATGAGTTGTTATTTATATATAAAAAATAATTTAAAATTCAATTGGCACAAATAAAGTATCCAATGTGGTTTGTAGACTGAAATGAGAACAGAAGAACCGTCCGTTGAAAAGGAAAGTAGTCCGGGGACGGCCTGATGCCCACAAAAGACCAAAGTGTTTATGGTAAGATGGATACGTATAAGCTGTTACTAATCTCAACAGAATGTGGTGGGACCTACCGGTGATATACACGAATCTCGCCCTCTCACTTCCACTTTTTAAGTTTGGGAGTTTACGACCTGTTTAGAATAATTTTTAAAAATTATTATTTTATTTTATAAAAATAAAAAAATTTGTTTAAATAATTATTTTTATCAATTAATTTTTAAAAATTATTTTTAAAAATAATAATTAAAAAATAAAAAATAATGAATAATTTTTATTTATTTTATTTTATTTTTATAATTTATTTTTTAAAAAATATATAAAATAATTAATAAAAAATATTTTTACTTAAATAAATTTTTTATTTTTTTATAAAATTATTTTTTAGTATTATTTTTAAAAATTAATAAAATAAAAATCGTTTCTTGTATATGACTACGTACTAATTTTACTTGGATAAAAGAGTCCAGCCAGCCAAGCCAACCTCTGCCATGCTATGCTCACTTTATGTGGGCCCTCACACGCCCCCTGCTAGAAAGATACCACCCACCTCTAGCGTCTACCAGTATCTCAACTCTCTTCCTTCCACTTTCTATCTTACATGTTGTATGTTGGGGGTTATACATTAATCTGAAATTTTTTCGAAACATAGTTAGGTATATTAGTGGATCATTGTCATTCTTCCGTCAATGCATTTTCGACTTTATTTTGGTACAAAGTGAGAGAGAGAGAGAGAGAGAGAGAGAGAGAGAGAGTCGCTTTCTCTGTTGGGTTCCTTTCCTTTCCGCCATTTTTATGGTCTGATATTCTCAGTGAAGCTTTCCAGAGTAGAAATGGAGAGTAGACTTCTACTCATATTCTCTATCTCATTCATACTACTACTCCTCTCTCGCTTTTCATCTGCTCAAATGCCAGGTACCTCTTCATATCTGCGCTTTCTCTGTTTTGCTCGCTCCAAGGCCCTTTTATTCTCTTCATTTGGTTTCTCTAAATATTGAAGCCTTTTCACTATACGACCAATATTTGTATAAAATACGATATTTTTTTAGTGGTACCTGTTCCACTATGCTCTGTTCTCCGGCATTGCTTATTGGTTTGGATTCTTCTTTATATGCTTCGTCTTTGTATTATTTCCTTCCAAGATCTTTTATTTTGTGCCCCGGGATGTTCTTTCGGTGTCCATGTGAAATTTGAGAACTCCTTAGCAATTCCTTTTTCTTTTAAAGCTTTTTATGTATCCTTCGAATCTCGTGGAGGAAATGAACCCATTTACCATCCTGCTTCACACCCAGCTGTAATTTTGACTGGAACGCTTGTTGCATAATTAATGCATACATAAACAACAAATGAAATATAACAGAATACTAAAATCCAGCTTTAATATTGTTGATTCATCTGATCCTTCCGTTTTACTTAGATGGCTATTATGTAGTGAAGGTAATACAGTTATCTTTCTTATTAATATTATTCTTAATCCCAAGGCAACTATTTCCTCAACTGGATTTGAGGTCAACTATGTGCCATCCTGATCAGCCGCATAAAATTACAAAATCCCAAGTGTGCTAATTTGTTCTCCACACAAGGTTGCGTGTTGCAACTTCACTAAGTCTGTTGTGTGCGATTGACCCATCAAACGTCTTTATCTAGATACTAGATACCAATCCTTCTGGCATGAAAGATTATTTGGTACTTTTATCCTGTACTGGTTTAGTAGACTATAAATATAGGATATGGTTTAATGACTAAATCAGTTATTTATATTTATTACTATTGTTATTTTATTTTATTTTTTAAATTTCTCTTAAAGCATCGCTGTTAGATAAGCTTTTCCATTTGTCTCAGGTCTCAACTGTTCTGACTTTTTCTAACAATTTTTGTTGTTGAAGTTACTGCATGATGCTTAGGTGATTACATCCTTAGTAAAATTTGCATACTAGAGTTTGGAATTGAATGTGCAATTAATTCACTTCATCTACACTTACAATATATGCCATGTTAAGCAGGTTTTGTAAGTTTGGACTGTGGAGGTAAAGAAAATTTCACTGACGAACTTGGTCTTGATTGGACTCCTGATTATCAACTTACTTATGGGGAAACAAGCACTATATCAGTTGCAAATGAGACCCGGAAGCAATACATGACACTACGACACTTTCCTGCTGATTCCAGGAAATACTGCTACACGCTTGATGTTGTCAGTAGGACAAGGTACCTACTGAGGGCAACATTCTTGTATGGGAACTTTGATAATAACAATGTTTATCCAAAGTTTGATATTTCCTTTGGGGCTACTCCTTGGTGTACGATTGTTATATCTGATGCTAATACTATAGAGATGCAAGAGCTTATATTTCTGGCTTCAAGTTCTACAGTTAGTGTATGTTTATCAAATGCAACAACTGGGCAACCATTCATTTCTACCCTTGAACTCCGGCAATTCAATGGTTCGGTTTATTATACACAATATGAGGAACAGTTTTACCTTAGTGTCTCTGCAAGGATAAATTTTGGTGCAGAGAGTGAATCTCCAATTAGGTACTTTAAGCCTTCCTGTCTATTGCTTCGTAGCCTGCTCTTTATTCTTTAGTTAGTGTGTGTATGTATATGGTGTTTGTAGGGGCATACACAGACAAACAAATGCATATAGACATCTGTTATGTATATCTTGTTGTTGTATTCACTAGACAAAAATCAGATTAACTGTCTACAAAACAAAGAACTAATTAACAAATTATATCTCTATAAATGCACCTTTTTAGTTTTAATGTCAGCTCTTGTGCTTTTGAAGCAACTTTTTCTCACATAAGAATTCTGTATTTATGCCACATTAGGTATCCCGATGACCCATTTGATAGAATTTGGGAGTCAGATTCTGTCAAGAAAGCAAATTATCTTGTTGATGTTGCTGTTGGAACAGAGAAAATTTCTACCAATGTACCAATTGATGTTAACAGTGATGAAATGCCACCAGTGAAAGTGATGCAGACGGCTGTAGTGGGTACAAATGGATCTCTAACTTACCGGTTGAACTTGGATGGTTTTCCAGGTATGGGTTGGGCATTCACCTATTTTGCTGAGATTGAGGATTTGGGTCCAGATGAATCCAGAAAATTCAGACTAGTACTTCCAGGCCAGCCTGAGATCAGCAAGGCCGTTGTTAATATTGAAGAAAATGCTCAAGGAAAATATCGCCTTTATGAACCAGGATTTACCAATTTATCCCTACCTTTTGTGCTATCTTTTAGATTTGGCAAGACATCTGATTCTTCCAGGGGTCCTCTTCTGAATGCTATGGAGATAAATAAGTATCTGGAGAAAAACGATGGCTCTCTAGATGGTAAGTTCCTAATTTGGAAACTATTCTGGCGGTATGAAGGTTTGTTCTGCTGACTTGCAATTGTGTAGAGTTGCCATTTAATAAGTATGCCTATTTCAATATCAAGTGTTATCAGTTAAATCTTTTATGAAGCATTATAGTTTATTTAATGCTTGGATTGGATGGTTTGCAGGGGCAGCTATTTCTGATGTACTTTCACACTATTCCTTAGCAGACTGGGCGCAGGAAGGAGGTGACCCATGTCTGCCTGTTCCATGGTCATGGGTCCACTGTAGCTCAGATCCACAACCAAGAATAGTTTCAGTGTAAAAGAAATTCTTTTTTGAGGTTTTAATTTTGTTTATTTGTGGATTTGTTCTCCTTGGCTCCCCCAGCCTCCCAACACCCCCCCCCCCCCAAAAAAAAACAGAAAGGAAAAGGAAAAGTCATTTTGCTTTTAACGTGTTCCATTACATGTGTCAAAAGAGAAGTTCTTTTATCTGAGAACATTTACTTTGTGTTCGTGGTGGCAGTTTGTTGTCTAGCAAAAACTTGACTGGGAGTATTCCTTCAGACATCGCAAAATTGACTGGTCTGGTTGAACTGTAAGTTTCATCTCCAACAACAGGAGGGCACTGGTTTCCTATTTTGGTTCCATCAAACTTATTGTGATAGTAGCATGTAATTCATGGATGCAGATGGCTTGACAGAAATATGTTGACTGGCTCAATACCAGATTTTACTGGATGCATGGACTTGAAGATTATGTAACCTCTGACGACTTCTTTAATTATTCATGCTTTGTAAATATTTGGCTAACTACAAATTTTGCCTCTTGCAGTCATCTTGAGAACAATCAGTTGACAGGCGGGATTCCTTCCTCTCTAGTTAACCTCCCAAATTTGAGGGAGCTGTAAGCTGTCTTGAACTTATAAATCATTGTTTGATCAAATTGAAAATTGATTGAGTTTCGATACATCTAATTATTTTGTTTTGATGTAATCTGGGTGTTGCTTCTGATGGTTATAGGTATCTGCAAAATAATATGTTGTCTGGAACAGTGCCATCAGGTCTTCTGAGAAAAGATTTGGTTTTGAAGTGAGTACCAATATTTACTTTTTAAACTTATAAAATGAAATCATGCAGCACTACATGCAAAAGTGGAGGAAATTGTTGGCAGGATGCATCTTTGGATAATTGATGAATATGTACACAAGATACGATGAATGCTTTGATGATGTTCTGAATGATTAACTCTTGTCTTCAAGATATTATCTTTGCATGTACTTATGTGATGTACTGACATTTGTTGGAATGTGAAGTACTGACTGAAAACTTGGAAGCTTTATAATTAGAAAAAATAATGATACTGGTCTGATTAGCTAAGTAGAGGATGGTTCATGCTTATATGGTTAGAGTGTAGAACCATCTGATATTCCTACACATGCTTTCTTTTTTCCTTTTTAATTTCTTTCTGGTATTGCCGTATAGTAAAACCCATGGTACTGTCTATCACATTGAACTATTTGTGCCTTCTGGCATGCCATTGGATCAACATATGGTTTTGCTTTTGCTTTTGCTTTTGCTCACTCTCTCTCTCTCTCTCTCTGTGTCTCCTTTTTTTTTTTTTTTGATATTTGAACCTGCCTCTTTCTTTAGATGTTTAGTATAATCCTTTGATTTCTGACTGTCAACAAGATCAGTCATGTTGCTTTGGTTGCTTAAATAGATAATATTAACAAAGGCCTTGACTAATTCTTGGTATTTCTCTGCCTAACTTCAGCTAATCCATCTAGTATGATTGGATATGACAGTCTCTCTTTGGTTTAGTTTGGCATGCTTTATTTTTTAGCTTGAAATGTTGATACTTTTTAATCTCTAGTATACAATATATGTCTTCATTTCATTATCCTTTTGTGCCAAATGTTCTAATTTTCTCCATTTATGAGATTATCACTACTTTCTGTTTTGGTCGTCAACAGCTATTCTGGAAACATTAATCTTCATAAAGAAAGCAGGAAAAAGAGTCACATGTTTGTTATTATTGGTTCATCAATTGGGGCTGCCGTTCTACTTTTAGCTACTATTGCATCTTGCTTGCTTATGCGCAAAGGAATGAGAAGATATTATGAGGAAGGCAGGTGTCTAAAACAAAATTGTATATTGTTCTGTCAAAGATTTTTATATGGTAGAACAAAAATTATTTGTTTGCACTTTTTGCAGATCACCGTGTTTCCCTCTCTACACAAAGGTTGGCTCCTTCTAAGAGTGATGCTCCTGCAGAAGCTGCTCACTGCTTCAGTTTTGCTGAAATTGAAAATGCTACAAATAACTTTGAGAAGAAAATTGGTTCTGGAGGTTTCGGCGTTGTATACTATGGGTTACTGAAAGATGGAAAAGAGATTGCAGTTAAAGTTCTGACCAGTAATTCCTATCAGGGAAAGCGAGAGTTCTCCAATGAGGTATCCTGCATTTAGTTAACTTCTCCTAGTATTCAAACATTGCAGCTATAGCTGCTTAATTTGTTTTATTGACATTTTTGTATCATAATCTATGGTTGTTTGGTTTGTTTCATAAATATAAACAGATTAACAATAAAGCTATGCATGGACCAACTGAAAATTGATGCAATATTCCTTTGAGGAATAAAATTTGGGGAGCTGTTAGCAGAAACATCTTAATCTCATTCAGAAGAAACCAATGGATGAAAATATTGGTGGCTACTCATTCATTGATTTTCTTAAAACTGCCATCAAGAACCTTGTTCATGAACAGGGAAAGAGGGCTATAGCAAATGGCCTTTAGATGTTTTTAATTTGGTGCCAACTTTTGGTTCTTAAGTAGCTAAACTGTTTTGCAAATCTGCATGAGTTATATATATTGGTTGAAATTCGTTCAGAGAAGAGCAAAAGCCACTGCAGTTGTCCTCAAGTATTTTGCCTCAAAAATAGCTGGCAGTTATTGACACAAGCTGTTGTATTCCATTGATGATCGAGGCTTTCTAGTTTCTAGCATCTTGCTTTTAATGTGCTATGCATTGTAAATCTTTGACTATTAGACTAGAAAGAAACAAAGTAAGCAGGACTGTGGAAAATGATTCTTGGTACCCATACTAATATGTTTTGTAGTTATATATATACATAAATATATTTTTGTCTTTCTTTACTGTATAAATAGTGGAAAATGTGAAATTTATGTGAACCGTAACAATTAATTTTACATCGTCTCTAAGAGCTTGTTTGGGATGGTGGGAGGAAGGAAACTTGATAAGGGAGGAATAATAATTATGGGTGAAAGTGATATTACGTTTTCTGGAGGCTAAAAATGATGGGAGGAACAAAAATAAGGAGAATTATATTTCTGTTTGATTTGATCCAGGTGACTCTTCTTTCAAGGATACATCACAGAAACTTGGTACAGCTTCTTGGGTATTGCCGAGAAGAAGAGAACAGCATGCTTGTTTATGAGTTCATGCATAATGGAACTCTCAAGGAGCATCTTTATGGTAAGCCTGCATGATTTAAATGAAAAAGCAGAAGTCCATATACTCAACGATATGTCTAACTTCTTGTAGGTCCTTTAACTCGTGGGCGGAGTATCAATTGGATCAAGCGCCTTGAAATTGCGGAAGATGCTGCCAAAGGTTTATAATAAAGCTAAAATATCATTTAAGATGCTAGTAATAGTTTTTTTTTTTGAAGGGCCCTTCCCATGCAATGAATCAGATAATACTAAATTGTATTTATCTCATGCCAATTCAGGGATTGAATATCTACACACAGGCTGTGTTCCTTCTGTTATTCATAGAGACCTGAAAAGCAGTAATATTCTTCTTGACAAACACATGAAAGCCAAGGTTTCAGATTTTGGTCTTTCAAAACTTGCTGTGGATGGAGCCTCGCATGTTTCAAGCATAGTTCGTGGTACAGTAGGATATCTGGACCCTGAGTAAGGCCTTTATCTATTTTCCTTGAATCTTTGAGTGTTTGCTTGAGATTAAGCAAACCATTAAGTTGATTGTATTGTACCCTTATTGTTTAGATTACTATACTCAAAGTGCCTAAAGCCCGGTAAACGTTGGAGTTTGTCATATAAAATCATTGAAACTATTCCTGAACAGGTACTATATTTCCCAGCAGCTGACCGACAAGAGTGATGTATATAGTTTTGGTGTCATCCTTCTGGAACTCATGTCTGGTCAAGAAGCAATATCAAATGAAAGCTTTGGTGTTAATTGCCGAAACATAGTCCAATGGGTGAGTTTTGATTTCTCTGCGAACAGTGATATAGAAACATATGCGAAGAACTCTCCCGTATGTTGTTGGATTTCATTAACATCAGTCAATTGTATGACAGGCAAAACTACACATTGAGAGTGGAGATATACAAGGTATAATTGATCCCGCTCTGCGTAATGATTATGACCTACAATCAATGTGGAAAATAGCAGAGAAAGCATTGATGTGTGTTCAACCACACGGACACATGCGGCCATCAATTTCCGAAGTTCTGAAGGAGATCCAAGATGCAATCTCTATTGAGAAAGAGGCCGAAACTCTAAGGGAAGGCAATTCAGATGAGATGTCAAGACATTCTATTCATTCTTCCATGAACATGGGTTCAATGGATCTGGGTGCAACTGACAATTATTTGTCTATTGATGATTCCATTGCACAGCCTACTGCAAGATAGATAGCACTTGTAAATTGTAAACAAGCACACAATTTTCCCTCTTTCATTTTCCTTTAAAATAAATTTCCATCTTCCCTTTTATGAGTATGCAGGGGGGGGGGGGGGGGGGGGGGGGGGGGGGGGGGGGGGGGGGGGGGGGGGGGGGGGGGGGGGGGGGGGGGGGGGG
>JASKGM010000001.1:9100277-9144180 GCA_034509205.1 Ceratonia siliqua | reverse complement strand
CGCCCCCCCCCCCCCCCCCCCCCTCTCATCTCTTCCACTCTCTAAGCTTCTTTTTGGTTTGTTTGGGGTTAAACTAATATAATATGGCCTGTCTTTGAATGGCAATTTGTTGTCTATTGACATCACTTATGGTTTTGGACAATCCTTTCTACTGATAAATGTTATTCCATATCTTCAATTTTATGCTTGACAGTTGAAGCTTCTACTGTGGATGAGGGGAGCTCTGCCCCACTTGTATTGTTACCCAAACATGATTGGTTTTGCTGGTTTCACTCCTTATTTGTCTCTGATAATGCACATATAAAATTCTTTATTAATTGTCACAAAATATTATGTCATTTACCTAGGTTATAAGAAATATTTTATATTGTCAAATGGGGTATTAGTGACTATGGTTTGAAGTTCAAAATATTTCTGGTGCTGTATCCTGTGAGATCAATGAAGTATCTTAAGCTATAAGCCTACCTCAAAATCCAATAAAAGTTGTAAGGATAAGGAAACGGATATGCCTAACGTCTTACTGGCAGATCTGTTAATAGTGATTGAAACTGAAAATTTATATGAATTCTTAAATTTCATGGTACTTGCCTAGTCTCAAGAGGGCAATATCAGCATCTTCTTTCCAATCACATTGTAGTGGCCCTTTTCCTTTGCATTACTGTGTCTTACACCTTTCTTTTGTAAGTACTATCTAGGATAAGTTTGTCATGGCTTTTCGTAGGTTAAATGTTACTCTTCAATATGAAAACTTAACTAATTAATCTTTGAAAAAAAAAATAATTCAAAAAGTATTTTCTACCAAATTATTAACGGGTTGAACTGATGATATTTAAAAGAACATATTTGCTATCTTTCCTATATGCAACACATTACTCCTTTTCTTTAATCCTACTCCTTTTCTTTAATCCTCCTGAATGGCCTAGTTATTTTCTTCAGCATGCTGCTTTTATATGATATATTTACTGTTGTTCTCTCTTGTTTGTAATTTACATCATAGTTTAAGTTTACGTTATTACAAGCAGCATCACTTTTATAAACGACGGATTTCTTATATTAATTCTAATTTTCTTCAAAATTTCAGCCTCTGGCTCAACGTATGATGGTTCCTCTGCAAGGCCCAGAATAAGTATTGATCCTTCTCAATAAGTTATGTGATTTGAATGCCGGTGGAGATTTAGTAAGTGCTATCGGCGTATTGAGTGTATTTATCTTATGTGAATACTGACATTAGGTGATGTTGATTATCGTGTCTAGATTCGTATTTTTCATTTTGGTTTGTAAATTATCTTTGGAGTAGAATTACTATTCCAACGTAATGTGAATCCTGGAACCATGTATGTTTGACTGATTCCACTGGGCGATTTGGCTTAAGATTCTTATCTGAATGGAAATATATTTGCTGTAGACGTGATGGGAGAATACATCTCTATATATCGAGTGCAAGCATGAATTATGATTTAGAGGCGTCTAGGGTGCTTGACCTACGAGGGTTGCTTACCCATCAGAGCGTGGAATTATGCATAGCCAGTATTTGAAGCCTTGCCAGTGCTTCACATCCACAGTACTCGTCTATTCTAGTATTTTCTTGGAATTATGGCAGTACAATAAACATTTGGAAAATTAACATGACTTCAATGGTCAAATTTCTCTTCATTTTCAATCTTACATCACAGTTTAAAAAATATTAAATGTTAACTTTAATATACAATTATTATATAATCCTTTAATTGCCCATTTATAATTTGATGTTATATTGCAACAATTTTTTACAAGATTCCAAACTTTTTTATCTTTTAGTTTTTCATCATGCTCTTTAAAAAGCAATTTGTAACAAAGTCCAAACAAATGTTTCCAAAATTGAAGTGAGATAGTTAATTTGTATAAACGTTTGGAGACAGGAGATAAGATTAGTGAGAAGTATTTGTATCAAATACTTAATTAAATAAATCCAAAATTGAGTAACTTGAAGGAGTAGTTGCAATACAAAATTAAACAAGAATAAAATATTACATAACATATCTGTGTGAAGGCGGAATTTTCAGGGTGCTGCATATTGGTTTTTTAATTTGCTTGGCTTCAAAATTGATGTCCATATAAATGGGTGGCCCGTGGCCCGTGGCCGTGCCAATCTACGAGAAGCGGATGTGAGTGGTGATGTGGGAGTGTGAGTGCGGGATGCGTCCAAATTCCATACTAGCGCGTGCCAGTGGTTGGTAGGGTGAACCATTGTGAACCCTTTCCTTCCCCTATACGTAGCCACGTAGGTGCTTGGTGGAAGATAAAGCCCCTTTTACTACAATAAAATAATCCTTAGGCTTTTACATCACCTTGTGCCTTTTGTATATCATTTTCATGTTATTTTTCCAAAGCAAAAGTTGGCATTATTGACTACTATATCTGTGCTTATTTTACCAGTGGGAACTGCCAGCTACCACATATTTGTTATGCTTTTCAGCTTTTCTTTTCGTTAAGAAGGGATCGCAATTATGCTCTGTTGGTGTCCAAGAGAGGCCTGCAATCAAGAACCCAGTTTTGTTGAATATACACATTTTATTTTTCAATCGTCCAGTGGTGCCACCATTGTAATATCACAAGTACGAACACATGCACGTTTTCTTTTTAAATATCAACAGAATATTGATTCTCGGATTGGAATTTGCGACTTCCATTCCTTTAATATGTTGTTTTTTTCTTATGAAATTTCCTTACCCACTTTTTTAAAAAAATTGTCAAACGCCTTCAGCTGGAATTTAAAACATTTTGAAGAATTTCAATTATTTATATTTTTTAGGTAAATATATATTAAAAAGCTGTTTTTTTGTTTGATAGATACTTTTGAATTCAAAATATCCATGGAACTAACGATAGATAAGAGTTATCATAAATTAGTTGCTAAGAAAACGGGACAATAAAAGCATAGGCTTTCATTGAGAGATCTCATCGTTTGGCTTCCTGAGCTATTAGGTAAATGTAATATAGGTTATCTTCTTTTATCTCCATTTTGAGTTTGAACTCTTCTTGTAAACTATCCACAATCATCATCATTTAATGGTAAAATGACAACGATTTATTTCAATCTAAAATTACAATGCTTGTTGGTCCATTGACAACTCATAAATTAGTTTTCCACCAAAAGAACAAGGTCTAGTTTGTAGATATACTCTTGAATTACCACTATGATTGTCATCATCATAAATTCTTAATTAATAGCAGTAGACATTCTCAACTAATGGGAAAATTAAAAGAAAAATTAAGTGGGCTTTCCTTCCTTGTCTTTGAGGGAAGATAAAAACACAGCTACAAGTGGTTTCTGTTCCGTTTGCTTCTTTGTTTAAGGCTCGAAGCAAATATAAGAAGGCAAGTCTTTAAATAATGTGTCCTTTAGTTATTTAGTATTTACCAGTTGTGGGAAGGGAATAAAGAGAAGAGACAAGAACGTTAATGGTTCCACGGCTCTGAAAGCATTGGGCTGACTCAGATTCCAGGCCCAATACACCCAACCTGCTCACTTGGGGTGTACGGATGGTATCATCAAGTCTACTAATCCAACGCTCCAAAATGCATCATCAAAAGAATTGGATGCTTATCTTCGGGGGAAACCCAATCAACTCAAGGCTAATCTGTTCCGTGCTTCTGTTAATCAAAATCTTTTTAGGCGGTGCATTAAGCTTAATGCATATTATAAGCGGCATATCAGTTTCTTAGTGATAGAATTCTATTGGGAATTACTATCTTATGCATAAGATTTACAATAGCCCCGTGTTCCTTCCGGGCTTTCGTGTTTCTTTTATTCTCTCTCTCTCATTTTTTTTTGGTTCATTTTAATTTCTCTCTTTTCGTCATCGTTTTCTCGTATAAACCTTTATTTAATCTCTCAGAACTCTGAAGAATTCGGCGATGAAGTGAGAGGAGGAAGAGGAAGGGAAAGGGAAAGGAGAAGAAAGGCCTTCAAATTACCGTATTATTTTTCGTAGAAAACTGGGGTATTCGACTCTCTCGAAGGCCGATTAACAACTACAACTAGGTAACTCAACCAAAAACCATTGAAACTTTGCGGTTTTGAGTCTTCAACTTCCGTTAATTCTTCCTCACTTGATCGTGTTCTGTTGCTGTCATTGTTGTTTTGAGTATGATTACTTTGTCTTTTTATTAACCTGTGATTTTTTTTATAAATGATGAACGCAGGATATGTTTGCATATTATCTATGTCTACATATAAATTATATATGCCGTGCGAGTGTTGTGTTTCCTCTTTTGACCATTTTGTTTTTGAACTTGTTGTGTTTGATTTGTTTAGTGTCTGAGACTCTGAGGTTTCCTTGAGAACTTTCTACGAGTCTGTTATTGTTGGAATAGTACGAGTTTGTCTTTCCTTTCTCTTCGATCACTTTCCTATCAATTTAGTCTTTGTTTCTGATGCGATTTCCTTGCTGGAAAAGCAGCTGTAATATAAGAACTTATGGATACCCGCAGAAGCACTATCACATTTTTGTTATGATCCTGACGACTAAGTGACTGGGTTAATTTTGAAAATTAAGAAATTAACTACTTGTGCTGTTTATATTGAAGAAACCTTTTAACAATAGAACAATTTGGTTGTTCTGGATTGGAGTTATGACTTTTCCGCACGAGGGGAACAGAAAAACATCTTTATTCTCAATTCAGACTTATTTGGCCTACCTGTGGTTAATAATTTAGATAAGACTTTGAACTACACAGGGTTCCATTATCATTGGTGGATAGCAACAATTAATGGGAAATCGAGGCCAAAAGCGCCCAGAAATGGTAGATGATCTACCTGCTGATAAGCGAACATGCAGTTCATTGGATTTTAGGCCGAGTTCTTCCAACACATCAGTTCAAACCCATACCAATTCGACACACTCAATGCTGGAGACCCATGATAATGATATGGATACTTCATCATCTGCTTCAGCTTCAAGCCGATCAGAGGGAGAACCAGAGAAGGATTCTGCTTATGGGTCATGTGATTCAGATGACATGGAGCAGCATCATAACAGTCTCCGTAACTATCATAGGCAGAGATTACCCAGTGATCATGGGAAATTTAAAAAAATTATATCAAGCTTGGGTGAAGAGACTCAGCCTTCTAATCAATTAGCTGTTCTCACTGAACTTTGTGAAGTTTTGTCATTTTGTACAGAGGGTTCACTCTCCAGCATGACTTCAGACTCTCTATCACCACTACTTGTAAATCTAGCAAAGCATGAGAGTAACCCAGATATAATGTTGTTGGCCATAAGGGCTATCACCTATATATGTGATGTCTATCCTCGATCAGCTGGTTTCCTTGTTCGCCATGATGCTGTTCCTGCTTTATGTCAAAGATTATTGGCTATTGAGTATCAAGATGTAGCTGAACAGGTTATTTATGGTTGTTTGTTTGTTTATAATATGTGTTTATTGAACTTTTTTTTTATTCTATAGTAAGAAAGGAATATATGGTTATGGATGTTGTGTTGATGTAGTGTCTCCAAGCATTGGAGAAAATATCACGAGAGCAACCACTTGCTTGCTTACAAGCTGGGGCAATTATGGCTGTTCTCAATTATATTGACTTCTTCTCAACGAGCATACAGGTAAGCCTCCAACTCAACATGACATAATTTTCATGATAAATGACCTTTCTTTCCTGTCGGCTTTTAAATCCAATATTTTATTAGCTTTAGTTATTAGACGCTCTTTGAAGAATATTTTTTGTGTTTCACTTACTAACCCCCCCAACAAAAAAAAATCAGAGGGTGGCCCTTTCTACTGTGGTGAACATATGTAAGAAGCTTCCTTCGGAAAGCCCTTCACCTTTCATGGAGGCTGTCCCCATTTTATGCAATCTTCTTAAGTATGAGGATCGGCAGGTACCAATAAATGGACTTTGGATGATAATTCTGTATACTTGTCTCTGCTGTGTGTTAATCTTCCTTTTTTAATATTTGTTGACCTTCCAAATTTAATTCCTCAGCTTGTGGAAAATGTTGCTACCTGCTTAATTAAAATAGTGGAGCAAGTTGGTCAGTCCTCTGAAATGTTGGATGAACTTTGTAAGCATGGGTTGATTCAACAAGTCACACATCTTTTAAGTTTAAATGGCCGGACAACTCTATCTCAACTAATTTATAATGTAAGCAAAAATTTTGATCCACCATATTTTAGTATCTAGCTTTCCCCACTTTTCTCTATGGTCTTTAAGGATAATATGGATTTATTATTTTGTTTGGCAGGGATTGATAGGATTACTTGTCAGACTTTCTTCTGGTTCAGTTGTAGCCTTCAGGACTTTGTACGAGCTTAATATAAGCAATATATTGAAGGATATATTGTCTACATTTGACCTCTTGCATGGGGTCTCATCATCTCATCTCATTGGTGGACATTGCAATCAGGTATGCAGCTTAGTCTCTGGCTTTGTTTTGTCTTCTACTGTTTCACAGCAACACAAATTGATTAATTATTGCAACTTAAATTTTACTGGTAATTTTTTTTTATAAAACTTCCACTTCAGTCCATCTTAGGATCATGAAACTGTCATATGGGTCCATTTTAGATTGTATGGGAGACATAGACGGAATGGTTTCTTGCATTTTCCCAGGGTCGTTGTTGTTCAGTTAGGTTGGCATTGAGTCAGGGTGCAATAATTTCAATGCTTAAACGTGTTTAGCATAGCGTTTAAGTCCAGTTCTCAAATATTGACATCTGAGTTCCTTATCTAAAAATCTCAATTCACCTCCTCAAAGTCCTTACTTCTCCCCCTGGTGTTGTAACCCAGCACATCAAGTTTCAGTTCAAAAAAAATTTGTTTGAAGCATACATTTTCTAGAATCACCAATCAACCCATCAAACCCTCCTGGTGTTGCATGCCCAACCCCAAACTTCGTCGGTGTTTTAAATATATTAGTAGCTCTATTTAGAAGACAGCCTAACTGAAATTAGAAATTGGTAGGACTTGTCTAAGACTCTAAATATCATTCATGTTAGTCACAAAGCGAGCATGGTATTTTTCACACAGATTAATCATTTAGTTAATTTTCACATAGAGAAATTTCTGATAAATATGTTTGATGAAATGGTTCATGTTGTGGCGCTGGCCAGTTCATTTGTGTACAAATATCTCTGGTTGAAGCATAAATATATTTTTATTCATTTGCTACAGAAAATGTTACTCATACGAGCTATGTTTTACCTATGCTACAAAAGTATTTGGAGTTAAAATTGCAACTCCTGATACATCTGTTGAGATTTGTTCTTGGTATTTAGTAGTTTTATTTGAAAACAAAATGAAAGCGTGAAGTGTGGCTTCAATGTGTAGCATATAACTAATCTTATTTCAATTTTTCCTTTGTCTGCTAATAAATTCAAGTTTGTGTGGTTCTGTGGACTTTCTTATAATTTTTAGAGGAAGATTGATTGGGAATTGTTGCAAACTTGTTAGGTATATGAAGTTCTGAAGCTGCTAAATGAGCTTCTTCCTGTTCTAGCTGAAGATCGGAATGATCAACTGGTGTTAGACAAAGAATCCTTTCTAGTTAATTGCCCAGATCATCTGCAAAAGTTTGGGATGGATGTGTTTCCCCTGTTGATCCAGGTTGGCTGGTTTCTTGTATTTAAACAAGTTTCTATTTTTTCTTTTCCTTCTTTTCATTATTTTGTTATATCTGCTTTTGCAGGTATTTAATTCTGGTGCAAGTTTATATGCTTGCCATGGATGCTTATTTGTTATGTACAAGTTAGTTTATTTGAGCAAATCTGACATGCTTGTTGAATTGCTTAAGAACACCGGCATTTCAAGGTGAAGCAGGCTTCCTTCTTCTTAGAGTTGCAGTATTAAATAATTTTGATAAAAGTATTGATTTTATCTAGTTAATGTGGCAGTTTTTTGGTTGGAGTATTCACCCGAAAGGATCACCATTTGCTGATGTTAGCCTTACAGATTGCTGAGATAATCCTTCAAAAGTTTTCAGATAATTTCCTGAAGTTGTTTATAAAGGAAGGTTTCTTTTTTGCCATTGATGCACTCTTAACACCAGAAAGATCTTCACAGTTGATGTACCCAGTGTTTAGTGGCATCCAGCTGGCATTTGACTCGAGTCAAAAGCCTGCTTCAAGGGACCTCAAATGCCTATGTTATGCATTTTCTACTGGCCAATCTCCTACAGTTTCAGAAGGAGGAAGTTGCAAGCTTGAGAAGGACTCTGTTATTAATCTTGCAAAACATATAAAGGAAAAATTCTTAGCACCAGAATTATATGATTCTGAGGAAGGATTGACTGATATTCTTCGAAATCTCAGAGCACTATCTACTGCTTTAAATGATTTATTGAGCACATCTACTGGCAATGGTGCTCTTTCTGCATATGAAGAGAAGGTTGACGGTATATTGTATCAAATTATGGAGAAGCTTGCTGGCAAGGAACAAATTTCCACTTTTGAGTTTATTGAAAGTGGAATTGTAAAATCATTAATAAACTATTTATCTCACGGTCAGTATATGAAGGAAAATGGGGGAAGACGGGGTGGTTATGATGCTGTCGTTGAAAAACGATTTGAGGCTTTAGCAAGGGTTGGTTTGTCCTTTTCTAAGCCTCTCTCTGGAGACACACCGCTTTCATTTCTAATACGGAACTTGCAGAGTGCACTGACTTCTTTGGAGGCTTTCCCTGTTACTCTGAGCAATGGACCAAAATTAAGGAGTTCATATGCTACTGTTCCAAATAGATGTTCCATGCCATATCCTTGCCTGAAAGTCCGTTTTGTCAGGGGTGAGGGAGAGACATGCCTTAATGATTACCCTGAGGATTTTCTAACTTGTGATCCTTTTTCATCCTTACATACCATTGAAGGATATCTATGGCCAAAGGTTAGTGCAAACAGCACTAATCACATGAGGTCGTCACCCAGCCAAGTGGTTTTGCAAGCAGAAAGTCCACCCCTTCAATCACCATCAAATGCAAGTTCCTGTCTGGTTAATCTGGGGGCTGATGCTATGTTAACCAATCTCCCTGAGACACAGGTTACCTTTAAAACCCTGGCTATTGATGTACTGGAGCTGCATTCTATTTCTTTATTTGGTTCTTTTTGGGAGATGGAGGGTTGTTTCTTAAACCACTTGGTGTTTTTAGCATCTCTTTTTTTTTTGGGTAAGGCCACTGGGTATTGTTTTATATCCAGATATACTTATTTTGCAGGGACAAGAGCCAAAGTTGTCACAGCCAATACCTGATCAAGCAGTCAATGTGAATACCGGGGAATCATCATCCTCTGAAACTCATGTTGTTGTAAGTATATCTTTTAATTAAATATACCGAAGTTATTTTTGGTTATTATTTATATCAACAATTTAAGTTTATAATCGGTTCTAAAATTTGTAATTTTTTGGACTTAATTATCCAACATTATATACTTTCTGATCACTTTATAAATGTTCATCTTGTAATGTTTTGAGATTGGTTATACTGTTGTTAGTAATAATCAATTGGTAGTTGTGCTGTTGTTCTTGTATTTGTTTTTAACCTCTAATTTCTTGTTCAGCATGATGAAAATATATGTGCACTTTAGCATATATTTTGAATTTTGTGATCATATGTAACAGGGATATGCAGAGCAAGAACTACAATTCAATGCAGAAGCAGGTCCAAAACTGGAAAGACATCCTGAATCTTGTAGCAATGAAGCTGCACAAAAGCTTGTTTTTTACTTTGAAGGACAACAGCTGGATCATAAATTGACACTATACCAGGCAATTCTTTGTCAAGTAATGAAACAAAATGAGTCTTTCTCTGGTGCAAAAGTGTGGAGTCAAGTGCACACATTAACATATAGAAGGGCTGTTGAATCTAAGGACATAATCCCACCAGAATGTCTATGTTCACCTGAAGATGTATCTGTCTCTGATAAAGTTGCAGCTTATATGCAGTGTACCCCTTTTTTCTCAGATATGTTCTCATGTGAACTTGTTTCTGATTTGGAGAAGCCAAGTCCGACTTATGATATTTTGTTTCTTCTTAAAAGCTTGGAAGGCATGAACAGATTTATTTTTCACCTTATGTCTCGTGAAAGAATTTGTGCTTTTGCTGAAGGGAAAATTGATAACCTGGATAGCCTAAAAATAGCAATTCCTTCTGTCCCACAAAATGAGTTTGTGAGCGCCAAGTTGACAGAGAAACTGGAACAACAGATGCGGGATTCTTTTGCAGTCTCCATTGGTGGTATGCCTTTGTGGTGTAATCAGTTAATGGCTTCATGTCCTTTCCTATTTAGTTTTGAGGCAAGATGCAAGTACTTCAAATTGGCAGCATTTGGTCAGCTGCAAATCCAACCTAATCTGTCTTACAATGACTCAGGAACAATAAGTGACAGGCGATTGAGCCTTGGTGGATTATCTCGAAAGAAGTTTTTAGTTTTTCGCAGCCGCATTCTGGAGTCTGCTGCACAAATGATGGACCAACATGCCCGTCATAAAGTGGTCCTTGAAGTGGAATATGATGAAGAAGTTGGTACTGGTCTTGGACCAACGTTGGAATTTTATACCTTGGTTTGTCAGGAGTTCCAGAAATCTGGATTGGGTATGTGGAGAGAGGATAATTGTTTTTTTACCCCCAAGACGAACTTGCTGGCTGAGATGGGAATTTTATCTCCTTACGGACTCTTTCCTTGTCCATGGTCTTCAACTCTAGATACATCTGGAGGTATACAGTTCTCTGAAGTAACAAAAAAATTTGTCCTTTTGGGCCAAGTTGTTGCTAAAGCTCTTCAAGATGGAAGAGTCTTAGATCTGCATTTCTCCAAAGCCTTCTATAAACTTATTCTTGGAAAGGTACACCAAATCTATATACAATTAATGAACTTCACATAAGCTTGCAATCCAACAACCAATAATTATATGTGTACTCCTGATCATTGTGTCTTAGTCTTTGTCTTTGCTTATTATCATTTTAGGAACTCACTCTCTATGACATCCAGTCATTTGATCCTGGGCTGGGTAGGGCGCTTCAAGAGTTTCAAGCTCTTGTTAACAGGAAAAAGTTTTTGGAATCTGTCTGTGGAGAGAATTACATGTTGGAATTTGGTTCATGCTTTCGAGATACAAGAATTGAGGATCTTTGCCTTGATTTCACTCTTCCCGGGTACCCTGACATTGTTCTTACTTCTGGGACTGACTATACAACTGTAAGATATTACTTTATATGATTGCATATTTTTTTCATTAGATTCTTTCTATGGTAAGATAAGAACTTAATATATTCATTTTTTTGGGCAGGTAAATATGAGAAACCTGGAGGATTATGTTTCACTTATTGTGGATGCAACTGTGAGGTCAGGAATTTCCAGACAAGTAGAAGCTTTTAAATCTGGCTTTAACCAGGTTCTTCCATTACTCACTTTGTCTTGATGATACTTAAAATACTTTCTAATGTCTTCTAGTTTTTAATGATTCACAAAATTAAGACATGAACCTTTTTGGTTGTTATATTTGCTATCACTTTAAATGTTCGAATTGGGATTTATGTATACTAGAGCATGAGTGTTACTTTCAGTTGTATGGTTTGAAGGGCCAAAACTACAATGAAGAAAATGTGGATCCAATTTTGAGGCAGTAGCAACAAGTAAACTACACGAGTTTGAAACAAGAAGTATGAATTCAAAAGTCTGTTTAATAAAAAAAACACTGGTGCTTCATTCTTCAAGCTCAGTTTGGAGCCCTTTTTGTATGCGTGATAAGGATTGTAGTTTGGTCATTTTTTGTTCCATGCAGTATAGCATGCTGTAGGCTAATTAATCCTGCAAATGCACGAACTTTTTGTTTTCTTCCTTTTGGCCATAATTTTTGTGCCTAATATTTGGGTCTTTAATTTTGTTGATTATAAGTTTGGCCAATTTCAGTCCCCATTTTTGACTTTGTACTTTATTGAAGAAGTTTTACTGCTTACAGGATGCTCTTCAATTGTCAATTCTTTGATAGTTCTTTTTTTTTTTTCCAACTTCAGGTTTTCCCTATTGAGCATCTTCGCATTTTTAATGAAGAAGAACTTGAGCGTTTACTTTGTGGAGAGCATGATTCCTGGGCTGTATGTATAAATTTAATTATGTTTATCAACCGTATACACTTCATTTTGTTATTGTAGAGAGGGAAAAAAGGGCTGGAAACTGAATTGTAGTAATCTCTTGTTAGCAGTTCAATGAGCTGGCAGATCACATTAAGTTCGATCATGGGTACACAGCTAGCAGTCCTCCAATTGTTAATGTGAGCATTCCTGTGTTTTCAAAGTGTTATATGTACTTTTTTGTTATTGGTATCATTGTTTTTTACCCGAATCTCATGATCTATAAAATACTTAATATGCTGTGGAATATTAGTTGCTGGAAATTATTCGAGAGTTTGACCATGCACAGCGACGAGCATTTCTGCAGTTTGTGACTGGGGCACCTCGGCTACCTCCAGGGGGATTGGCGTCCCTTAATCCGAAGTTGACTATTGTCCGAAAGGTGTGTACAGATTGTACCTTATATATCAAAGTGTGGCTTTGACACTTGATTTTATGATTATTTGTATCTTCTATTCTTCTTATACTCTTGGTGTTTTTGACAGCATTGTAGCAACCGGGCAGACACAGACCTGCCTAGCGTGATGACGTGTGCAAATTATCTGAAGCTACCTCCTTACTCATCAAAAGTACATTTTCACTATTTCAAACATATATTAATCAAAATTTAGAATCTGATTTTCATAGTTTGGAGCCTCATCTTTTGGGTCATTTATTTTTATAAAATTTTCAGGAAAGGATGAAAGAGAAGCTCTTGTATGCCATAACGGAGGGACAAGGATCATTCCACCTTTCTTGACTTCATTCTCTTGACTGGATCTGCATTTCAATTCTGAACCTGTAATTATTAGAGTAGAAAATAGAGATGTAGGTAAGGGTCTCTTGGCTGATTGCTGTTTAAGGGAGAGGAGGCTCCTGTCTTCACTGACTAATTGTTGGGGGTGTGTACATAGCCCGCAAATACAGGTAGTTTGATTGACTTGGATTGGCTGTACAGAAACAGAGAGTACTTTGAAGGGTTTGCGCTTCTGTTTGCGCTTCTGATATTTCATGTACAGTATTGTGTACAGGAACCTTTGTGATGATATTAGTCTTACATGAAATCATAATAGCTGCTATCTTGCGCAGTTGCGCCTACTACATCTCGTTAATTTTCCTATATTTGATTTTCAGGAAATTTTTTTAACTAACGTTAGATATACGGCATATATTTATAGTTTTACACAACTGAACAGATTTAGTCATGGTACACTTGGATAAAAACAAGCTCTTTAATGATCAGTATTTTAAAGGATAATTATATTAAGTTGTCTAAAAAGTTGTAATGTTTTATGATAATTTTTTTAAACTTCAAATATTTTGTAATTGTGTTTCAATATATTATTTGAGTGAAAAGTGAACTTGTTAAAAATTTACTTAACAATTAACATATTTACAGAAGATGTGATGTAGTCTGCATTCCAATTGCCTTGGATCAGCCTGCAAACATCTTCACCTCAAGCTGAGTTATAAGAGATCTACAACGTCTTGATTCTTGAAGAGGTAATTCACTGTTGATAAATGTTTGAGGCAAATCCCTTCGTGTATTCTTGTCACTCTTCCCACATTTCTCCACTGGTCTCATATTTTTCTGACCTCATAACTTCAAGTGAAATTACCCTGCTCCAGAGTCCAGAAGGAAAGTAGCTTCTACACCAAGAAACCCAAAACAAAAGAATAAGCACACAGAAATTATATGAGAGAGAAACTAAAGTTTGGAGATAACCTTATCTGACAACTGAGAAATTAAAATTATTCTTGAAAGCCTAGTAGAATAAATTAACACGGAAATAATGATAACATTCTTAACACTTAAATGAATGACTTTTATATCATCAAAGATTTAATTGTATTATATAAAAGTTCAGTCAATACTAATATTATTATCATATTCTTTTAGCTGGGCTTAATCCCAAAGAAATTCCCACTAGGTACATAACCAGTTACATTATCAAAGATTTAGGGGCTGTTTGGAACGATTTTTATTTTATTATTTTTAAAAATAATTTTTAAAAATAACTTTAAAAAATAGTTTTATAAAACAAAAAAACAAAAATTTGTTTGGGTAAAAATATTTTTCATCAGTTATTTTTTATATTTTTTAGAAAACAGATAAAAAAAATAAGCCAAAATACAAAAAAAATATTTTTATTTTTTTGTTTTCTAATTACTATTTTTAAAAATAGTTTTTAAAAACAACTGATGAAAACAATAACTCAAACGAATTTTTTTATTCCCGTAAAACAAAAAAACTACTCTTAAAAACTCTTCCAACCTTAATTTTTAGTCGCTTGGCTGCCACTGATCCCACTAGAGAAGGCTGCATATGTGGCATGGTTTATTTTTTTGCAGAATTCATAAATTTCATTAATCCAGATAATTCTGCGTTACTGGAATAAATGCATGCTGGTGAGACTGAAGCGAGATCAATGGAAGCAGTAGCTTCTATGACATTTGTGGTGGAGCTTTGCATAGACTTACTGGACTGACCAATTCAGAGTATTCCTGAAGAACAATCATTCTTAAAGAATCAGAATGAGAGAGAGGAGTTTCTGCCTGTTACTCCAACAGAAAGGGAATCTCCCTCTTGTAAGCTGCAAGCAACTGCTGAAATCAGTTATGAGGAGGACATCTGCCCAACAGCTCTGATTCTGAAATTTACAAACTTGGATTCTGTTCCTTCAGAAACAAATCTCAATAAAAATTTTGCTCGCTTTGGACCCTTGACTGAAGCACAGACAAAATCATTCTTTTGTTTCTTGCTGTCCTATTTCAGTGGGTCTGCATGTAAGCCGAAGTACTAGGTTTTTCTTTCTTCGGGAGATGAAAATTGAAGACAAAATGAAAATGGAATAAGATAAGATCTAAATGCTTAAGCAGAAAATAGGCAAATGCCATTTCTTAAGTAGCCAGTGGAATAAGAAAATTTTCTAGCTAACTTTATTAGTCTGGATTTTGACAAAGGGGGAAGGAGGAGGGAAGATGAGAAATTGAGAATGGAGTGGGAAAAGGGTGAACTCTTGTTTGAATTTTTTTGTTACCGATGGCTCCCCCTCCGTGGAGGCCGGAGTCAGTTTTTCTTACCCCAAATTGGGGAATAAGCAAGTGAATAAGAAAAAAGAAGTATTATCTCTTCATTCTTTTCATAAGCACTATTTCATATTTTAAATATTATGGTTCTCTCCATTAAACGTCTAAACAAATAAAAAAGTAATGTTACTTCATTCATATATATATATATATATATATATATATATATCCTTAATTTTTTTTTAAAAAATTGATTGAATAATTACTTTTCTTTTAAATGAAAAATTGTTCCTCATGAATTTAGGTAGTTTAGTGAGATTAACGGCTTTTGTTTAGGAAAGAAGTATGAGAATGACGACTTAAAATGTAAATTGAAAGAAAAAATGTTAGCATATCTAAATTGAAATATTTATTTATATTGTTTTAATATTCAAATTACTTTAAAGTTTAAAATGGTTTGGTTTCCTGCTTTTTATTTATTTATTATTTATTATTTTTATTTTAAGAAATAATTTAGAAGTTTAAATGAAATTAAAAAAAATTCATAATACAAGTATTTAAAAATAAATAAAATAAAAAAATTTAATTTTTTATAAAATTTTTAAATTATTTCGTAAAATAAAAAATAAAAATTTGCAAAAGCCTATAATAATATATATTTTTTGGCATAGATATTAGATAAGGATAAAAGTGAAATTTTAAATCTATCATTAAAATTATTTAACACTTATTATTAAAAAAGTGTGACTTATTCTTCTTAAATCCATAATAATCTATTTCATCCGTATGCAAATATCTTTTTTTAATTTTATCATAAATGAAAATGAAATAGATAGTTAAAGTTGAAGCCCAAGTTCGTTGTGGCTCAATGATGTAACAAGACGCTCCCGTTTCACTGTCTGACTAGCACGTTATGTCATCTTCATTCACACCTTTTATTTTTAATAAAAAGTGTTAATTATTGTTTTTCTCTTCCTTTAAATCCAATTATTCAAAAGAGCCGCTTCACCAAAGTTCAAATTCTCAAACCACGCAACTCCCTCCTATCTTGGCCACTGAGTTGCCGTTGCCCTACTCTGATCCTCAAATTAGATCGCGGATTCAGAATCCATCACCTTCTTCGTTATCTTCGCCGTTCAAGTGTTGATTCAGATCGATGCTGATTTCTGAAATGGAGGGTTCTCAAAGAAAGAAGGATGTTCAAGACCGACGTCTTAGTCTTATCGACTTTTCGTCGGCCGACGATTCGCTTATTGATCCCATTTCTGGGAATCCCCTTCCACATTCAGGTCATCTTTTCCGTTCGCTTTCTAACTACAAATTCCCTTCGAAATTAACCTAAATGTCTTCTTTTTCAATAGTTGGTTGCCATTTCTTTCTTCTGTTTTAATTTTTTGTCATTTCTTTTTCTCTTAGATTGTTTCACTACTCTTTCGTACTTTAAAAGCTGTTGGAGCTTTGGATTAGTGATGGTTTTATTACTTGCATCTGTTTAGATGTTTTACATCGTTTATATCTGATTCATCTGGCTAAAAAAATTGTTTTTTGTTTTTAAATAAAAGTTGAGTCCAGGATTGTTTTTCTCTTATTCTGCTGCGGATTTTTTAGTGTTCTCAGTGTTTACAGGAAAATCGTAGAACTAATTTCAAGTTGCATAGTTGTGGTACCAATTATAATATGATACCCTCAAGAACGTTGGTTTTCCTGGCATTCACTTTATTGAATTATTCACCGTTTTATATATCCAGATGAAGCTCATCCATGCCCTTTTCTTTATATTTACACATTTAGAGGCTAATGGGACTAAGCAAAAGGTAATATAGCACTTGTCAGTGTTGTCACATTATAACAAAATGGCGCAAAAACTTGTTGAAATCTCAATCACTTGACAAATATAGTTATGGTAGACATTTCGTTGCATAGGGAGTTAACTAGTTTTTCCCTTGGAATAGCAAAACATGTGGTTTGACGACATATATAAGACCATGTTGTAATCTTATGTTAGTGCCTCTTCTGTGTATTAATCTTCCCCTTTTTTCTCTCTTTCAAATCTCTCTCTCTCTCTCTCTTTAAATTCTTACCTGTTTTCAGAAAACCAAGAGTATGTAGAGTTGTTGGACACTCCGAACTCAAAAAAGTTTGAGGACGCAACAACCAAACTTGAAGAGTGGGAGCAAGAGCCTCAGCCAAATGAAACATTAGAAATAGGAAAGGCAAAGAAAAAGAGCAAGTGCAATTTGCGCAAGAGTTTAGCTTGGGATAGTGCTTTTTTCACTAGTGCCGGTACATGTCTTTGGACGCTTGGAATTTATATAATTTTTGTTCAATCGGATGTTCATTATGTTTCATTGCAAGTGCCATGTGTTTGGTGTATTCAGGTGTTTTGGATCCTGAGGAGTTGTCCAGTATAATTGAAGGTGTTGAGAAGGATGAAAAGCATGCGTTACCGGCAATTAAAGAGGATGTACACAAGTCATGTGAGTCCATCTCTACATTAGAAAGCGATAGCTTGACGCTGGAAAGTCTAGAGGGTGATTTATTTGAGGATATAAGAGCTTCAATTCAGAAATCCAGCAAGAAGTCTGATGTGGCAAATGGAAACAGCAAATTGCCATCAATGGTAGCAGGAATCCAGACTGGTGACTGTTAAGTTTTTCTCTGTACTCATTCTGAAATTAGTATTGGCCTATTGGAGATAGATGTCTCTGTAATTAGCATGCTTACAATGTATTACAACTCCTTTTCTACATGCTATTATTTTCCCTTTGTGCATTCTGACGTGTAAAGAGCTAGCAGAATATATTATCTATTGAACACTGCTTATCATCATATCAGTAATATTTTTTCTTTTCTTTTCAGCTTTAAAGAAGATTGGCATCGCTTCTGGAAACAAGGTAAATTGGATTAGATATAGAAATCTGTAAATTTTTATAATTTGAATTTTTTGAATGATTTCCTTATCTCAAGACAAGAAAAGAAATGAAAATTTGAAGAAAAAAGCTTCCAATAACTATCTATTGAATTTAGATGAAGGCCTCGCCTGCTTCTAAGAATCTAAGTGCCAGCATGCAAGTATCAGGGAAAATGACAAAGAAGAACCCTATTTGTCCACAAGTTTTACAGGTATAAAACCAAAACCATTGAAGAGAACTTGTGGCTCTCTAATTATCCTAACTAATGCTTAGGCAGAGGAAACAAGTTATAAGTAGTCTCAAAATAAAATTGATTTTATATAACTGACACTAATTTCTAAAGAAGCTTGGTGCCACGAGGGGAGAATCGTCTATTTTAAAGCAATCAAAGGTACCCGGCAAGTCTAGTCCCAGTTTAACAATGTCAACGAAGAGAGCTTCTCTTGGTGATCCACATGTCAGAAGTGAAAAGGACAAGGCAAAACGAGTAATTGGTGGTTAGAAATTACGTTTGCTTGGTTTTGTTCTCCACACTTTGACCTAAGTGTTGCCTCTTCTGAGTTTTTAGTCGTTTTTTACTTAATTTGACCTTTTCAGGTAGAGTCAGTTCAGGGTCAAAAGCACCCATTCCGGGGGGTTATCGAAGTGTCGTACCTAAGACCGCTTTATCATCCAAATCATCCTCAGGTTCCTCAGTTGCAACCAAGACAAAATCATCAACTTCCACATCTTTTGGTAGCAGTTCATCTGATAAAATCAGTAAATCTCCTTTCAATTCCTGTAAAAGAAAAGTTGATGCTGGAACCATTAAGCCATCCTCATCTGTCTCAGCTGTCAGGACACCATCAAAAATTGATTCAAGCAATAAAATTGAGTCTGGGAATTCTAGTCTCTCAGGCTTGATGTCTGTCGCCAAGCTCTCTTCTAGCATTTCACCTGCTAGCTCTATCAGTGACTGGTCTTCAGAGTCTTCATCATCAACTTCTATGACTAAACATAGGTCTAATAGTTCAAGGACTAGCCTTGATAGTAGCTCTTGCAAAAAGGTCTTATCAGACACTGATACACCTCAAATCTCAAGTTCTCTGAATCCCCCAAATGATTCAAGCTTAGAAGGGCAGGAGAGTCAGCTGATTGGGTTTGTCAGTCAATGTGCAAGACCCACTTCTGCAGGAACGGCTCGTCCTCCAGTTCCCACGAGACCTTCGGGCCTTCGACTACCTTCCCCAAAGATTGGCTTCTTTGATGGGGTGAGTTTTGCCTCCTTAAATACTTGATGTATTTAGGAACTGATTCTATCAGTGCAATTTTCTAGGAGGTTTCAGATGCTTTTGTTACTATGGTTTCGTCACAATATTAAAAGCTATATATGGGTTTTGCCAGGTGCAAAATGAGCATTTTTAAATTATGAGTTTTTCTTAATTTCTTTCTGTATCTCCCTATTACACTCCATTTGTTGAATAGGTGTCATAACTTAATGTTATGCAGATGAAATCGTCGGTGCGCACTCCTCGTGGGGGAATGCAGTCACACTCTGATGTACCTCGTGGCTTGCCTAAGCATGGAATAAGTGTCAGTCCAAGTGAAGGCCAAAACAAAGCAAAGCTTGGAAAGATGCAGCCAGCTAGATCTATCATGTCAGTAAAAAACACGAAGCCCAATAACCAGCAAACTTCACAACCAATTCCTGTTCATGAATCATCAGATGTTGCAGTTAAGACGTATAGTGCCTTGCAGAATGTTGAAAGCTCTTCTCAGATACCCATGGAAGTTCGAAACAAAATGCTCCTTGAAAGTACTGCAGGAAACTTGAATAACATGACTGAAGGACATCTTACTGGAATACATGATCTATATCTTGGTTCAACACAGAATATTGGAACTCTTGACATTTCATTGGACAAAATAAACTCAGAGATTAAGGGTAGCATATACTCAATGGACATTAGAGCCACTTCTACTGATGAAGAGCGTAATAACGGTGATTCAAGTTCTACTTATAATGTTGGAAATACACCTTCGTCTGAGATTGTTGGTGAAGGCTCGACATATGGCGAATCTAATCTCCCGAAGGCTGAGTGTCCTGCAATTGTAAGTCATGATATTACTATGCATATTTCTCATATATTTTCTACAAAAAATAAGGAAGTACTTGACATGTCCATGGATAAAATGAGTCCAGAAGGTAAAAAAGGCATGCATTCACAGAATAACCTAGACACTCCTATTGTTGGAGACCACAATCCCGGTGTTTCAAGTGCTACTGAAATTGGTGAATATACATCACCCTCCCATGTAGTGGATAAAGCACCAGTATTTTGCAAACATGATCTCATAAATGATTTGCATCCAATTAAGGGTGATCAAGTTGATTGTTTGAGCAGCGAACTTGGAGTTATGGACATAAATTCAGGGACCCAGAAGCAGGAATCATTGAATGGTCAAAATACATGCAGTCTATATATACCAGCTTACACAAGGAAACCCTTAGCTGTCAAAGATTCCTTTTGCAATATGGATGGCTTGTTCAGTGTTACTACAGAATCGACAGTTGCAGAGGTTAAATCAACCAACTTATCTTTGCCAGAGAGCATGATGAAAGAGAACAACTGAAGTGATGTTAAAAGTTGAATCACTAAAATTGCAATTATAGAAGTTTTTGTCCTGATTTATTAAACCCTACTCAGGCTATTGAATAGAAAGACTATCATTTTGAAGAACATGGTCTATAATTTATTTGAATTTCATTACCATCTAGATTTGTCTTTTCCTTGGTTTAACGTCGTGTATCCTTTCTATATGATTGGTCGAAAAGAAACCGCAGTGTATGTATTTGATTATGGAAGATAGCAAGTGAATTTACCTACAAGCCATGGGAGAAACTGAATGCTTGAGAGGTTATACTTTTTCTTATTGGTTAACTGTAGGTTTATCGTGTTGATTATAAAAGGACTACTTTGAGTTAGTTTCTCATAAAAATATTTAGAATAAAGGCATAAAAATTAACAGATACTGAAACACGTTGAAGGCATTTTGTTTAATTGAATATTCAAAAACAAATTTTAATGTTATAAGATTTAAAATTTAGATGAATATATGAAAAGCCCTTCCGCAAGTTCTCTTTCCCAGTACTTATCTCCCACATTTAAAAGTAACTTTGAAGTTGTCAAACACAAATAAAAAATTAGAAGAACTCTTAGAAAAAGCAACTAGCATAATTATATAGACACTTGCAGAAAATTTCTGCTATAATTTGCTTCCGCTTTTCGTTCACATTCTGTTCTCTCCACACTACATTAATTTCTCATGCCCGTTTGAAAGGTCTTCAGCGTCAAGGGAAATGGCAAGGTTAAAATACATCGTACATGCAAGTGAAATCGAACCAAGTCGCTAAGATACGAGAGGCAAACGATTAGACTGACTTGAGTAAAATGACTAGGGGAGATCCAAAATTGTTCATACAACCCTTTCAACTTAAAGAAGCAAAATTCTTAATTCTTAAAAAAAAAAAAAACTATGAAAGAACGAGAAGTGCCGTCCCACAAATTTAGGACCTTGGCTTCTCCTTTTTCTCCTTGAAAAGAGCCAGGAGTGACACGCCAGAGACCTTGACAACCTTGAATCTGACACCAGGAATATCACCAACGGCATGACCCTTTCGTCCAAATCCAGCTATCAAGACTTCATCCTACAACCACGTGCCACGCCCCCATATTACACAATGGATGTATAAAACAATTTACAAGAAATGTATGAAATAGATATCAATAACCTTATAGATATTAAAGAAGAAAAAGGATAAGCAAACTAACATAAGCGTATAAACAGGGCTCTTACATTCTCCTCTATGTAGTTTAAGCAACCATCGTTGGGAACAAATGCAGCAATCTTCTTCCCATTTTTAATGAGTTGAACCCTGGCACACTTACGGATGGCAGAGTTGGGCTGCTTAGCCTCAATCCCTCTGCACATACCATATTAAAGTCTTGACATCAGATGCTTAAATTGAGGAAAGTTATTTGTAAATGATATGAAGCTCAAGGGAAAGTAATCTCACATCTTTTCAAGAACAATACCCTTTGCATGGGATGATCCAGCAAAAGGCTTCTTCCATTCATTGCCAAGGTGAGATTTTTTGTATGACTTGTCTGCCCACCTTTGCCTCCTGCGGTGGGACCTCAGCTTGCGGGCAGCTCCCATACCTCGTGTCTTCCTGTGGAACCAAGAACCCAGGTGAGAAATTTAATTTGCTAATTATAATGTTCTTATTCAATTATAAAAATATATATTCACTGTCCCTCCAATTGTATGTAAACAAAATAAAAAAATGGTAAAATTAGTAAACGACTAATATTTGCAGTTTTACAGCATGACCACAAATGTTAAAAGAGAATCTTGGGAAAAAAAAGTGTTCCACTTCCATTCAATATAAAAAAAAGGGCACTCATATTTACATATACCCTACCAGGATAAGTGCTTGATTGAGAATTTTGAGGAGAGTGGAATTATCTGATCATTAATAGCATTTTGACAGCATGACCACCATTGATTGGATGTTTATAATGGTCGTTAATAGAGTAGGCTGATTCTTTTCTAATTTTAACATTCTATATTATTTCTTTCAATGCATAATAACTAATAAGGATCAAAACATAATTAAATAAATAATACAAACTCCAACCATCCCAAACCCCCAATTTTGAGGGGTTTGAAAATTGGGGTTTGGAGTGGGTTGGGATGGTTTGAGAACCCGTCCGATCCCACCCCACTTCATTACTAAAAAAAATTCGATCGACTTTTAGGTCTTTTTTCACCCTTATTCCATCCTCCCAATCAAGCCCTATGTTAGAGGGGACACAATATTTTCGTCCTTGAACACACTGCACATTTTTTTTATAGAAACTAGAACACTACATATTTGTGAATGCATCACCAGAATTCCTATTTAAATAAACAATTCCAAAAGTGTAAGGAAAACAACACCGAGAGTATAGAACAACTAAGTTAAGAAGCAAATAACTAAACACCTTCTGTCACCGAAAAAGGGGAAAGGAAAAACGCAATTTAAAGGCTACAATTGTAATTTTAAGCCCAGCATGGTATTCTATACAAATCTTACAGAAGAAAAATACAATCTTTTCATATCAGAAGAAGACATGAAAAGCTATGAAGCGGATCCAGCCGATGTAAGCAAAATCAAAGAACTAAACCACAAACAACAAAATCAATATATTACCAGATTCACCAACTTCATCTTCTTGTCTTGAATTTTCGAGGAAAGCAAAAAGAAAAGGACCATAAATATTTAATTTCCAATATAGCTAAATAAGGATTACAAAATGCACAACGGTATTAGGAAACACAAGTATTAAGATCAGAAGCACATTGTAGTTTCCAAGCAAGTAGTACATTTTCTCAGGAAAATCATATGATTCTAATAATTCTAGACATGGAAGGTTTTCATTACCCCATGGTGATGGCGACTTAGTTCCTCTGCCCTTGTACTGTTCGAGGAGCTCGGCGACGTGATTGCACAGCAGCTGCAAATCAAAACCCTATCTTCAGGAATGAATGAAGTGGCGTGTTTATATAGAGAAGTGAGTGGGAAAAGTTTGGGCCTGTCTATGGGTCGGCCACACTAAATTAAACACAAACTCCACAAAATTTTTACTCAGCCCAATGGACCTCCCACGACACTGATACCGCATGCGTCACTCCCCATGAAATAAAAATCCCTTCCCCTCAAAAAGAAAAGTCGAGGCTCAACATTAATTACAGACATTGTGAACTACTATAGGAATTCATTTACAAACTATATTATTCATCTACATATTTTCAATTCATTAATATCAGTGCATATTAAATAAGATAACTTACACACGAAAAAAATAAAAAAATAGTGTACTTTAATTTTATAAAAATAAAATAATTTAATATCTTTGATTTGGATGTCTATTCCAGCTTTCTATTTGAAATACATTCACAACAATTTACGTTGTATTTCTCGCAAATTTTAGATTGATGCTCGCCCAACCCAATAGTGCTCCTTTTGTTGTCTTTGGTTGTTCACTGAAATCCAAACTTGGCAAATCCCAAATGGACAATTGCATATTTTTTTTCTCGTGATACGTCTTTTTGTTCATGTACTTCAGTATACTTTTTTTTAACCTTTCCTGAAACATCCGACAAAGAGACATTCAAATGAGGTTTCCTTATAAAAGTTAAGTTGTGTTTGGGAAGTCTATAAAGAATTCACGCATGGTCATAGCGATCATTAGACCCTCAACACATTATTAAAATTCACACATCCTGCCTCATGCGACTACAATAACATAAATCAATAGTAACTGTTGTAGTCTTTTATCAGGCTTCACTTTGAATAATGCCTTTTATTTTCTTCAACAGGAAAAAAGGAAAAAACAATATTGAATAAAAAGAGGTATAGACCATGTTTAATACATGATGTATTAATTCAGTGTGCCACGTGGCTCCAACCAAAACAATATGCACACTAGTCTCTAATAAACAACATAGAAGCACTTCATTCCCCAGGGATATGATCACTTGAAATATACTGACTCGTAGAAATAACACGTTTAAGGTCTATAAACACTCCGCAACACTAGAGAGCTGGAGTAAGAAACAGATGAAGAAACTACTACAGAATCCCACGTATCTACAAAATAATTGTAACACGACCTTTTTTTGATGAAGATTTCGACATGGAACTGCTCCAATGACCTCATGAAACACAAGAACACCTGATAATAAACAAAAAATAATTATGTCACTTGAAACAACACATGTTAAAGCAGGATGGAATGACACATTACCTGGAATACATCTATCTACTATTGATTCTTCCTCCACAAAACTCCAATCTTCTTCAACACGTTTGTATTTTTCTTCTTGGGTGAGTCATCATCTGTGTATTCTGAATTAGGGGAACTCATCTTGCCAGTAATAGAATTGTAGCTACTGTCAAGTGAAACCGTTCTATCCACATATTTTCCATTATTTCCAGTAGAAAGCATAGCAGCAGCTGCTTCAGCTGCTTTTCTCCACTGGTCTGACTGCACTTTTAATTTCCTTAATTCAGCCTCCAATTCCGAATTTGCAGCCTGTGCAGCAATTAGCTGCTCAGTCGCACGCGCTACTCTCCTGTTACCTTTATCAGCTTCTTCTGTTATGTACCCAAGTTTCATCAAAGCCTCTCGCTCTGCAGCCCTTGCTGCTTCAGCTGAAGTAACAGCCTCCTCAGCAATTTTATTCTTTTCCATTTCCCCATTCTTAATTTCCTTCTTGAGTGTGTTGTTTTCCTCAGTTATATTTTGCAACTCCTTTTCTCTGTCCAATAACCTTGCCTTCAACTCTGCTATATCAACATCCAATTTGTTTAGCTCCATCAAAAGTTGAGATTCTCTTTCAGTAGGCTGGTTTTCCTTGATCCTTAAATTAAGCCCCTCATTCTCCTTCAATATACTCTGCAACTGAGATTCCTTGTTCATCAGGCTTGCCCTTATCTCGTCAATATCAGCTTTGGCTCTCTTCAACTCCTCAGATAATTCAGCCTCTCTCAGACAAGACTCTGATTTTGTACGTTCCAGTTGTTCATAAGTACTTCTAATCTGCAAAGTGCTCTGGATATACTCTTCTTGATACCTTGCGTCAGCCACACCTAACGCAGATTTTAGTTGCCCAACTTCAGATTTGGCAGTGATAAGCTCGGCTTTGAGCTGTTTTATCTCAATTTCTTCATTTTTCTGCTCAAGTCCAGCTTCACTGGTTAGACCTAATGTATTATTGTTAGCACTACTAACCAGATCGGCCTGGAGTTTGCTCACAAGTTCCTCCAATGATTTTACTTGAGATCTTGATTGCTCCAACTCTAAAGATAAGGATTTGTAAGCTTCAATGGCTTTGATACCATCAGACTGGAGTGTTTCCACAGTCTTATTTGCTGTTTCCAATTGCATTTGAGTTTTGCAAACTGCTTCCAAAGCCCTGGATTCAGATTCTTTGCAATCACTTATCTCATTTTTCAACTTTTCCACTAAGGAAAGAGTTTCAGCAAGCTCCATTCTCAATTCCTGAATCTCAGCGTGAGCTGACTCTGCATTGTTACTCTGAGTAGCTTCAGACACTAAAACTCTTTCCAGTTGAATTTTGAGTTTCTGGATTTCATTCATGGCAGAAACCAAAGCAGCTGAATCCATTGAATGCTGCCTCTGGACTGCTTCTAGTTCAGATTGCCATGCTCGATCTCGATCTTGGGAAATTTTACGTAGCTCCTGAAGCCGGGCATTCTCGGAAGCAGAAAGCTCCAAAAGTTGTTGTTGGGATTCCTCAAGCTTTTCTGACATGACTAAAAGCTGCTTCTTTGCCTCTTCCGCCTCCTGTTGGGCCTTCCTTTTCCACGACTCAGATGAGTTCAGTTGGTCCTCAACTCTCTTCAGATCTTCTTGGAGTTGAGCAAGCTGAGACTCCAATTCGTGGACTCTACCAGGCCGCTTCTTCTAGAAGCAGAAGATAAAGGTTGAGAACATAAAGTAAGTATTAATTTTTTTTTAAAAAAAAAGATCTAGCAATAATGTGAATGTTTAGGGTTTTAAATATACATATAGATTGACGAAGAACTTGTACAATTTTATCAAAGAACTATATGGTTTCTAGTACGTATGAGATTACAAAGGCCACAATGGCTTACTCAGATAAGTTTTGAGTAAAGAAATACCTCAGATATTGGACTTCTTGGTGACCTGCGTTCATTGAGCTTCGGACTTCTATCTTTTGAAGTCTTACTAGCTGGATTTGGAGAGGATGAGGCAGAGTCAGGATTGGAACCTGGTGTCTTCAGTTGGCGAGCAGTCCGGGGTGTTGCAGGAGATTTCTTTTGGGGCACTTCTGAAGTACCAGCTCTGCTCACAGTCAGTTATATGCCATTTAGTATACAGGAACACATGTAGAATGCAGATCAAAATACATTTGAGAAGCTTAGTAAGGGGGTCAAGATGTCAAGTGAGGAGAATCAATCAAATGGCAGGAGTTAATATGCATGAGTCTTCAGGAGATGCAGCTTTATTTTTAACCTCCATGATTCAAATTTCAAATACTTGTGTTCCATTTTCCCAGTAACAAATATCCAAATTTTCTATTTTCCCCACATGAAGAATACCAGTTGACTCCCATTAACATGCGAAAATAAGTGATATTGTTGAGACAGCTATCTTTAATTTGAGTGTCCAGATTCTACTCAATAAAGATGCAAAAAGCATGATTTGAGATTTGAGACCAACGAAGGCAAAAAAGCTTCCATATACATCTTTTGTATACTACTGCAGTAAACAGTTCATATTTTACAAGATTCAAGTGTACATATCAAACAATCCAGTGGAATTATAGCGAAAAGCATAGTTCAGACTATGTTTGCTACATAGAGGATAAAAATAAGGCACAAAAGATTCACGTGTGAAAATTATCTACTAGTCATTATGATTAAAATAACTTATCAGAAGCTTAACAATCAACTCCAAAGAAATAAATATGTCATTATTTATATTATAGATTTCTTTGCAAAGGAACAAGCTTTTTAATTTATTCATCCAAATCTGATAGATAGTAAATATTCATCGCTCAGTTGAACCCCAGAAATAATTATACTTTGATACCCACAATTAATTTCTTAGATTCAGATATGCTTCCCAGAGAAGTAAAATTTATTTAAGATGGCATAAAAAATGGAACACTGCAAAAGTGTAAAATGACGAAAATCTTACCTTGCTTTTGGTGTCTGCATATTTAATTCCCCAAGTGATAGCTAGAAAGGCAAAATAAATGGCCCCTCTTTAAAAGCCCCTGACCCACAATTCCTGTAATAGTTCTGAGTAAGAAATAAAGACGAAAAGGAATCTGATTTATAAGTATGGAACGAAGTAAAAGTTCACAACAGATGACCACCTTGGATCAGCATTCAACAGAAAACCTAACAAACAAACCGCATATAATCCCTTCAAAGAAACTCCACATAAACTAACTCCACTACCACCTACCATAACCAAAAAACAAATAAATCAACGAAAACTAGATACTAAAGTTACACCAAAATAATTAATAAATTATCATTACGGAAACCATCTTCCAACTTTTTCAATTTTCTTTTCCACCTTTCCTCTCTTGTGCTCTAGAAGAAGACCCCATGGACCATCGACAAACTACAATAATAACCCGTTAGCATCAACAGTTTGCACAAGTAATTTATTTTCCGAATTCATTATGTGGTCCAGAAAACATGAATAACTAGAAATGATTGGGCGTACAGACAACCATAATTTCACAGCTCTTCAATGTTTCAGAATGACAAAAGAGGCCCAAGTTTCTTTTCTGCAACAAAATGCCATTCCAGAAACTGTGTTCCTAATAGTAAATTTCCCAAGGTCTCCCCAAGCTTTTCAAGATGAAAGAATATACGTAGTTGAAGCTCATAAAAAAGACAAATTTGAAACGTCCAGTGAATGCATATAGGAGTGTTTTTGTGCGACAGAAACCCAGATCTACATGCAGTCTAAGAGAAAACCACTGATCCAAAGGAATAGTAAAATGAACAGCAAAAACAGAGAGAGCACTGGCAGAGCTCCTAGTCCAGTAAAAACAAGCAGTTCCACTTAGAAAATTGAAATGCTGTGTTAAAAATAGAGAGTACCCAAGTATTTAAAACCACAAGAGAAAAAAAAACAAAATTAAACACTAAGTTCGTACTTCTTAGTCTTTAACAAATACTAAAAAAATTAGAGAGCAGTATCTGGGTTTCACATCCGAAGCTTGAGCCCTCGTTTTCCTTCAAAAGACAAACTTAAAGGAAAATGACAGGTCTTCTTTGAGAAAATTAGAGGAAGCATCACGAGGAGAACGACAACATATTAAAAAAAAAACAACAACACCCACCCACCTTTAACAAAACAAGAACTTCAACGAAAACTTAAAAAAGATATCCCAAAAAAAGTCCAAAATTTGTTTGCAAAAATTATTGTAGACTTAAGGGAAAAACAAACCAGCGGGAAATGGCCTTGGTTGAAGAAACAGAGTAATGGCGGGTCTTACCCGAAGGTCTCAGTGTCGTAATGTCCGATGCCTGGACTCTGCAAACCCTAGTTTGGGGAAGGGAAGACAATGGTCAAGGATGGCTTGCTAGCATTGGTAGGCTCTTGGCCTCGGTGAGAGTTTCATCAACTGCCTTCTGCTAAGCGCTCACTTCCCAACCCTCTCTCTCCTAGTCTCCTTCTGTGTCACTTGTATTTTTTTTCAGTGGAGGGAGTAGAAGACAACAGCAAAATACGCTTGAAGAGGTGCGTCATTAGTGTCACGCTCTTCCTCTACCACGCGCTCTGCCGCGATCCTATATTTTGGTCCCAGCATAGTGGAATCCCAAAATTTGCTTGGAAATTTGCATTGACTCTACTCGTAGTGGGTGAGGAGGGCAAACATTTGAAAGATAAAAGCGAGTCATGCTTATCCGTTTACAGTATAATCAAACTCCTCGTCTGATTTGAATTCATCCCTCTTGGCGCTTGCTCAATTTGTGCTTTCAAAACTATAGATATGTCTAATCCATCATGACCTCAAAGGATATATTTAAAACACAAATTCTCACCAAATATTCCCTACTTATATCATGTAATTTTCATAAGCCATCGGATTCATCTTGAGTAGCCAAGTTTCAAAGTCCTCTAGCTGCACAAGAAGGGGGAAATATCTAGTGTTATTGGACCATTTTTTAAGAAAAATGTGACCCAAAAGTACTCATTTTTAATTTAAAAAATAATCAAGGGTATGTTCCACTCTTTTTTTATAACAAAATTCATCCAAATACCAATCAAAAAGTAACTTATGTGGTGCACTATATCATGTAACCATTTTCAATTGCTGTGTGAGGATGAATCCAAAAATTGAAGCATAAAAGGGGAGATGGTGCTTTCATGGAGTTAATTTAAGTCTTTGCTTTGTTTACAATGGAAGCAAGAAGAAATAATAGGCGGCGATTGTGACTTTGATGATTTTCCTTCAAGTGTAAATTAAAGCAACTAACTCAACCATGCGAAAACCTGTTCCAAAGCAAATATGCCAATGCCATTACTTTAAATTAGTTTCCTGCACTAATTAATTCTCTTCTTAAATAAAAATTTAATTTTTTAAAATTTAAATCTATTCATTAATTTTAAATATATATATATATAAATTAAAAATATAATATAAGAATAATATTAATTAATTATGGACTATCTCTTAGAGAAAAGAAAAATTAGAAAAATAATATTGATGAATTACTCCTTATCTTTTAAATAAAAGAAAACAAACAAATTAAAAGAATAATATAAAAAATGATAGTGATCTAATAATTTAACTCTAAAATACATATATATTAGTATAGATTCCAAGACAACAGTTTTTGGTTCTTATCTTTCCACCCTAAGTCTGGGGCTTTTTAATTCATTCTTGTATATTCAATATGTCATTTATAAATCGATAAAAAGAAGTAATGTTATTCACTTTCTCTCATTTACCACTCAGGGAGGGCAATTATAGTACCATTTAACTACTAGCTAATTGATATAGTTAGATTTATTATCAATAAAATAGAATATTAGTGCATTTCGAACTATATAAATTTTACCTAAATGTATTTATTTGTAGAAAATAATTTTTGAATAATAATACACAAGTCAATTAAAATGTCAACACTAAATAATTAAATTGTTTTTTAATTTCACACTAATATATTAATTATAGAATCAATATATTAAATATGTTCTAATTAGTATCTTATACTCCACATGGTTAGCAAAAATCAATAAAAAAATGTCGCATGTGTTTTATATAAAATGTAGTTACGTACAATTTACACATTACAATTGATTTTCATAAACCAAAATGGGATTGTGGTCTTAATTGTCTGCCGCATTTAAATGTGGCCATTATTAGGGATGATAATATTGCCCAAGGTACTGATTCTCAAATGAACGTCTTGACTGAAACTCTGAAAGAATGAGGCAATGTAGCATGGTTGAAATTTGTTGACCTGATCTTGGCGCAATGGGCATAGTATTATTATCGTAAATCTAGCATACTAAGTTTAATTATATTGATAATGAAATATGAAGAAAAAAATGGTCATACTCGTTTAACTGTCACACAAATTCTAAATTTATCAAATTTTTAGGTCAAGATTTTTTTTTTTTTAATTTGATGTAACAAAACTATCCTTAAATTAAATGCTGATATTATTGAAAAAGAAAAAGAATGCTGAATTATCTTACCAAAAAAAAAAAAGAATGCTGTAATAATTTATGTTGGGAACTTGGGAATCACGCAGCGATCTTTGCTGCGTGGTTCCAATTTAGGAGGGATGATATTGAAGTAAATAAAGTTAGTCAAAATTCTAAAATGCTTAGTTTTGAGAATCAGTACGAGAGAAACCAAATTTGTTGGACAATAGTAGTAAATTTTTAAATTAAGTGGGTGAATACTTATAATACTTCATTAAAAAATTGTGTTTATCAAATAAAAATGTGTATTTAAAAGTTGTATCTGTTCAATGAAAAGACACCATGTAAATTTGTGTTTATTGAATAAAAAGATATAATGGTTTAATAAAAAAAGACACAATGATTCAACGAAAAAATATAATGATTTATTGAAATACATAATGATTCATTGAAAATGTACCATAGTTCATTAAAAAGATATCATATTTTAATAAAAAGACATAATGATTCAATGAAATGTTATAAATAAGAAATAATCCATAAGAAAAAAGGTTACTTATACAATATATTTTCTCTCTATTCACTTCTTTTCATGTATTCAAAAAAGTTCTTGAGGAAAGAACAATATCATTGTTGAATATTGTTCTTTGGGTGCTTAGAAGAATCCTATAAACATATTTGCTTGAACCCGAAAACAACTAAGGAGGACAAATAACATTTTAAGAACAATGTATTGTACATGTTATAAGTATACAAGTTTGTGTTTTTATTTTCAATTATTTACTAGTTTTTTACAATCTTAAAACGTTACAAATCAAGATTTTGTGAAACTCAACCGCTTTGATGGCATGAACTTTAATATATGGTAGGACAAAATGTTATTCCTATTGACTACAATGAAGATTGCCTACCTTCTTGACCCAAAATCGAAAATTATTCCATTACCAAATGAAAGAGATTCATAAGAATTGGTGGAAAAAAGGAAGAAAATAGCATATGCTGAAGTTCTATGTAAGGGATACATTCTCAACATACTTTCATACCGGCTTTGTAATCTCTACCATACCATTTCATCACCAAAGGAGATTTAGGAGACATTGGAAACAACTTACAATACTAAAAAGTAAAAAACAGATAAGTTTTTAATTATAAAATATTTTGAATTTCATATGAATGATAATGTCAATGTTATTGATCAAGTGCATAAGTTGCAAGTTTTGGTTTCTACGTTAAAAGATGTTAATATTATAATTCCTGAATCTTTCCAAGTGGGGGTTATCATGGCTAAATTACCCCAAAGTTGGAATAATTACAGGAAGAAGTTATTGCACATAACATAAAATTTCACCTTATATCAAATTTTAAAACATTTATGCATTGAAGAGGAAACTCAAACTTTGCAAATGAAACATAATGAACCTGTGTTCTAAGGTGAACTTTATAGGTGTAGAAATTCCATCCAAAATCATGGAAACAAGAGGAATGCACAAAAAAACTTCAAACTAGAATATAAAAAGAGCAAAGAGAAAATCTGCTTCTTTTGTGGAAAAACTAGACATTTCAAGAAGAATTACATATTTTGGTTTAAGAAACAAAAGAAGGAAAATAGAAATTCCAAAGAAGTCAACATGGTTGATGAAATAGTTGCATGGTTTCAAATTTACAAATAAACACAGTTTCTGGTTTGGTTTCTGAAGTAAATATATCAGTCCCTTCCAAAACCAATGATTGGTGGTATGATTATGGTGCTTCTGTTCATGTTTGCCATGGCAAAACATTATTCAAAACCTATAAATAAGTGACGGATGGACAGAAAGTGCTAATGGGAAACAATAGAAATGTTGATGTGCTTGGAAAAGGCATAGTGACACTGCAATTTACTTTGGGAAATAAGTTAGTTCTTATAAATGTGCTCTATGTTTTGGACATCATGAAAAATCTTGTTTCAGCAAATCTGTTAAATAAGAGAGGAGTTAAAACTGTTATTGAGAGTGACAAAATTGTATTCTCCAATAATAAAGTGTTTGTGGGAAAGGGCTATAGTTGTAATGGCATGTTCAAACTTAGCATTAATATGAAAGACAAAAATGCTTCTCTTCATTTTGTTGACTCATCATTTTCATTATGGCATAATATGCTTGCACATAGTAATTATGATATAATTAAATATATTTCAAAACATGGTTTAATTAAATGCAATAATACTAGTAAAATTAAAGATAAATGTAAAGTATGTGTACAAGCTAAAATGACAAAGAAACATTTTTCTTCTATTGAAGGAAAATATAAAATATTAGAACTTGTATATTTCGATATTTGTGAGTCAAATGAAAATTTAATTAGAGGTGGAAATGGATACTTCATAACATTTATTAATGATTTCTCTAGATTTACATATGTGTACTGGATGAAATCAAAAGCTTAAGCATTTGATATGTTTAAATGTTACAAATCTGAGGTAGAAAATCAACAAGACAATAAAATTAAGATAATTATAAATGATAGAGGTGGTGAATAATTTTCTGTAAAATTTTCAAATTTCTATGAAGGAAGTGGAATTATCCATCAATCTAGTGCTCCATATATACCTCAGCAAAATGGTTTGGCTGAAAGAAAAATATAGGATACTAGTTGAAATGATAAACTCTATGATCTTAAATGCAAAGCTCCATATAAATCTACGAGGAGAAGCTTTGTTAACAGCATAATATGTGCACAATATGATACCTTTTAAAAAATTAGGAATATCTCCATATGAATTATGGAAAGGAAGAATGTCAAATCTAAGTTACCTTAGAATTTGAGGATGTATGACATTCTATAGAGTTCCTAGTCCTAAAAGAATTAAGTTAGGACTAAGAGCATTGAAGATCATTTTTTTAAAATATGCTGAAAATTCTAAAGCATATAGACTTATAGATTTGGAGTCTAATGTGATTGTGGAATCAAGAAATGTTCAATTTTTTGAAAATAAATTTATAAATGATTCCATAGTTATAGAACCTACAAAAAAACATATAGAAGTCAATGAAAATTTTGCAAGCTCTTAAGGAAAGATGAACGAATTTTAGAATCTACACAATAGCTTAGGTGTAGTCAAATAGTAAGAAAAGAGAAAAATCCATGTCCAAATTTTATTCATCTAGAATCCATTATTTTCTTGGTATAAGGAAATAGGGAAAAGATTAAGAAAATGATTGAAATACCTATGATTTTAACTATCGGTGAAGATTTAAAAACCTATAAAGAAGCTATGGAGTCAAGAGATGCTTCGTTTTGACAAGAAGTTATAAACGATAAAATGGATTATATTTTATCGAACAATACTTAGGTGTTGGTTGACTTCCCTCCTAGTTCCAAACCAATAGGATGTAAATGAGTGTTTAGAAGAAAATATCTACAAACTTGTAAGGTTAGGCTTGTTGCAAAAGGGTTTAGATAAAAGGAAGGGATATATTATTTTGACACATATGCTTCAGTGGTTAGAATTACATCTATTAAGGTATTATTTGCATTAGCATCAATTTATTATTTATATGTACACCAAATAGATGTAAAAACAGTTTTTTTAAACGATGAACTTGATAAAGAAGTTTACATAGAATAACGCAAAGGCTTTGTATTACCTATAAATGAGAAGAATGTCTGCAAACTAGTAATGTCTTTATATAGCTTAAAATAAGCTCCAAAGTAATGACATGAGAAATTTGATTCTATAATATTATTTCATGGTTTCAAGTATAACATTGCAGACAAGTGTATATATATAAAGTATACAAAAAAATTTGTTTTGATTATATGCTTGTATGTTGATGATATGCTTATCATTGAAACAAACATGGATGGAGTTAATGAGACTAAGAAGTAGCTTCACAATTCAAGATGAAAGATCTTGGGGAAGTAGATACCATGTTAGGGATAAAAGTTATAAGGCATAGTGAGAGTTTTGTCTTAAATTAATCTCGTTATAGATTTTAGATAAATTTAATCACTTGAAAATTAAAGAAGTGAACAGTCCCTATGATATTTCACAACATCTAACTCTAAATATCGAGAGATCCATATCCCAATTAGAATATGCAAGTGCTACCAATAATTTTGACATTAAGGAATTATGGTTCTAGGCTTCAAAGTTACTAATAATTTTGTTAAGACTTTGAAATGTCTACACTAAGAGAGGGTTCAAATCGAAATATACACATTCTTTTACGCATGAGTTTTTCTAGATTAACGGAAATCACTTAGTTTTCAAATTAACTGGGGGATTGTTGGACAATAGTAATTAGTTTTCAAATTAAGTGGGTGAATATTCATAATGATTCATCAATAAATTGTGTCTATTAAATAGAAATGTGTGTTTAAAAGTTGCGTCTGTTCAATGAAAAGACACTATGAAAATCTATGTTTATTGAATGAAAAGACACAATGATTCAATGAAAAAGATACCATGGTTCATTGAAAAGACATAATGCATGGTTCATTGAAAAGACATTATGGTCAATAAAATGTTATAAATAAAAAATAATTCATAAAAGAAAATGTTACTTACACAATCTATTTTCTCTCTATTCACTTCCTTTTATCTATTCGTAAAAGTTCTTTAAGAAAGAACAATATCATTGTTGAATATTGTTCTTTGGGTGCTTAGATAAATAATAAAAATGTATTTGCTTGAATCCGATAATAACTAATATGGACAAATAACGTTTCAAGGACAATGTCTTGTACATGTTCTAAGTATACAAGTTTATATTTTCATTTCCAATCATTTACTAGTTTTTTACAAAATTAACCATGGCTGAAAATTTCCTAATAGCAGCCTCATTAGCAGCATCGATTTTCCACCCTAGTTCAACCTTCAAGTGTTTCAAATCCAAGTGACACCTCAACCCACCAAAGAACAAACCAGCATCCCCGACAACGTTTCACATGTACAATACAATCAGAGAGACCATCCCCATCAAAATCTAAGAAAAAAAAGGGTATCCCACCGAAGCCATATCGGAAGCAGGTTAAGACTAGCTCACAAGCCTCTCCTACTGAGTTCTCAGAGCTCCTTGAAGGCGAATGGTCTGTTAATATTGTAGCAACTATTTTTGATTCTAGATGGCCTCTCGAGAAAAGGGTTGTGGTGGAGAAAGTACTGAAGGTGATTCACTCTGCGGATGTTCTCACCGATTTTGAAGAATATAGAAGGAAGTGAAATCTAAGTTTGCAAGAAATTGTCAATCTACGAGATTCTAGAAATTGGTGGTCGATGGGAATGAGCTTCTTAGTTTTCATAGTGCGCTTATTGCTTGTTCTTTAGCACAAATAGAGCATCAGGCATATGCCAGAACAAAATGTGTGAGGTTTGCAGAATAGTGAACTCTACCTTCCTAGTAAATGACGCTTCCATATCATTCTACGATAATAGTATGATGGCACAAGAGAATATGTATAGAGAATCTGTAGCAGATAGGGCCTCTGCAAGAACTGCCGCTATAATATGCAGAGTGATTGTAGGTCAGATTGTCGATTACCATGAACTTGGAGTGATGGATGGAGGAAAGGATGGCTTTGATTCTGTGGTATCTTATCCTGGGCATCAATCAAATGGGTCAGAGGAACTAGATCCAAGAGCAATCCTTCCTTGTTTTGTTGTTATATATAGGGTCAATTGATCTCGAGGCAGCAGAACAAGATAGTGAATTCTAGTGCTTTTTATTTGACTCTTAGAAGTATTTTGTGAAGATTTATCTTTGGTTTATAACTGGTAGGTGTGAATATAAGGATATCAGAGGAAAATATGGATTTTCCTGGTATTTTTTGTCTTCTCTTTTTATTTTATAATTGTAGTTGCAAAGAATGCCTTAACACCATTGATGTAACATTAAAAATTTGAATTTAGTGTCACGTTAACTATTAACATATGAGATTTATACATTCATCAGGGGAAGAAATAAATCTCTTTCGTCCGAGGATTAGTTTGTTTTGCGAAAAACAAATGTGAGGCAATGAAGCATCAATTCAAAAACAAAGGAAAGTACGTGTAGGAATTTGTGTTCAATTTCTTGCACATAGTTGTTGACGATATTTCAAAATTGCTGACCACTTGTTTTTTTAATATTAAATTGGTCCTCTGCCTTTTGATAGTGCGAAAGAGTTGTGCCAAAAATTGGACACGAAATTCTCGTATCTCTCGTGATTCTCGATGTTATAATCAAACGTAGAAAACTCCAAAACATGCCTCAACCAACGAAAAATGATTCCCTCATGTATTCATCCAAATCCATAATAGTGAGTTAGACACCAGTCCCATGCATTACCAATATTTTCATTTTGATTTTGATATCTTATGAATACCTACACTAACGGAATGCTTACTTTTTTTCTTTGTTAATTTATTATATTTAGATTAATTGATGATTTATATTTGGTATAGTTTTTTGTCTTGTGCCTAAATTAAAGACCAAACTACAGGATTGCAAAGCAATATAATAAAGTGAATCAATGTTTTATCTGTTACCCAAGTACTTCCCTTGACCATAAATATCATGGGGTCGTGTTGTACAGGAGTTTGATATTATGTCTGTTTAAAAAAATATATTAATCTAGTTTATTTCGTTTATTCCTTAGGTTACTTAGATAAATGTAAATTCAATAGATGTTAATATTAGTACATAATATAATGATCAAAGTTAGATCCTTGCCACTAGTTTTTCATGAGTGGTCGAAGAATGTTTTTTCATATTCTATTTTAATAAGGAATGTTTATTATAATGCAAAATGTAAGAACTTTCTGAAAAGCAATGCTAGTTGCATTTTTTTTCTTTTAAATATATAATGGTTAAAGGGTATAATTTATGTTTGCTTATGTATATTTTAATTAATTTACTTTTTTATTCAATTAAGGATACATCGTTCATACTAAAATTAGTAAATTCACAAAAGCATTTCTTGTGACATGACTCTAAAAAAGTAATGAAATTGTAATTAATTGTATGGTAATACACATAATCACATAATGCATGTTATCACCATATGTAATAAATTTGATAATAATATTTTTTAATTAATATCGATCTAAATATAACACAATATTCTTAAAATGTTAATTTTATTATTTTTTATAGTACATTAGTGATATTTTTAATTATCATATTAAGTATATAATAAATGAACTTAAGACTATAAAACCAGCTGCCGTGGCAAGTATCGACTGGTTGGTGATCCAGTGAGGAAGGGGGCAATCTTTCACGCCGTACGAGTATTATTCTTCCCTAGACAGGCCGGTATTTCCGGTATATGACCCGAACCATCGTGAGGAGAAGGAAATGAGGTATAATGGGTCAGGACCACGTAGCCATTCTCCTTTCCTTCCTCCGCATTTTGCAAGCCAGCGAGGTCCACCGAATATTGGAAAGCTAAATACGAGAATTCCACGTCACGATTTCATCACGTCTTATCAACCTTGCCTCTAACATCTTTGTACTATTACCATTTTTTATTTTTTTAAAAATAAAATATTACTACAAAACCTCAGTTGTGACTCGTGACTCGTGACTCAGGATTACAGTTAGATGAGTCAGAATGTCTCATCAAGTTTACATTCAACGGTCAAGATCTAATGAATTTGTATTCGGGGCAGAAGTCCTTATCAACGTTCTTTAATTTTTTGAATTTAAAAATTAGTAACTCTTAGATTCAAATTTTCAAAAAAGAAAAAAAGAAGAAAAGGTCCAAAGGCTATTCCCCCACTTCACATGCGGCCTCGTCACACACATCAGTAGGCGTTGACGCTTCAGCGACGTACACTACGCTGCGACCGACAACTACAGGTAACCAATTCCCACTGAATTGCCAGACCAGACACGCGCCGACCATATAGGGAGCCAGCCGTTAGTTGCACGGCGTATTTTTGCTGACGTGTCCATATATCCACCGTCAGTTTAACAATCCATTAAAATTTGGAAAACCGGAAAACAAAAACCTTATCTATGATCTTAATTCTTACTCTTACATTAGCTTTTTCAGTCCGAAAGTGGCTTCCTCCGTCCTTGGCAACGAGAACTTATGAACCGCCCGGTAATAGTAATGCTCTGCTTAACCAGAACTGTTTTATTTTTTAATATCATTAAAAGGAATTAGATCAGGACCATCAAGTTTTCACTGGAACGCAAGTTCCAGTGTCGGAAAGTGAAAGATACTATTGCAGAGGTGCTTTTGGCATTTTCCTTTCTTTTTTTAGTATTTCTTTTTTGATTAATTTAAATTGAGCCTCTTTTTGAATTTTTGGTTCATTTTGAATACTGGTCGGTTTTTATTTAATCTTTTTTATTGGAAGAATAGCTTCAAGATCACGCTTGAAAAAGTTACAGTTCGATTCTGTTTTGTTCTGGTTGGACATTATCATCATTACTCGTTACTTACAGTGATATATATATAAACATCAGGAGTGGCCTTTCCCTTTCTCATACCTTCATGATTATGAAAGTGCTAGTGAAGTTTCAGGAAGGGATTGATACTTGATATTACTGAGGCGTGAGCTGATTGTGACTGTTATTTTGAGTGGAAATGGCGGAAGTGAACTCGTGGAGGGATGAGCTGACGAGTCTCATAGAGGACTCTGGGGTACGGTATACCGGAGATCCAGTGGAATCTTCCACGACGTCGTTTGATATGAGAAGATCGGAACATGTACCCAGTGAGTCACTCACAGTTGAATCGGAGGGATCGGGGGAGAGCTTCAAAGATCAGGCTATGGGATTTGTGATGGCTTGGTGTGAGATACTCATGGAATTAGGTAGAGGTTGTAGGGACATTCTGCAACAGAATTTGATGAACGAGAGCTCGTATGTAGTGAGAAAGTTCAGAGGACCTTGTGCTAAGGTTTCCAAGAGATTGAGGTTTCTGAATGATTATTTGCCCGAGGATCGCGATCCTGTTCAAGCTTGGTCGGTCGTGTTCTTCGTTTTCATTCTTTCGCTTGCAGGTTCCTTGATTTGTTATTTTCGGTTTATTCTTTTTTAATTCAGAAGTTCATTTAAGTTTCCTTCATGTTTTTTGACTAGGGCAGGTCCAGCTTGGTGTTTTTTTTAATGTTACTACTGTTTTTAAGGATAATGATGTGAAATTGTGAACTGCGAAAGTCCTTTTGAAAAGACTATCATAACATAGTGCAATTTTTTAAGGATAACCTCGTTGTGCCATTTTTATGTTTGAAATTTCCCACGGGCATACAAGATCAGATGATATGATTACAACTTATCACTAAGCTAGTAAGCTGCATTTGATAGAAAAACTTATGATTACGTTGATGTTATTACATTCCAAGTATGATCATCTGAACCAAGTTGCAATGGATCGTTGAACGCTTATGGAAAGGACTACTAATTTTATTAGCGAATAGTTATCATTAATTGGGGTCATTACTTGTTAAGTCATGTACTGTTCCTTTTCCCTGAGGAGACTGCAGTGTATGTGTGCTTAAGTTTATTACCTTATATGGCTTGACTTGATTGAGCAAGAGTACTTGACAACTGGTTAGGTGATAATTAACTTTTATAAATGAAGTGATAGATAAATCCCCAATTATTATTCTCAGCCAATTTATTTGTGATAAATTAATATCCACGACTCCATGAACTAGGGTGCACTTTTTTTTTTTTTTCTTTTTTCGTGATATTGATTTACAATATCAATGCCATTTGAGTGAATTCTTATGTACATTCTATTAGACTCCAGAGCAACTTCTATAATTGGTTGCAAATGACTATTGCCTGATGGTGTCTGCCTGGTACTAGATTTACTGACTTTTATAAGCAATTTGCAGCTATAAGTGTAGATCCCAATCGTGAAACTGTAGCCCCAGTGGTGAAAGTGCGCATGCATCCTCCTCGTGCTAGCCGCTTACTACTTCCAGATGGTAGATACATGGCATATGATGAGCAAGGTGTTCCAGCTGATGAAGCTAGATTTTCCCTCATGGCTCCACATTCTTTTCTTTCGTCCCGACTAGCAGGTAAATTATAAGAATTTTTAATTATCAGAAATAGTGGCATTCATAAGAATCTCTAGCATATCCTCATTAGGAACATAACAGCTAGAAATTGAGTTTCTATCATCTATCTTATTCTATTGTTTCTTTTTCACAATGGAAGGTATACCTGGAGTTAAAGCATCATTGCTTGAAGAGTATGGTGTTCGTTTAGTAACATATGATCTTCCTGGTTTTGGGGAGAGTGATCCTCATCCCAAGAGAAATCTTAACTCATCAGCTATGGATATGCTGCATCTAGCCAATGCTATCAATGTTAGTGACAAGTTCTGGGTACTGTGCCACTCAAGTGGATGCATTCATGCTTGGGCTTCACTCAGATATATTCCCGAGAGAATTGCAGGTTGTTCACCATTTTTATGCTTATGGTGTAAGAATTCCCTTAAAGTGCTCATTAGTTCAGCATATGGATGGCTGGATTTTCCATCTTTTGATTGAGGGTTGTTGTAGAAGCTTTGAATTCTTAGAGCTTATCCCGAGACTTACTCTTATATATAGGTCATTGCAGAATAAGTCTGAGTTATTACCATTTACTAGGTGACTGATAGTTTAAGTAGTATGATCTTTGCTTCCAAAACAACTTAGAGCATGGACAGGGTGTTGCTAGCAGTAAATTTTTACATTTAAAACAATGTCTATTTGAGATATCATCCGCTTTAAAATGCATGGACTGACTTGTTTTAACATATGAAGAGAATATAAGTCAACAAAGTTCTGAATAGAGAAAATACGTATGTATCTGTTCTGACATGGTTAACAAGATGGAATATGGTTATTTTAAATTTATCTAGGGAAATTTGGTTTCCTGGGCCACATCTGGTTGTCCTATTGAGGCAAAATTTCTGGCCCTGTTACCTTCCATGCAGCTTGTAGACAACTAGACATTATAACAAAGTAACAATTTGAGAAGTTTAGGCAATATACAATGCTAATGCCAATAAAGTTATTATAGTGTGGCTTTCTTTCCATTCATACAAGTTAATGGCAAATAATTTTTGGGAAAATTCTTGATGGAGTATATACCAATTGAAAGTAATGTTCTATTTGGTAGCCTACCTCAATTGAACCTGTTTGTTCCCTTTCTACTCCCTACCCCACCGCATCAAAGAAAACAGATGCATTATGGAAGCTGATGATATTTATCATATTACCTGAAATTGCAGGTGCAGCTATGTTAGCTCCTATGATTAATCCATATGAGCCACGTATGACTAAGGATGAGATGAAAAGAACTTGGGAGAAATGGCTGCCAAGGAGGAAGTTTATGTTTTCATTGGCTCGAAGATTTCCAAAACTTCTCTCTTTTTTCTACCAGAAAAGCTTCTTGTCAGGAAAGCATGATCAGATTGAAAAGCAGTTGTCCTTTTCACTAGGAAAGAAGGTGAGTGTATTGTAATATTGAACCATATTACATGAATAAAATTTTTACAATTGTCACCTTTTTCATCAATAGATACGAACTCTGATGTTTTATGTATTGGTAATAGTTGAGTAGATTCATGTCAACTACGGTCATCAATCGTTGGGTATTTGGTTTCAATTTGTAAGGTTGTTGTCTGTCCTATTAACATATTTTTAACTGGATACTCATGCTTTGCCTGCTGGATATTGAATGAAAGTAAATCTTACGTCAGATTGTGAAAAATGTCAATCAATATCTGGTTAAGAAACTGTTGAACATCCATCTTGCTTATCTTTCTTGAAATTTAATTTATTTAATACATTGAAGCTACAGAACCTGATTGCTATTGAGTTTAATCTTGTCGTATTATGAGGGGATGAGTAAGTGTGCACTGGAATATCTATATTATCATTATCATTCTTATAATGATTGTACGAATGTGCAGTAGCTGTATCTCACCTACATCTGACCACAAATATTCAATAAACTGCTTTCCTCTCTTCCCTGCATTGTCTCTATAACTGACATTTGAGCATAATAGTAAAGCTGAAATTTCAATAATCTGCTAGGTAATATAGAATATAGACTACCTTGGTTCAATACTGCTGCTTTCTTAAGCTTCCATTGATAAAAGACACTTGTTTCCGTCATGATCTGTTAACATAATGCTTTTCGCATGTTTAGGATGGAATTCTGATAGAAGAGCCAGCATTTGAAGATTTTTGGCAGAGAGATGTGGAGGAGTCAGTTCGTCAGGGAAAAACACAGCCATTTATAGAGGAAGCTGTTCTGCAGGTATCAAATTGGGGTTTTGATCTAGTAGAGCTTCATGTGCAGAAGAAGTGTCAAACAAGAAGCATACTTCTCTGGTTGAAGTCCATGTACAGTCAGGCAGAATGTGAATTAGCAGGATTCCTTGGCCTTATAAACATATGGCAGGTTTGAACTCAAATGTTCTCTTCTTGGGTATTGCTGTTATGTTTTGTATGTTCTATCCTTATTATTTCCTAATGGGGATACAATATCTCTTCTATTCTTAGTTGAGAGATACATGACCATCATTTTGCGCCTGCATCTCTTGCCCTTTCTGACATTCTGCAGGCTTCGGAAGCTTTTTTTTTTTTGGGGGGGGGGGGGGGGGGGGGTTTAAATAAGAGTTTTAAAAC
>JASKGM010000001.1:9086885-9100177 GCA_034509205.1 Ceratonia siliqua | reverse complement strand
CCTTCTTTGTCCTGAATCTTAGCCTTCACGTTATCGATGGTATCGGAGCTTTCCACCTCGAGGGTGATCGTCTTGCCGGTCAGAGTCTTGACGAAGATCTGCATACTTTCTCAGAAATATAGAATCAAATCGAAACTCGCAGAACACTTAGAATAAAGGAGCTATTTTTGACGAGAATTTGTGTTTCTGATGTGAGGGAGTAGGAGAAGGAGGCGTTATTTTTATAGGAAAAAAGATAGCCGACTTAATAGAGGAATCCAAAAATTGTTCTTTTCTTTGGATCCGGAAAAAACTAGAAAAGAGAGTCCAAGGTTTGAAGGCTAATTTAGGTATTCTGGACGAGTCTAAAATCTTCTCGTGCTTGCTGGTTGCCTGCCTTTCTTGAATAATTTGAATTTTGACCTGACTAGAACGGAACGGTTTTTTTTATAGGAATTTCTACCTTACTTTGGAGTATATAGGTATTTGTTTTTTATTTTTTAAATATTAGTTGTTAATTATTTAATTTTTTTTATATTTTTATTTTTAGAAATAAGTTTAAAAAAATTAAAAAATTTTTAAAAAAATAAAAAAAAAGTAAAATATTTTTTTTAAAATTTTTTTAACACAACTATTAAAATAATTAAAAAAATAAAATAAAAAAACAAAAAAAGTAAAAAAAATTCTTTTTGACTTTTTTTTAACTTTTTTAATTTTTTTTAAATTCTTTAAACTTATTTCTTAAAATAAAAAATATAATAAAAATAAAAAAATAAAATTTTAAAAATAAAAAACCCTACCTTGGAGTATTAAATACTCTAGGTAGGGGAGCAATCGTCTTTTTTATAAATAATATAATTATAAATATAAAATGATAAAAATTAAATATTTTAATATGTATTTATAATTTCAACATATAAAATTTGGTTTTTTGAGAGAAAAAAAAAGAAAAAAAAGGCAAAATTACAAAGTAACAAATTTGACTATATAATTTTAAAGAGCAACAAATTTATCTAAAATACATAGTAAATAATCCTACATATATTATGAATGTTTCCATGAATTTGTAACATGTAAAACTCTTTTTAATATTTAAGAGATATCAAAATGCATCTTAACGACATCATGAAAACTAAAAAGAGCTAATAATAGTGAAGTTGCTTAATTGGTGAAACTATTCATACTCTCAACTATTCACACTCTTTTACAATTTATTTTTTGAGTTTCAATAATATCTTTTATTAATTTATTTTTTAATCAATTAAATAATTTATATTTAAAATATCTATAACTTTATTCATACTCTTAATTAAATTAAATAACTTATATAAAAAAACTATTTTTATTAGATAAACTTTTCTTTCTTTTTTTTTTTATATTTTAAAATTCCTTATTAATATTTTGAATAATATTTTTTGTTAAATAATTTTACTTTCAACAAAAAATATATCAGGTCATCAATATCGAATTCGATTAATAAAAACTTAAATTTGATATTTAAAATTTAAATATAATTTCAACTATAATTTAAGTATAATTTGTGAAGACAAAATAAATAAATATTATTTAATCTATTATAAAATTTGTATAAAATATAATTAATTTTATAATTTTCCTTTGTATATTTTTATAATTTCACAACAATTAATTTTTTTATTGAGATTATTAATTAATATCAATGTTTTTATTAGGTTTCAATTTATATTAAAGGTTTTATTTTTTAATTACTTATTTATTTTTAAATAATTAATATTATGAAAACTATTTTCTTAATATTGTTAAATTAGCATGATAAATATCAATAAATAATTCTTTTACTAAAAATGAATTCAAATATCTTAAATTTTATATGTATAGTTTTGTCTATAATTTATATATAATTTATGAAAATTTATATAAAAATATTTTTGTAATTTAAAAATTAATACTCATACTTAAAAATAAAGTATGAAAATAAAAATCATATATAAAAGAGGTATGTCAAGATAAGAAATATTTCTTTTCTCGAACCATTTATTTTATCAAAGTAAATAATTTTATCAAAATTTATACTTTGCATCATTATTGCAATTAGTGGTCTAGTACCATGCACAAATTAAATATGCATCATATTGACCTAAAAATATCTTTCATGCCAAAGACTAACACAATGTAGGTTATTGAATGTGCTCATTACTACAATTAATATGTTAAAAAATTATTGCAAGGATCAAACAAAGATGAAGAATTTGCTATTAAAAAAAAGACAAACAAACAAGAATATTCTGTATATATTAGTAGCTTTCGTTTTATGCTATTGATGATAAGCCTCATCTGCTACACCAGATAAGAACAGAATAGGTCACATTTATCTAGCGTTTTCGATAAATCAATAGGATAGAATAAATTTATCCTGATCTCCACTTCTATCCTGTAACTAATTTTGGTAAAAGAAACTAGATATGATTGAATATGATAAAAATGTTATCATTTACTACAATTAATCTAACTATTTTATATGATACAATAGAATAACTTATTAGTAATTAAATTAAATTAATGTAATAGTGATAACAGCACAAATTGATGCATAATTTAATTATATATAAAAATGAACAAAGCTAGGATAGCCATTAAGTTCATCTTAATTTAAAAGCATGATGCTATATGAGCTAAAGCTGTTAGTTTATTCAAACATTAATACATGACTTATTTTCATAAACCAGTAAACTAAAAGTTATCATACATATGTAGTAGTTATGATTAATTGAATATTACTTAAATAGTTTATGAGCTTCATACATTCACATCCATCTTATTCTTTTTCGTTTATCCTATTTATGTGACAAATGAATCGCCCAATGCTTGTTGCCTTTGATCAAACTTATTAATGACAACTGTGATTCATTGCTGTCACTGCCTCTAGCTACAAATACAGACTTTAGTGACCCTTTCAACGTTTAACCGCATCAACCCTAGTCCTGGCTAAGGAAACAGAATAATTTCAAGGCTTCAAATAATTAGGATTGAAGCCAGAAACAAATGCATTGACATTGAGTAGCATTCCTATTACAGCATCTCAAAAGGAAGTCAGTCTCCTCTACTTCGAGGAATATCCAAATTAATATACAAAATGAGATATGGTAAACTACTACAGAATGAATAAGTTATTTATCCTTCATATCATCGGGCAAAGCAGAAGCTTTGCAGATAGGACACAGGTTCTTCATAGACAGCCACTTCCTAATGCAGCTCACATGGTAGTCATGACAGCAAGTTTTCAGTGTCCCGACATCATCCATGTTCTTGTACTCTTCCTGTAATTTTCAACAAAGTTAAGTAAGCACCTGAACCTATAAATCTGAAGAACAAATAATGAATCAACCCTAGGAACATAGATAAACAGGACTGCGTTCAATTTAACATTATTCAATACACCTCATATAACTGTAATACAAAAATAAACTTTCCATGACCCCATTGTCCCATTCCCTCCAAAAGTAGAGAGATAAGAGTATTATAATTATACCACACAAAATCCCTTTTACGCCATCGAGAATCTAAACAAGAAGTCCACTTTTGTACTGGATGACCATTTAATGAATGGTCCTAATGTGGTTGTCCTATTCCTATATAATTTATCCTTAAGGGAAGACGTAAAACATACCAAACATATTACACAAGTTCCTTCCTCCTGACTTTGCTCAGATGAACAATATATTGTTTCCGTCAAACATTTTGAAATCAATTCCTCAGACAATCCTGTGCTGACATGGCCAATCCTCTCTCCAAGTGCTAGTAGTTCCTGGTAAAACCAATCATCCAGAAAGGTTAAAATGTAAGCACATAATAAAAATTGTAATACAAGGAAGTGACTCAGATGGAACCCATTGATAATTACCTCATAGCTCATGTTTTCTATGTCCATCCTCATGTCCCTATGCTGATCAAACATATTTCTAGAAACATACGGTAATGGACGGTCAGCAATCATGAAACCCTGCAAGCAAAATAAAACCAAGTTTGAACCTGCCAAAGGTAGTATAGCCAGAAACAACAATCTCGCTGATATTAAGAAATATGACAACTAGCTCACTTCACAAAGAAAAAGATATTGGAATCAATTTGCCAAAAAGTTGCTAGTACACCAAATAACCCTATTTCAGGTTAACTAAGCTATGGCTTGCTTAAAAAACATGAAAACAGGTGTTCCAAATTTAACAGATCTATCCTTCCCTCAACTCTGACACCCCCAAAAAAAAGGATTTCCCCAAGATGAGTCAGATACCTCAGATGAAAACCGATCATGGAGACCAGCCTCATTAGCCAATGGTCGATATCTATCGCTAGATATCCTTGACCTCCCGTTTCTGTCACTATTCCGCCAGCCAACGGTTGTCAATGGCCTTGGGTGTCTAGCGGTGTAACTTTCAGCAACCATTCGCAATCCATCATCTGAAGGTGCCACATGTCCTAAGCGCAAACTTGAAGAAGCCCGAAAAGGTGGGGTAGATCTTTGTGAAAAGTTACTGCAGACTCCCCTAGCAGTCTGAGTCAGGTTATTATGAAAACTTTGGGGCACAGCAGGGTTTCTGCTTGTACCAAATTCATGATGGTAACCCCCAACATCTGCAGAAGCATTACTAGCACTACTTCCAACAAGGAAGTGACTTGTCTCGTGACTAAGAGCACTTGTATCTGCATTTTAAGACAAAAATCTCTTAAGATATAAAGGAAAAGAACTTGGAATGATTAAGTGTATGTACTCTGTACTAGTGTGTATTGGGTAACTAACCTGGTAATAACACCCTACCATGAGCAGGAGATACGCTCATTTGGCTCCAATCCCTCGTCAAGGTGCTAGAACTCTGACCTGAAAGATCCACCATGCTAGAATGGTCGATAGGCGTGCCAGTAGAGTAGTTGTGTGAAGGATTGCTGGATAGATGGGTCCTAGCCAGGTCCGATTCCAAATCAAGTGCAGAACGGCTTCTCACATTCCTTAAAGAATCCTCACCCCTGATTGAGAGGCCACTACCTCTGAAGCCTGGTGCCATAGTAACATGATCCCAAGGCATATATTGAGAATCCATACTTGGCTTCTCCTGCCGTAACTCCGAAGATATAGGAAGATCCGTTGAACTTCCGGCATTGAAGTATCTGCTAGTACTGCCCCTCTCACAGACTGAAGGAATTCCAGGGCTCTTTCGCTTGTGAGGCCCTCTTCCACTTCCCACTATAAGATCGATAAAACCATCATCAACAACATGAAATGCCTGTCTATCATAATTGGAAGAAGGCTGGGGTGCATAATTTTCAGAAACTGCAAAGAAGGCTCCAGCACTTGATGGATGCAGAAAGTGATCATGAGAAGCTCCTGATGCATCTGATTGATGAGGGGGTACTTCAATGTTGAGACTTGAGGATGCATAGCCATTTGACCTTGTGGCAGAGTTCCAATTAGAGGCAAAAGAAAAGCCATCCATAGACATATTTTCAACAGGATAAATGAAAGAACCATTCTCTGAAGTGCTAGCCCTACCTGCAATAGCAGTCCAACATAAGTGACATTATCTTCATGCAAGCAAGGAAATTATTTACAATAAAAAATGCCTATTGAGACAAAATGGAAGTGGAAGTAAGGCCTTTAAGAACTGCATTACCAGGGTGCACATAATGTTGATCGGTATGCATAGGATTCCAATTTTGGTCATGCTCACCCTCAAACATTTGAGATGTGCTATATAAATGTCTATGACCCATAACCGTCACTTGCAATCTCAGGAGTCAAAATATAATGCGTAGTTCAGACAGACCAGCAAATAACTCAACCTGCAAGGCATAAAAGAATCCGAAGAATTCAATATCAAAACGAAAAGTTAATTGAAAACAATCAACTCTTCTTCAAAGCCACAAGAAGTTTTTTTTTTTCTGCAAGAGAATGAAACTCTACAATGACTGCAGGGTGTAAAATAACAACACAAAAATTTTAAAACCAATTATTAACTATAAATTATATCTAAACTCTTCAAATTCCCACTCACTCAACTGAGACTGTAGAGCCCTGCATTATCATGTAAATATATACCATACATTTATTTCACAATCAAATCCAGTCAAAACATAATTAGAAGAAAATCATGGAGCATTGTCCAAAGAGTTGCCTGGATGCTAAATTCAATTCAAACACTTCCAAGACACCAACCCAAATCTTGCATGTACAAGTGCGAGCATGCAGCAGATATGTAGAGAAAGCCCAATTGAAGAATGAACCTCATTTTAGTCATTCTCATACAATATTCATTGTTTTGATCATTTGTCATTCAATTCTTTCTAGGGAAAAAGGATTTAAGGCCTACATAATGGCTACCCCGCTTCAGACTTCAAGTCCAGCTGTCAAGAATACAAAAGAAAAGATTGAAGGAGTAAATAAGGAGTAACTAATTGAATTAGCTCATCGGATATCAGGATGATATGTTTAATAAGCAAAAAGGACATTACTCACGTCATATACAATACACTTAATGACACCACAAAAAATTGCAAGAAAGAAGAAGGTTACAAACCTTGGTGAGTTTAAATGCTATTTAGCAGGCATGCACAAAACAGAAGCATAAAATAGCAGCCACACAACAATTCGACCAAAGGGGCTGAGTCATCACTGGCAATTGTTTTTGATATGTAGATAATACCAAAGCTAAGGAATCTACAATCAATCAACAGAAACTGGCCTGCAATACACTAAACACTTGCCACTCATGATCTCCTTAACCATAATGAACTATCAACAGCCCCAAGTAAGTCCATTCACTTTAATTCATTTACTCAGAGATTGCCCCTTCCCACTGAAACAGGGACAGCACCTTCTGGTCTGAGGCAAGAAAACAAAGACGAGGAATAAAGTGAACAAAAAGAAGAAAATATGACATTGTTGGGATTCAAATTAAATGACCGCTTCTCAATCTAGCTTGTCATGCTTAGCAGAAGGAGTTCAAATTTGACTTATTAGTGGTAAAAAGAGGAAGGATCAGGAGTAGAATGACTCACACAACAGATATCACCTGGGCTAGGATTACAAAGGGTCAATCAGCAGGTGTTAGCGTATTCTATCTTTTCCTGCACTTGAGAAAGACAGTCAACTATGGAACATAGGGAGAAAAACTCCTATAAGTGTCTTCTCATCAGTAGTCAAGACAACACCAAAGAAATACAAAATTAACAAAAATTCACCCCCATACATTCCTGCATACCACTCTTGCGAAAAGAGGCTTGAGGCCAAGTGCCTTGAGGCTAGTCACTTGACCCCCGTAGTGCCTTGAGGCGAGAAGTAAAGCTCTCGCCTGAGTTAGTAAGGCACTAAAATTAATAGAAAAAGGTAAAAAAATAAAGTATATATATTTAGTAACAGCTTTAACAATCATAATATACAATTATCATAGAAACTCGCTGCTCAAGCATAAAATTTATATAAAATAGTAAATTTTCAAGATAAAGTATGATAAATACCAATTTCACAACAAAAAAAAAGATGTGGCTGCGTTAGGTTTCATATACGAAACATTTTATGCATATATATCATGTAGAATTTATTCTTTTAGTTAAATTTTTATTTTATAATTTTTAGGTTAGTCTCTGTATAGTGTCCATTGCTGATTAAACTATATTTTAAGCATGGATATTAGATTTTGATCATATGCAAATGAAGATCAAAATGACAAGAACCCACTTGTAGGTGATGCAGTATTAATTATTAAAGCCAGTCATCATCAGAAAAGAATATAGTTTTGCCTCACCTTTCACTTAAAGTTAAGCTTTAAGTTTGACCTCAGCTTTCTCTACAATCCAGATCATAAATAATATACTTACAATAATTGTTGAACAAAGGGAACCAACGACAGTAGAAAAAATTGTCAAAATTCTTTGTTACTGATAGAACCCAGGGGTATAAGGGGGAGGAATGTGGGGAAGTTGCTGGAAGGGGACAGGTGGCAGGGAAGTTAGTTATAAAAGGGGAGCGCGGGAAAGAGAGAAGGCAGGCAAGAAATGAGTGGTATGGTTGAGCGCTGGCTGCTTAGTGCCGGAAACAAGGGGATACTTAGTGCCCAATAGCTAGGATTATCTTTTCTGCTTTGTTTATCATTCTGAGTTGCATTTTTCCGCGGCTTTGGTGAGGTCTGGGCAAGAGGCATTACATTGCCATTGTCACTTCATTGTCTTTTATTGCTTTGAGTGCTGTTTCACTGTAATCTGGGCTTTTGCCTTTTAATATCAGTATATTTCAGTGTGTTTTCCTTATCTGGGCTGTTAATTTCTGAGTTGAGTATTTTGGTTCTCATCAGTTACCAATAATCAAGCTAAAGGTCCTCAAGTTATGACAAGAAGGGTATTTGTAGCCCTCTACACAATGTAATCTCTAAAAAATAAAATAACAACCAAACAGAAAATAAACTGGGATAGGAATATGCCCACCCAAAATAATAATAAAATCATTAACTGACAAAAATAAAAACCCTAATTAACACTGAAAACCCTAGTCCCAAATTGAAACCTTATAAAAAAATTGTATTCACCATAAAAAATAATATACAAAAATCAAGACCGGCAATCAGAAGAATGTAATCATTATATGTTCTTTCAAACTGCGAAGTTTTCCAGGCTACATCATGTTGTGAATGATGTTTGCTTCTTGTCAAGCACATCTTGATACTTTCATCTTTGAAGCTATAGTCATGTGGCACATTGGCTTTACATAAGAAATGGTGGATGCCAAACAACACCCATGGGCTCATACGCAAATAAAGCATCACCCAACTCTACAGCAAATTCAGCCATGAATTGTTGGAGAAACCAACTTTTGGAAGAATAAGAAACCGCACCATCATAAAAAGCCGTGTAATAACATATCAGAGTGAATGGACAGCAGCCTCCGCCAAGGGCATTTACTAATTGTCCAACATTGCAGTCTGCATACTCTAGGAAGACTGTTACTGCCACACCCATTATACCAGCCCCACTAAGTTATCATAGATGTTGGATTCAAAACAAAGAGCACAAGAAAGAATTTGACTAGAGAATCTCACAAGTCATAGGGCAGATAGTATTTGAGTTTCCCAACATCCATATCTCACACCTCAGGACACCAATCAGAAATAGAAAAATGACATATGTAGAGTTCCACACCCTCCCTAGATCGCCTGTAACACTCCACACCAACATCTTGCATCACCAAACATCGGAAAGTGACAGATCTATTGTCACAATATCCTCAGCATAAATGCTGGGCCATTTCCACGTCAAACAAGCATCCAATCCCATTACATGGATGACCCTGATCTAAAGGCCACGTTCCATTTGAACAATGCCTAAACAATTCTTCCAATTAGCAGAGTATCTTTGGTACCATATACTATCTTCTTCCTATATAAAAGTTGGCTTATAACACTCCATAACAGCGGCATATCATGCTAATAAATTCTGACAAAACAGAAGATGCCAAATTTATCAGTTCTATAATCCCCCCATTAACCAAAGATCCAAAAGTTCCTGCAACACCATCTGCAGACCAGACAATGTAACGGAAGATACCAAATGAAGAAATTCACCCACTTCCATAACCTGCACAATGCAAATGCCCACGCAAGACCAAATGAAGATATTCACCCACTTCCATGAAGAGTAAATTGCTCTAGAAGAGTAGGTAAGCTACAGAAGAAAGGAACTGAAGGGGAAATTCCAATGAAAGCACATCTCAACGCCACATGCAGATGTATTATGTTTCACTCTCAAGTTCAAGATGTAAGCCTATATAATACACCATCAGCACCAAGAAACCTGCATAACAAAAAACCATCTAAATTCTAAACCTACTTGATTCTAAGGAAATCTAAAGAAAACCAGGACCAACAATATGTGCTCCAACAAAACCACAATGCTTAATGAAAATTAAAATTTAGGCCACATTAGCTAAATTTCAAAGCCAAATATCCAAATATAAATACAAATATTAGGAGATAAAAGCAATATAGAAGAACTGCACTCACTATAAATCACATATGACCACCAAAGGTGAGAAAAAAAACAAGATCAGGAAATAGTTTCCCATTTGTATTATTATTATTATACCACACAAATGTTTGATTGTGTATTTTGCAAGGTAAGGGGAGAAAGAGATCCTAAATCTTAAAAGATACGAAGTAAAAAGTAAGAAAACAAGACTAAAGTTGGATTATAATTGATTATTATCACTTCTGCTATAAAGGAAAACTAAGACAGAACGCTTTCTATGATGTCTATCCATCAAGCAGAAAAAGCCCAAAACAACGTAAAGGTGAATCATACTTCAAAGCACTTCAAATCAGTGCTAAATAGCTAAATGTAAATGATCAGGAAGATATCAACGAAACAAAGATGAGTCCATGTCATCTGCTACGACAAGCAAATTCCATGACAAAAGAACAGACAGAAAAGGTGATGACAATGAAAAACAAAATTTAAAACATATATGGCATCACGATTCACTTGATTTCCACAAGCAAGGGGAGAATGGATTCCTCCTTAAGGATTCACTTAAAATGTTATCATCACCATGTTTCCCCTCTCTGACAAAATACGGATAGGTGAATGTTAAGATGAAGCATATGCAGTCATAGACTGATAGTAATTTCTACCATTCTCACCAGACACTTAATATACATTAGGTCTATTTCGCAGGCTAAAGAACAGGAAAAAAAACACACACAAACAAAAAGCAAAAAACCCAATCTCATAAACCATATAATCTCCCAAAGGAAATCCACAATTCCGAATCAAACAAATAATCTGGAAATCATAGAGCCGAGAACAAGGAGACCCAAATCACCAAAAAAGAAAAAGCACGTACGCTAGGCGCGCAGAAAACTTTCTCTTCTTCCACCAAACAAAAAGTGAAGGGCGGTTAAGATGATTAAAAGCTGGAGATGGTACATCAGAACCAATCAACAAGGAGATCAGAAACGAAAACATGAAACTGATCAGCTGAGAGATTGTGGGTATGATGAGCGAAAATTAACAAAGAGAAACTGGATGATCATACAAATCTCCGCATAGAATCACAAAGCACAAAACAAATAGAACTGTTAAAAGGTAATCGGCGAGATAAACGTGCCTTGGGAATCAGTGAAGGGCCGGTGCCGGTGGAGTAACGATGCAAGATGAAGCTGAAGGTAGGGGTATATTCGAAGTAGGAGACAATGAAATAAAGCGGTTGTCCTCAGAAGTAAGAAACAAGAGGAGGAGAAATTCGCTGGACTGCCCACTCTTACCGGATACCAATACAATCCGTATTAACTCATTTCATAATTTCTTACAACAATATTTATTTATTTATTTATTATTCTTTTTCTGTTTTTTTCTCCCTTCACTTTTGGAATGACAAGGGGATTTTGATTTATGGAAGGTCAAATGGGATTTTTCTTTTCGTTAGGGTGATCTTCCATGCCTTTTTTATCTTTTAAATGTTTAGTGTGATATTATATTATGTGATCATTAGTTCTAAATTATTTGTCTTCTATTTTTAAGTAATTTAATTAAATAATTTAACTTTATATTAGCGTTGCTCGACTGAAAAAGCCGTGGGATACTGGTGGCGCCACCGTACTTGGAGATGCGTGTTGTGGATTATAATCAATTCTGACCCTTCAAAAACAATTTTTAAACATGGGTTTAGGTGGTTGGAACCATGAATTTATACTTTTTAATGTATCCTAGTAAATTAAAAAAAATTAAGTATTTAATATTTAAATATAGTTAAATAAAAATAATTTTATTAACAGAAATATGTACTACATTTAAAAATATAAAAAAATTTTTATACATAAAATTATTGATATAATAAATGATATAGTTGCATATGAAAATCAACATTTTCTTTTAGAGAAGCTACTTAATTTACGTGATATTGAAATATTTGGATCATTTGTAGCCTGGAAGACGATCTTCTTTATAATTGCCTAAAGGACTAAATTCACATAATGCTTTACCAAAATGTCAAATGGCAATTGATGGTATTGCTGCCATTATTGACGTGGTGTTATTAAAGCATAATTTTAAAGAAGATTCGGAGGAGAAGTTAAAATAAGGGTTGATTCAGAGAAAGTGGTCCTGAACATGAAACGCTGGGTCTACCCTGCCTGACAATTTATAATGACAACAGCATGCCAACATGATAGCTATAGCTGCTCTCTCTGTTTCAAATCAGCAGGGTGAAGTAAATTTCTTTGCCTTCTTTAGCTTTGTTTTGTTCCCTTTTATTAGTAGACACCAAAAGAACCTGGAATTTTAACCTTGAGATGGATGGTGGATAAAAAACTAAGTGGCAATGTGTCATGAAGGGGGATGAGGATCGAGGAAAGTGGGATATAGGATCATAGGAGGGCCTTATTGTATGTTCCTTGTAGCACAAAAAGCACAGCCAAGTTAGACTTTTCTTCCTTTCTTTCTAGTGCACAAAGGATGTTTAGTTCTTTATTAACTAAAATACTGGCAAATATATTGCGTAAATAAGTTGAGGATTTTAAGTTGAAACAAAGAGTGGAGGCACAATCAAGAGTTGAAATCCTTGTTGTGCCTTTTCCCAAGTTTTCTTCTTAAGTCATTACTCTATGGTGCCCTCCATTTTCTTGTGGATACAGCTACCCATATTATACGAAACTTCATCCATCAAGAAAGGCGAAATAGACGTGGATGTTTCTATACCATAAGAAAACAACGAATCAAAATTAAAGTGTTCCACTACGATTAATAAACAACACAAAATTGTTGTGCTTAAAAGCCTACTTTACATTCTAATAGTGAACAATACGCTGTTTATAAATTAAAAGAATATACGAAGCATTTAAATTACAATATCTATATTAATATGTATTTGAATTATACTATTAGACTAAATTTTTCACTAGCATTCTTATATTATTTTTTTAAGGATTATCAGATAATTAGTTAATATTATTATATTATCATTTTAATTTTTTTAAAACTATTTAAAAGTAAGACACTAATAGTAATTAATAGTTTGGACACTTCTACTTTTATATCTTTACTCTCCTCACCCATCACATTTATCAATAATTTATTATTATTATTATTATTATAGAATGTAATGTTAAGAGCATAATAAAATTTAAACTCTTAGGGGGTGTTTAATATTAATAATATTTTAAGTCTTAAAAAATTATATTCTAAGAATGTTTTATTATTGGAATAAGATTTTAAAAAAATTTAAAAAATGTGTTTGGTTACCACTCAATTTTTTTGAAAATGGAATGTAACATTCATACTCATATGTTTGTTTCATATAA
>JASKGM010000001.1:9070288-9086785 GCA_034509205.1 Ceratonia siliqua | reverse complement strand
TTTGTAAATTCAGGCCATTTAGTGTTGAAATTTGATAAGAATGAGGGATACAAGTTGCGTGTTTTTTAATAGAAATATATTCGTTTGGGTGACATAATTAGGCGGACAAAAACAGTTAACGTTTACGCGTTGAATGGTCATATTCAATAATTACGAACTCGCCATTTTTATGCAAAATTTTTAATAGACTGAGCTCTGCCTTTCAATATCTCATTGAAGAGACTCTCATTGCATGGTTTGAAAGCATATTAAGTAAACAGAAAAACAAATAAAAAGGATTAAGGAACAAACTACCTCTGATCTGCTCTATTTAACTGTTCTCTCCATTTGTCTTATCGCTAATCTTAAATTTGTTTTTGGCATGTCAGCATAGCATCAAAATGTTTTCCAGGTAGATATTCATAATTGAAGATCCACGGAAGTCTTTTCCAATAAGTGAACATTAGCCATAGAAGAAGACCTTATGCTTTCTATCTCATCTATGTTGGCAGAGAAAACTACTTAAGGAATAAGGAACTGCACAAGTGCTAAAGTAAGAATTTTTTCTTGCGCCCTTCTCAAAATGCTACTGAACCTGGTATAAGTTGACATTTTTTACATGTTTGTATAGTCTGTTGATATCTATAGGACTTTGGAGTACCAGAATTAAATATCGTTAACCAAGCAGCAATTGCTTAAAAGTTAAAAATGAGGTGTCCAACTGTGTATCAAGCAAATAGAAACCTCAGGAAGAACTTTCAGTTGGTCTATTGTCATAAGGCTGAAATTGCAACAATATCTATTGCATCAACTTGAACTTCTTAGAAGAAGATGGTGCTTGGATTCATTAAAGTGGGGGCTTCTTTGAGTGCAAGAAAAAGTTTAGCGTTTAGCCAGAAATGTCAACTGCGGTTGAGGAGCTGAGTAACAAGATGATACTGAAAATTTTCAGAATTCACAATTTTGAACTTGTTGATCTCATGAATGCCCAAATGCTTGCTCCACTTTCTATAGAGAGACTATTAGAAAACTGTCTTTTTTGGAATCGTTTCTGAAATTAAGGATTGTGAGTTCAACCCCGAATTAATCAGAAAAAAAGAAAATTGCCTTTCTAGGCATTTGCCCAAGGACCCAAACTAACCCAGATCCATCCCATTTATATCCACCTGCCAGACACATTGACAAAGGACAACATCATTATTTATGACCAAAAAATAAAACATCACTATTCGGTTCTCCGTTTACTTAACATTGTATAACCCCCAGTATTGGTGTGAAAAGTACTACATAGGCTATGAAAGTTATTGTTGAACTGTAGAGAGAAGAATAGCAAACCGTGTCATAAAGAAACTTAGTGAAGAATTGGTAGATGGTAGAAGGGTTGTGATTTTTTTTTCATAGGAAAGTTGCATACTAAATCAAAAAATGTTCACAAAAGCATCAGTTTAGTGAGTGAAAAGTTGTTCAAATGTATATCCATTATCCACTACTGGTGCAGTATGTGCATTCTGAAAAGAGCTGGTAAATAAATACAAGTACGGCTTCCTGTGTGCAGAACTTAAGCAGAACGAAGAGAAGAAGAGAGGGGGGGGGGGGGGGGGGTTTTAGGGGAACCCCCTTGATAGCAGTTTTAGAATCTGGACTGTCCCTGTTACTCCATAGGGTCACAAAAGCTGCACTAGACTGTAGAGTGATAATTCCAAGTTAACATTTAGCAGCATAATCAGGTAACAAATGGAAATCTACAATTCAATGCTTCATAAAGCATAGTACTTTGTACATGTTCAACTCTCAGTTAATTCAAGGCATATTATCATGCTTGCCACTCTATGATAGTCCTACTACTTTCTAATAATTCCAAACTGGTGCGTTATTGTACAATTCAAAACCACGCGCCTAGTATGAATTGAATTGTTTTAAATATAAACAAATGTAAGTGACGCCAAAAAATGAACAACTCAGTAACAACAAAAATGACAACGATTGGTGACTACGTCAATTTTAAGGTGATAATGATCTTTACTGGACGGAGGATAGCAGGTCTCAATTAACCTCTAAACTGATAAGAGAGGAAGGGAAATAATTAAGAAAACAAATATTTTTTAGTACAGATATTATATTCGAAAATGATATTTCATAAAATTACTTTTTTCTATAAGACAGTTATAAAAAATTTGAGATACTACAGAAGAAGACAAAACTATATATATATTATTTCTATCTTTCCAATACCTAACTAAACCTACCTATCTACTATCTAGCCAAGTCAATGGCAATTAGGACCTGGATGCTTGAGTAGACAACCAAATACTTAGGCTTAATTAACGGATTAATTACACAGCATAAGAGACCTTTTGCACTCCTGCTCCGTCTTCCCCCAAAAAGAAGGTGAGAAAGAAAGAAAGCAAAGACCAAAGGAGATTGAAACTGTATGACGACTGATGAATACAAACTGAAACCGATTTGATAGAACTTTGGGGAACAATACATAGCATGCATGGCTCCTCGCACGCCATTCGTTAAGGCCATCACTGTGCTGATGGGCTCTGCAAATGGCATACGGGGAGCCAGGCACACCAAGTTAGCTAATTACACAACTACCAAATATTAGCCCTAGCTACTTCCCTCACCAGCATGGACAAAATGGAAGATGATGACAGAGTTAAATTAAATATGTGCTGTTCATCGTTGGCGATGCTGCGGCTGGAAGTGGCCTTCACGTAGTAGCTATAACAAATTGAACAGCTAGCACAGCAGTAGGGAAGAAAGACCCTTCCCCCTGGCCATCCAGAAACCAACTCAGCAGCTTTTGAGTTGACAATTTGGGTATAAGCAAAGGTACCTTGCTAAATCGCTCTACCTGAACCACCACGACTTTTTTTCACTTTCCTCTCTAAACTCCCTCAAGGGGTCACATATATGGGCTTTAAGAGGGTAAGAGGGAGCTGAAGGGGGAAAGATAAAGAGAGCCTTGTCCTGTTTACTAGAGGCTAAGATAGCTCTAGGGATGCTTCACTCTTCAACTTCTTTTCCATTACACTAAGGGCAAGTCCTTTTTATCTTCTGAAACAGATTTGTCTTCAAGTGCTTGGATCATCTTAGATTCCTACCATCCCCACAATTTAAAGAACAAGATCTTGCCCTTTCTTGTCCTTTTCCTTTTATACTTTGTGTTGTTTCTTTATTTTATCCTTTTCATTTAGTACACATGATGTAAGATTGCAACACAGCATTAACAAGGGAGGTCCTTTATGAAGCACTTGGGTCTTTCTTTTTTCTTCTTTTGTTCCCCCTCTTTTTCTTTGAATCAGCTTCTGCTGACATTTCAAATCAACTGAGGCTACTAATAAATGACCAAAGAAAATAGCAGTTCAAGTGAAGTAGGAGCTCAAAGATCTCTTCTTAATTAGTTAGTTTAGTTACTCTTGCTAAACTTTAGATCCTGGTTATTCAGAAATATACGGTTACAATGCGAACTCAGACTGACACATTAGCCCCAGAAAAAGATATTTTCTTCAATTAATTTTTAGAAATATCAATTCAAAAATCTCTGCTTCTTTTCTTCTTTTTTTTTCCCTAGGACTACGTACAATTGCCAAGGACCTCTAGATTCTCATTATCCAGAGACATGGTCTACCATGTGAACCTGAACTGACACGTTAACTTCATAAAATGACACTAGATCTTTCTTGAAGTAATTTCTGAAATGATAAGTGTGAAGTAAGTCGAGATTTTATACTTATCTGTAAGTTCCTTGTGAAATTTTCCCAAATGCTTGCAGCTGAATTCCTCATGCCAAGCAGCCACCAATGATTCTGTTGTTGTAGATTGCATATGCTGGTGCTTTCCAGTTGCGCCTCAACCCTCAAATGCAAAGAAATGAGGAACTTTAGCAAGGACTTCTCCTGAGTTGACATCTGTTAAGAGGCAATGAAATTTCAAATAAAAGAAACCAACCTTATTCAACCCCAAATATAAAATATAAAATAAAGGTAATACCAAATTTAAAGGCATAGAAGACTTCTGAGCTCATAGAAAGTGTGCAATGAAGTGTATAGCGGGTAGAAATATCCCGGTGGTGCAATTGCATTGCATAAACAGCAGTCAAGGGCATAGGCACATGCAGAAGCAGAGTGGCTGATTAGAGGGTTCCCTTCAAGTAAGACAGGAATTCCTAGTAGGACCCGACCGATTCCTGAAACAAACATGGTCAAGCTGCTAATAAAGCTGCAGAGTTTCCATTCCTAGACTCTTGTGGAAAAATATTAAGAGATATATTAGAAGAAATAGGGGCTACTCGTTTTGCTTGATTGGAAGGAATTCCAATTTGTTATTTGTTTCCTCCTTCATGAGAATCAAATATATGGCACCATCTCTGTTTGGACTAGCCTTGTTACCCTTCCCATTGAAGATTCTATACTCTGTTGCTCTTGTTTGTTTCTGCTTCAATAGCAGGTGTTGAGTACATGCATTCTTGACTTGGGTGCTTGAAAGACCATGGTCCTCTCACCAGTCCCCAGTCACCGTACCAATTTCATAAGCCATGCTTCTCAAACCTCTAAACAAAAAAATATAATTTCTATTGATTTCTTCGAATTCTAGTACCTCCAGAACAGGGTGAGCATAAAATTATCACAGCCAAAAATTTCCAAGCGTAGAATGTTTAAATTAGCTCCAATAGCTACTCAACTTCTCATTATGGACCATTTAATCGCCTCAATTTCTTTCCTCGAGCTTCAATTTTCCATATGAACAGGCAGTCTGTGCTGGAACACGAGATAGCTAATGCAATAAATTTTTTAATCAAAACCTTAACTGACACACTGTTTAGCAAAAATGTATCATTTGTAAAGAGTCCGAGAAATAATTAAAGCCATTGCATATATTTACATTTGATGTACCAAGAAAAATTCTAATGGGTACTTAAGGTCAAAGAAGAAGTAACTTGTTTTTATTTCACTTTAGAGCACAAGCATGAGGATGTACTACAGCAAAAATCATTATAAAGTAGCATTTAGAAGACGAAGGCATTGACTGCAATAAATGTTTCGGTAATAAACAAGAGGACTCCAATCAGTACTGGTTGACTCGGCACAAAACAAGGAATAACAATTTGCCTTAGCCGCATAACAAAACCAGTTATACAGGCTCTCAATATTTTAGCCCATGCATGTGAACTTAGGAGTGGACTTGAGGAACCCAATCCTCTACTTTAAGGTCAGATTTGGCATGTTGGTACTTTTATATGGGTATGTAAGTTACTTGAGTTGAGCCAACGTGAACACACCTTGAATTTTAAGGCTTTTTTTTCCCAATTTTATGAAGTTAGCATTGCAAATGTCAACAAACACACACTATCGAAGGGGTTTTTTATGATGAGCGAAAATAGTTCCTATGTTTGATATAGGACGGATGGAAAATAAAGCAATCATTAAATGGCCATCCAATCACTATCTTAAGGAGAACCATCAAACAAGCGCCACGTTATATGCAACAATTCAAATTTAATTATGTCTATCTTGTCTTGTGTTATTATTAACTGCGCTTCTTAAATTGAGAATCTTGAGACCTTTGACTTCCTGTCTTTAAGTATAACATCTGTTTTACGCCCTAGCTCGGACCAACGACGTGAAACGTCACTAGGACATGTAGCAACACAACGATTCCTCACATTGACCAGGTAATCAGAACAGTCTCATTAGATCCCATGTAGAAAAAAAGAAAATGGCACTGGCTCCGACTTGTGGATGAATTCATCAAATCAAACCCATATTTGTAAGGATAAAACAATAGCAGTTCTTGTATCGTTCTTGACAAGACAAGTAGAGTTGGATGTTGCAGATGCCCTATACCCAACCGACAGTTTCAAGTGATATGACTGTTCCTGTGGAGTGTAGCAGCCTTTGACCATTAATTACTATGCTACAGATTTTAAAACCATCCCCAGCTCATTTCTCTCTGACCGTTCTTTTCTTAATCATATTCCTTCTACGTTTTCAGTTTAGAATAATTAATACCAGTATCTGAATTCTTGACTAACTGAAGATAGTACTGTCGGGACTAAAACGGAGTTGTAGCAAGTCTCAACTGTAAATTCAAGAAAGTAAAATCGCACATTTTTTGAATTAATGAAGCAGTTATGGGCCAAAGTAATTTATTTTCTGACATTTTTTTTCATTATTATACATGAAAATGATTGGATCCTTGAATACAAGGAACCATGGTCTCCGGGCTTCATGAACAGAAAGATTTTCAGATGAACATGTAACTACAAATATATAGTTTCATATGGTGCAACAATGGCATGTCCTTCACTTCGTGAAGATTTCGTGAAATAAGCCCCAAAAAATATAAAGGATAGCAATCTACAACAGACTCAAAACAATGTACAATTGCAGCAGAGTGTTACTCACTGAATTCGTGTAAAGCATAACATTAGATAGATCAAAATTAAGCTTCTCCCAGGAGGATGACCAGCACTACAAGATCAATCCGTCCTTCACAATTTGCTCCAACCAAGAGGCTATATCTGACATGGGTGGACGCTCGCTTGGATTCTCTCTCACAGCAAGCTCTGCTATATCAGCTAGCTTAAGCAAAGGCTCAACATTCCTGGGAAGAGCCACATATCGATCAATTATGGCTGCTGCCTTCCCCTGTTTGATTGAAGGCAATGCCCACTCAACTATGTCCGGAGGCGTGAAATCTCTGTCATAAGTTTTCCTTCCGCTTAGAATTTCCAGTAATACAATCCCAAAGTTGTAAACATCGCTTTCCAGGTCCCCATTAAGATCTTTGTCACCTGAAGCAAGGAGTCCAAAGTCTGCAATTCTTGCTCCCCACTCTGAATCCAAAAGAATGTTTGAACTCTTGAGATCCTTATGGACAATGGGTGGCACTAGTTCTTTGTGAAGGTACTCAAGGCCCTTTGCAACCTGCATTGAGATCTTTAGCCTGAGGCTCCAACTAAGTGGAGAAAGGCCACCGTGGAGGTGATCATAAAGTGTCCCATGGGGCATATACTCATAAACAAGCAATCTCTCCCCCATATCTGCACAGTAACCCAACAAGTTCACAATAGTACAGTGACGGATTTTGCATAGAATTTCCAGCTCCAATTCAAAGTCACGATTATTGGTGTGAATTATTGTTGCAGCATTCGCCCTCTTGACAGCAACTACCCGCCCATCTGCTAATACAGCTTTGTAAACAAAACCATAACTTCCCCTACCAAGCTCATTAAATTCCTTGAACCCATTAGTGGCATCCTTTAGCTCTGAAAGTCGGAAAACTTGAGGCATCTCAGGACAGTAAGCCATAGAAGGAGAAGAGTGAAGACCAACATTCATGTCACCTTCCTGCTCTGGTTTGCCCATGCAAGATTTGGATTGTTTCTTAGTTCCCCGTGCTTTTTGGGTAGCAATCAAACGTGGAAAAAGGCACCCGCAAGTTAATATCAATAAGACACCCAAAGCAGAGGACCCGATGATGACCAATAATCTACGCAAATTATGCCAACGCTTCCGATTCATCTCTGCAGATGATTGAAGGCGACATATATCCCAACAAGAGCTGTTCTGGCAAAGAGAACAAGCGGTGCATACTCTATCGGCATTCTCAGTACATGGACTAGACAAGAAGAAACCTTCAGAACAATTTGACCCACAGGGTGAACAAATCCTCAAATATTTTCGAACGCAGAGGCTCGTTAAATCCAGTACATTGAGAACACTAACATTGAAAGCAAACTCCCGTTGGCTACAAGAACTGGCACTGCAAAGACCCGGACTAGATAATTCCAATGGAGGATCAAAATCAGGCTTGGACGCATTGATTAACCAGCAATCAAGTAGTAGATCATCTTCCCTGACACCACAAGTTGTATAAACTGAAGAAGCAATTGCCATAAATCCAGAACCTTTTGGAACCACAGACGAATTGAAACCTCCCCAACACTCGATTACATGATTGTCAGCTCGAATGCCACAGAAATGGTGAGCCCCAGCAGACAAAGAGATTAATTCAACCTCAATAGGTGGATCAACAAATGAATCTGCATCGCCCCAACATTTCAAATCGCCGGAAACGTTCGAAAGCCCACAAACTGAACTCTTTCCCGATGCTAAAACTGCAAAGTTTTCTGATACATTGGAAACCCCTAAGCTCGTGGAAGTAGGTCCCCAACAAACAAGTCCTCCTTCGCTGACCGCACCGCAAGTGAAACCTTCACCAGATACAATCTTGTTTAATTGGAGACTACTAGTAGACTGATCATTATATAAATCGCTCTGTTTGGATGATAAACTGTTGTTCACAGTTTTCACAACTTCCCAACAATCAACTATTCCTGACCCGTCATCAGCATAATAGGATCCTCTAATGGCACAAACATGATTCTTGCCAGCCGCAATTTGAGAATAAGCAGTGCTTTGGAATGTGGGAGGCACGAGATCTTCAGCTGGCCTGGTTGAGCTCCAGCAGTGGGCTTGCGAAGTATTTGCTAGAATGCCACAGATAAACCCTTCGCCACCAGACAGAGCTGCCATAGCAGGGATATTAGTAAAATAGGCTGAAGCTGAAGAAGACGGTGGAACTGATGAAGAGATGTACTCCCCCCAGCAAATGACGTCCTGCTTCCCACTTGCATCGATGGCGCAGAAGAATTCATCTTTGCCGAATGAAGCTGCTATTGGTCCCATTGTCCCAAACCCATATGCGCCAGCGGAGCAGACGACCAACAGAAGCTGGAAAAAAACAGAAGATTGAGAAACCCCACGAAAGCAATAGAGGATTTGCATGGTTATGGGGTCTGAGGATTGGTTTGGAACAGAGCTTTCATGGAGGGGCACGATACAGCTCGGTGCTTGTGATGTTGTTCGCTGAAGTAAGAGCTGTGTATGTGATGATGGTGAGGACGAAAGAACGTGGTGGATGTCGCCATTTTTACGGTTCCGGTCGGAACCTGAAGTACTGAAGGAGTTACTGTCAACTTTCTTACTAGTTACTACTATTATATTACTTGCGCCAATTATGTTTATCATTGAGTTCCCACCTTGAGCTTTGTAGCACTTTTGATCTTCAAACAAAAACAAAAGAAAGATTAATATGGGCAGCCATTCTGCTTGGACGGGATTGGTTTTCAAGTTTATTTAATGATTGGGCTGCCCAAAAAAGTTTAAAATATAATTTTTGGCATAATGAATAGCTTTTGTAGTTCGTTCACGTATCCGAAAAAGATTTTGTTAGTATGCAGGAGAATGGGCTCAAAGCAGTAAGAAAAGAGAAGAAGGTGGCGTGGCATAGAGCGCATGTCCACTAGGGAATGAACAAGACAGCCAACTTCCAAATCGATTTCAGAAGATAGGTGGTGCTGTGAGTGTGGGTCCGGCAAACTTTCTAAATGGACACAAGGATTCGGCTATGTGACTTGTTTTCTAAGTGAATTATACGCGACTTTTTTCGTAATTGCGCTCTTCGATGCCTTTTAGACAATAAACTTAACCCGCTTCCCCCTCTCCCAACTTGGGTGTAATATTAAACCAGTAGAGCATGGTCTAGGTTCATTTGGTTATTTCCAATTCGTGAATAGATGAAAAGCATCCTATTCCCATTCCCCTCCCAATTTGATTTTTTCTGCATTTCTTGGCTGGTTTCCCGTATAATTTTGTCTATGTTGTCATGTGGGTGCTAAATCTCAGTGGTTGGAATGGCCTAGAAGTTCTAAACAAGTGATTGGATCACGTGGATGATCAGTCAGAGCTGGCGTAGCCAAGGAAAATGAATAGGGTAAGGTCAAATACACATATTGGATTGGGGTAGAACTAGAGCAAGGGCATGTGCAGCAGCTCCGCCATGCTCCATATGGGTCAAACCCAAAGAAAGGGGGCCCTGTCCCTTGAGTATGCTAAGAAAACGAGTATGATTGGTACGATATTAAGAGGACCACCAGCACTCAGCAGCAGTAAACATATTAAAAGATGGGGTGTACTAAGATGCGGGTAGTATTCATACGGAGTAGATGGGGGGATGGGAAAAGTGTGGGACCGCACCCTCATATATCTTTCTCAAGTGCTTGTGTGTGAATTGTGATTGGTGATTGAGGCGGTGAAAGGTATTGAGCATCAGCATGCACTGCCACGGGGTCTCCGACCACTCTGATCTGATGTTGCGACTCAATAAGTAATCCAGATACGCAGATGAAGTAGGACCCACTGGCACTTGTGATCTATTGAAGCCTGGAATTGGCCTTGACATGACATGGAGACGGAGGTCTGCATGTGAAACTTGGCTCAGAGGTTCTAGCCTTAGGTTTCCCCTGTTTTGTTATCTGTTCCGACTGGAGTGAAGGGCAAAGAAGCATCTCACAAATGCAACATCTGGGCAACCACGACTTCATTAGCATTCCTTACAAGTTACAAGCCGCTAGGAATTCGCCTTCCCAGTGCAGTAAACCTGCAATGGACTTCAAATATGAGATAATTTATAAAAATATTTTAAGATATTATATTTTAAACAAATTTAAAAATAACAAAGAAATTTAATGCAATTTAAGTAATTTTCAAAGAAGACGTGTTAATCTTTATCAGACAAATTGCGATGGCCTGTGAATGGGGACATACGGGAAATAAAGGGTTGCAAAATAGGAAAATAATAATAATAAGATGACGAGGTTATTTACGGTGCATAAAAGTTCGAGTAAATTGGGATATACTCTAGCAATAAAAAAAATCACAAAATTCATAAAATAATTTGTTAGTTAATCAATATATAATAAGACTATAAAAAAATGAGATAAGTGGTGATAATTGTTAATTTTTTTTTGTAAAATTTGTTATTTTTATTTTTATAAAAAGAACATTTCTCTTATGATTAGCTACACAATTTTTTTTTTATTGAAGTTTTATGCGAGCAGCATGGGATAAGTAAATCAAATAACTAAAACTGAAAATAAAAAATATATATTATTTTTTTCTCTTTTTCTTGGTTGCCGCATGCATTACATCCTAATAAAAATTAAAAAAAAATCAAATTGAGTCGCTTAATTTTCATTTATTCCATAATCTTCAATTCATTTTATCTCGTATTATTTCCAAACACATCTTCAATCTGTTGTTCACATTAAAATTTAGATTGGCAAACCCCGGATTTGGTGGTAGAATGTCATCCTATGATTCTATCCACTCGTACACCATTAACGGTGATACAAATAGGCATGTCTATGAATTCTGAACTGTTTATTTTAAGAAACTTCAAATTATTTCTTTGAATACATTGCAGCAAGGTACCAAGTAACCAAAACAATAATCTTATCCCCACCAAACAATTCAAGTCAAACATAAACTCACAATAATAAGTAACATAATTTAGTAGTTCGCTGCTCCAATATGTCATCAAGGGCCCTAATTTTTCACACTTGTTACATGCTTCAGGAGCATGGTGACAACATCTTCCGATATTCTTGAAGCCTCTGTTTTCAGGTGGCGGATCTTTGCTTCAGTCTCTAGCTCAAGCCGCTTGACATTAGCACCAGAATCTCCACTACTCTGTATTCATCGGAATGGACGCACACAAGTTGGTGCATACTCATAACTTACAGAATAAGATCAATGGATAATCTAAGAGGAGTACTTATTACTATAATCATAAACTTACCTCTGCCAATTTCTTTTGGAATTCAAACTCCACCTGAGCTCGATACTGAGCAATCTCCTTTTCCGCCTCTTCTTTGGCCTGTTTCAGCCTAGCCATTTTTTCTGACAGTAGAAATTCAAAGCATCATATTAATTAGAGCAAACAAATGGTGTTTAGATTAATAAAAGGAGTAACACTATAAAAAGGGGGGAGGGCGGGGGGAGGGGGAAGGGGGAAGACGATTATCTCAGAGCAATATTTTTAATCTGAAAATTTATTTTATTACAACTCTATGGACATAACATAAGCAAACCCGTGCCCATCATAAAACTATCCAACAATGAAAAGAACATTGAATATAGAATAAAGTGAAGAACAAAAACTATTTTCATGTACATGACATGGTTAGAGATATAAAGTTCCATGAAAATACAGACATGGACCAAGAAACATACGGCAACATGGCATATTACAAGGGCACATGTCGGAAAAAAAACAAAAAAAGAGAGAGAGCAAAAATACCACTTCTAGCAGCATTCACAATCCGTTGAGCTTCTTGTTCTGCAGCCAACAGCTGCTGAATTCCACCCTGACCCCTATTGGATGCCATTCTGTCATGGAAACATTCTGTAACTATTAACATTCAGTTAAATGAAACTACTAAAAAACAACCAGAAAGCAAGTCCATGGAGCAGCATCTTAAATGCATTCTTTTGCAGACAAACCCATTGATTGTCACTTGGAAATAGAACAACGAATCTAACAGTAACAAGAGAACTATATTTATTATTCAACACCAAGACATTAAACTCAACAAATAAGCTCACTGACCTCTGTTACAGCACCTTAGGTAAAACTCGCCCTCAAAAGCTAGCCGTTGAGGGGAGGGTGCCTAAGGTGTTATAAAACCCCACATTACTCAACACTTGGGCAATGTGGGACTATCTCAACATTTGTCCCATACCAAATGTTAAGGTGCAATGATATCCTGTAACAATTCCTGCCCTTTAGGAACCGGCGTCCACGACGGCCCACTCTGGCTGCCTACTCAGGGTGGTTTTCACTCTGGTTTTTCCAGGTAGCCCTTTCCCTGGTCGCTCCTTTCCAAGTCGCCCCCTCCGCGTCGCCGGCGCCCAAAGACCGAAACTGCTCTGATACCACTGTTACAGCACCTTAGGTAAAACTCACCCTCAAAAGCTAGCCGTTGAGGGGAGGGTGCCTAAGGTGTTATAAACCCCCACATTACTCAATACTTGGGCAATGTGAGACTATCTCAACATTTGTCCCATACCAAATGTTAAGGTGCAATGATATCCTATAACAATTCCTGCCCCTTAAGAACCGGCGTCCACGACGGCCCACTCTGGCTGCCTACTCAGGGTGGCTTTCACTCTGGTTTTTCCAGGTAGCCAAAGCGGGATTTGGGTAATCGGCCTATATATATTTGGCTTCCCTTTGTAAGAGCAGATTATGAATGAATTACTCTGTTTTCCCTCCTTCTTCTCCCTACTCTCTGCAACTCTCGGGGTTTACTCCCTTTTTCTCCCTAATTACTTCTATCACTGGTATCAGAGCCTGGTTAATGGATGCGCGCAACAAGTCTAATGCAGAATTCCGGAATGAGGTCCACGAGATTCTTGCTCGGCATGAATCTAACTTTGATCAAGTTCACTCCATGTTAAAGACAGTGTTATCCGACTTGCAAGCGTTGCGGGCTGCAAGGAAACACCACGAAGGACCAGGGGAGATCAACCCCTTCGCCCTTGGAGAAACCTCGTCCCCCACAAACGCCCCCCACTTCGACAACCGCCCGGACACTCACCGGCTCAAGCTTTCATTTCCCAAGTTCAACGGAGACGACCCTCATGGGTGGGTGTACAAAGCAGAGCAGTACTTTGCTTTCCAAAATGTCCCAGTTGATCAACAGGTGCATCTAGCTTCGTTCCATCTAGAAGGAATTGCACTCCAGTGGCACCGGTGGTTAACCAAATATCGGGGACCCATGACGTGGGATGAGTTCTCTAAGGCCCTACTCACTCGATTTGGGCCTACGAACTATGAGGATCCTTCTGAGGCATTAAGCAGACTTCGACACACAAACACGGTCACTCAGTACCAAGAAGCCTTTGTGAGGTTATCGCACAGAGTGAAAGGCCTACCGGAAAACTTCCTTGTAGGAGCATACATCGTAGGCCTCAAGGATGAGATACGTCTTGACGTCAGGATTAAGCAACCCAAGTCGTTAATGGATGCCATGAGTGTCTCACGTTTGGTGGAAGAAAGGTACCAGTTACAAAAGAAACCCAGTCCCTCCTTCCGGTCCCCTTCAACCATCAATACCCCTCCAAAGATCAATCCGCAAAAACAAAAATCCCCAAAGGCAAGCTGACCAACCAATGTCAACCTGAGACAGACAGTGACATAACAAACGACCAAGAAGCAGGGATGAACGAAGGCAGCGCTTGACGCGGGTAACGGCTAGTACACGTGGCCAGGCTGGTATACGTGGCATATCAACCTCATACTCTACTTCTCCCTCCAAAAGGAAATGGGAAAAACATCATATGGTATAAATAATATATAGGGTGACTTGATATGATATGTGCAATCTTGCAACTATATACAGTAACCATAGTAGTTATCATATATTGCACTTCTATAAATTAGTGTGCTTATTTCCTTTCCTTCTTTTATCCTTTGGTGGCATGCTGCAACTTTAATATTTCCACACAGCATATTGCACCAATACGTCTCTCACACAGACTAGAATATAGGAACAGACACTTGATGGCCATACTGGCAAATTAAAAACTTCCAACAACAAAAACATAGGAGCTTTAGAAAGTCTCTTTGATCCATGGAAAAGAGAGAGGGAGGGAGAAAGGACAATCAGATTCAAAAGGGGATTTAATGAGAGTCTGAAAATAGGATTGGATAATGGAACCACAAATTACAAAGAGTAACTTTTCATATAGATAAAAAATGAAGAGTTAACACCAACACTAAAAAGATTACTCATGGTTAAGTGTTGAAGGCAAAGTATAGTCAAGTTTATACAGCTAAAAGAGGCAGAGCCTTGATGTGACAAGTACAAAAAATTAAAATTAAATAAATAAATAAGATCAGGGATCAGACCAAGGTGTAGACATGCTTAACTCTCAATTCAACCAAATTAGCAATTACTCCAATGGCAGTATATACCAAATGGATTGATAACAAGCAGATATATTCAATAACATAATATACCGGAAGAATATGTATTGCTATAATGAACATTAGCGGCCAGTGAAAATCAAAGAGAAATTTGAGTATAAATGTTCTAGCAATATACCATGAACACCTCCCGTACATAGGATATTATTTAAGCTTCTATGCGTTTCATGTTTTCTCCATCCGAAAATTCGGTTGGACGCCAAATGCAAAACCTGCGAAATTTTTTAATGACGCCCAGAACCCATCTAGAGAAGCTAGTCAAATTATCCTGATTGAAATTTCAATCATTACCGCCCCATTTGACTCCGAACGTGATAATCACTATATGAGTAGTAAAGATCGGCCCTTCTGGCCTCAGTAAGTTCAATTCTTAGATAACAGTGGGGGGGGAGGTAATAAAATGGTAAAAAAGAGGGATCCAAATTTAGTTTTGGGTACAGTTCACCAATTTTCGGAGAAATCAAACAGAAGCAAATAGTAGAGCAAATGGAAGTCAGTAAAAAGCTAAATTAGTGACAAATTCATTAGAACAGTCAAAATGAACGCAAATATGAAGCAAACAGCATGAAATCCAAACATAGAAATCGCAGATCTGATATCCTAAAGAGAATGGAAGGTCAAAGGAAAGAAGAGAAAGATGTAAGTGAGAGATCAGAATTTACCTAGGGGAGGTTTGGTTAACGATTAGATTCAGAGAAAATAGGAGACAGAAAGATCAGGAAAATTCGCTTGACTCCTGTCTATCAAGAACTGGGCGAACGGGTTGCTGATTTCTTTCAAAGTATATGCTTTAACCCAATAAAAAACTAGCTTTTTTCTATTTAAAAAAAAAATGAACATGGGAGGGAGGGCATAAAATTTATTTGGTAAACTTACATTTTGTTTAAAAATTAGTTTTTTGTGTAAAATAAAACTAATAAAATATTTTTTTGAATAGAATATTTTTAAAGAAATTATCCTTCATCTTTTTCTATAAGGATGAAATGCGATTAAGATTCAGTTACTAAAATGTGATTAACATTCCAAATTATGACAAAAAAGTGAATATGATTTTTGACATAAAAATATGTAATTTAAAAACTGGTAAATTTTAAAAATATAATTATAATCGTATACGAAAGTAACATATAAAGTAAGAGTGTGTAATTGGTTAGATTAAACCGTTAAATCGACCAAACTGAACCAAACCAAAGAAAAAATTAAGCAAACTAATCATTAGATGGTTCGGTTCGGTTAAATACTATCTTAACTAAACCATACACGGTTCGGTTAATAGTTTGATTTTTTTAAAATCGCAGTTAATCGAACCGAACCGTATATATATAATTAATTAAATATAGATATATATATATATATATTAAATATAATTATATATATATAATAACATTTATATATAATTATAATTATAATTATATGTATTATTTTTTAATATATAATATATTATTTAATATTTAATATTTATTTATTTATTTGATAATAATTATTATTTATGATTAACCGATTAACCGAACCAAACCGAACAGCTAAACAACGGTTTGGTTTGGTTTGGTTTTTAACAAAAAAAATTAATTAATCGAACCAAACCAAACCATTTATATTTGGTTGGTTAAGTGTTTGATTTGGCTCGAAACCGAACCTAACCGAATCGCACACGCCTCTACGCATAAGTTCCAT
>JASKGM010000001.1:9046066-9061725 GCA_034509205.1 Ceratonia siliqua | reverse complement strand
ACTTATAATATTATATTATATATTTTAAAAAATTTAAAAATAAAATTATAAAAATATAAATATAAATTCATATTTAGTATAGAAGCTTAGTCTATTTAATAAATTATACTTATAAAAAAGTTTTTGTCTATCTTAAATTATTAAATAAATCAAATTGACAATAAACTTGGCTATAAATCTGATAGATTATCTTACTTACTTCTCCTCCTACTTACAACCTACTTCCACTCCTTCTTACAACTTACAATACAAATTTATGGTCATCTCTCTACTGAACCTCTCCATTTCTTAAAAGCCCAAAAGAAAAAAGAAAAGAAAAGGAAGAAGAAGAAGAAGAAGAAAGAAATACAACTCGTCTCTCATGTTTTGTCGGGATGTTCGGATCAAAATGTGCAGGAATATTTCATCAAAAAATGCGTACCTTATCCTGTGGCCTAATGGAAAAACGAAACCCCATCATTGGCACTCACCCCTTGTTCTCCTCATCTTCAATCACATGCATGGGGGCATTCACAGTTCAACCAAGACACCCTCTCTTTCGTATCACTTACTCACCTTGACGTGTCAAGATATGGTCATTTGGATCTTCATTCAACGGTGATGGGCCCTGGACCCCACACCTTCCTTACTTGGTAATTGGTTTCTCCATTCTGGCATCCCAAATGGAACTTCCGCTACAAGACCAAATTTACATCCCATTCGTCCACGTGCTTGCGTGCTCTTTTCACACTTTGGATAACTTCGTCTCTCTCTCTCTCTGCTCTTCACTCACACTCCAATTATTTTATTTGTACGGATTAGCTAATTAATTTGCTTACGTGTTATTTCGTGGATTCCGTATTCAGCTATTCCAAATCCACTAATTTACCGTCCACCTATTCTCATCCTACGTGTCATTCCGGGAATTTTAAATTCAAGCAAAACTTTCCATGGAATGAGGGTGGCCCCTTATTCTTAAGCTCCATCCGTGAATAGTCAACGCTATCTAATGGAGGCTTCACCTGAAGCCTTTCGCACACTAGTTTTTCTTTCTAGTTAACGCGTAGAGTGAGACCAGAGTGTACAGAGCTTACCTTTATCCATTGGCTCAATATAAATAAAAGGTGTAGTCAAGAGTTGGAAAATGAAGACATAGCCAAACCACAAACTACGAAAACAGAGAGAAAGAGAGAAAGAGAGAGAGAGATAGAGGGACATTAGCGCATCTCCAAAGCTTTCATCAATGGCATCAAGGAAGAGCTTCCTGGGAAAACCAAATTACATCTTTCCAGCGACCTCAGAGACTCATCTCAATCCGAAATCCACAGAGGACGTGTTGGAATTGGATGAAGCTGACTTATGGAACTTCTCCACTGACGCCAACCCAGTAGCAGAGAGCAAGAAGGCACTGCCAAGTTCGCGATCCACTATCAAGAGACCATCCAGAAAGGTGGATGCTGGTGGCAGAGTAAACCCAGTGGCCTCTACCTCGTTTCCTCTGAATATACCCGACTGGTCTAAGATTCTGAAGGAGGATTATAAGGAGCAACGAAAGAGGGAGACCGATGAAGATTTCGATGATGAAGAGGAGAGTGGTCAAGATGGAGGGATTAGGATACCTCCACACGAGTATCTGGCAAGGACCAGAGGGGCTTCTTTGTCTGTGCATGAAGGGATTGGGAGGACCCTGAAAGGCAGGGACTTGCGCAGGGTGAGAAATGCGATTTGGAAGAAAGTGGGGTTTGAAGATTAGTGTTAGAATAGAGTCATTAGAGTATAGAGACTATGATCGGATTTGATAATTTTTGGCAATTTTGATGTAGGCGACATAATCTAATGACTGCTAGCTAGCTCTGTTTGAAAGATCCATATGCTCTGTTTTTTTTTGGACATTTTTCTTTTTCTTTCGTCTTTCTGGACGACTACGTCATGCGACTTTTATTTTGACTGTTATTGATAAGTTAAGGAGGTATGAGGCTCCTTGCTTTTGGGTGTATAGACTTTTAGAAGAAGGATCAAGGATCACTCATCGTTCTGGTAACCGACTCTGAATTCTAAAATGGCACGGATTTATGAATGATCTTTGCAGTTCCATGGCTATATTTTTTTTGCTTGTTCTTCTTTCTCTTTTTTTCTTTGATGTTCAATAATTTTTGGGTTAAAAAGATGAGAAAGCTATATGATATTAAAACGATAAGAAGAGAAGGCACGTAAATGTAATTGATGGGTAGAATGGGAAGGAAAGCGAGAAGTAGACGAAATGAGAAAGAGGTGTGGGTGTTGGTGTTGGTGGGAAAGGTACTGCTCAGCTACAGCATGGTGTTCGAGTAAAATTCATGCAATGGGGGCCTCGGGATCAATAACAGACGAGTCATTCCTACTTAACTTTATCCCCATTCTCACTCAGGACAAAGCTTTTGCTTTTTGGAAAGCGAATCCATCCCATATAATATTCCTGCTGAAAGGAATAATGTAGACAAGTTTTTTAGACAGATCGAATATGAAGGAAAATTAAACAGCTACACGAGTTATCATTTTAAGTTCTCACGCTTTCGTTTTTTTTCATCTCTTAAAGCTGTGTTTGGACTGTGAAAAATATTCTAAATAAACGTGCTGTAATTTCTGTAGATAACTATTACCAATTGTCCCAGTCAGCGTCATTATGGCCATTGAGAATGTGTGATGAGTTAAATTACATCACCGTTAATTATTTTTGTAAGAATGGGTCTTTTAGGTTGTGTGGAGTAGACAATAGGAGATGAAGAATATAATTGATGATCCTATTCCTGGGAAATAATCTACACCATCGATCAAGGGGCGCAGCTGCCTGATTTGTCCCTACGGTTTTGTTTTGATATGCCTGCCTTCTTATGCCACGAACTTGGGTTGCAACATTATATAATTTTATAATTTTATTATGGATTCTGCTTTATCCGAAAAAAGAACCTTTCTAGACCATAAGAATTAAGAATATCCCTTAATATCAAACCAACACAAGTCTTCTCTGCTGCTGTCTTTATCTGGTGGAGTTATGCGACGAATTCTCCCCTTTTATATCAAATTTGGATTAGAGTCGTAGTGAAAAAGCAAGGAGTCATATTGGGATTTATTAAACAATGGGCTATTGACAAATTAAGCAGCTTGATTTATGCATCCCAAATTGGTACTAAATGGCTCAACTCTTACGACTCTTGTTATCTCTGCTATCTGCTCTCTAGCACATGTTTATTCGGAGAGGCGAAGCAACACTTGGAATGTAATACCTGGCTCAAATTTTCAATTTCTTTATGTCACTGGGCCAACGAGAAAGCTCATTAAATTTGGTTTGGGCATATCTGAACCTGTATGGGCTAACTGATAACACTAGGCCCACTAGAGTCCCATTATGCAACCATTCTTCATGTAAATTATGTATAGCAAAAAAAAAAAAATATATATATATATATATATATATAAATTCACGTGTTTTTTTCTAGTTGCATTTTTCTATAATTCAGTATTATTTGTCCTTTATCATTTTATTCTGGAAATATTATGTCTGAATTATTATTATTTATTAATATTAATATTTTTTGTTTTATATTAAATTAATGACAAATTAAAAAAAGTAGATATTATGATATCCAATAATATTTATCGTTTATTCTTACTATTTCCTGCCTGGGGAGGAAGGTCAGTGACTGACGTATTGCAAATGCATCTAGTTCTATTTGTTGAAAGCCTAGCACCCTACCAACCTTAATCTGAACAGCGGCGAAGAATCAGAGGAAGGGAGGGAGGGAGAGAAAGGCAGAGGAATGGTGGGAGGAAAGAGAAGGTCAGTTTTAGTTGCATTGGCTTTTCTAATGTTAATGGGAATTGCCGTCTATTTCAGGCTTTGGGCTATTGATTACAATGTTTCTTCCGATGACACCGAGCTATTAAGGTTCGCCCTCTTGATTATTACTTATCGTAATTTTCATTATTCTACTTTATGATCTTTTTTTTGACGAATTTTTAATTAAGGAAATCAAGAATCTTTTATTATCATGGGTTATATTCTGTCTGGCAACTAGTTCTATTGAGTTCTTGTGTCAATTCGGAGCAAATAATCTTGGGTTCTTGAGAAATATCATGAGGTTGGACTTAGACTTACTCGTTCTGATTTATTACTCGCCGAAGATTTCTGCCCTTTCCCATTCTCTTTCTTTTTTGGGGGAGGACGTTGAATTCCTCATTTGGCTGTTGGCACTAGGGCAAAGATGTTAAACGTAGGATCCACACTCCACAGTAATGTCACTCCGCTTGCATCTGAATAGAATTTTTACTGTTTCATTTGCCCCAATATTGAGATGACTTGGAGTGTGATCTTTAATTGAACTGGTAGATCTCCTTCTTTCTGTTTGTTTTTTAGTTTGAAGATAAATATGTGAAAATAGCCACTTATTTGTTTGTTGTCTGTATATTGCAAAGGGTTGCTGAATTCTTTTGATGTCGCAAAGTTAAACCCATCAGCACTTTAGCACTCTCATACTTGTTATATTTCTCAGAATTTTGATTAAACCGATTGAGGGCTGTCATTCATAAGAAAGTATTTTTCTATGATTACTTCGGGGTTAAATTTGTGTTTTTCCGTTATATTTAAAGTTATCGTCCAGTTTCTGATATAGTGATGTTTGATCCACTCAAATGATTGCAGACGGCAGTTTGATCTAGCTAACATGGAAGCAATGGATGAATCTGCTCAGTGGAGGCTAAAGTATGATAATGAAGTAGATAAGGCAACAAAATGTTTAGAGGAACTTCAAGCGGTATGCACCCTCTTTATCGCATTTTCGTTCTTCCAAGGCGAATGATAGGATCCTGTTTCAAGTTTTCTACTATTTTGATTGGTACTGCACACTTTAGCTTTTATAGTTGCGGGAGGGTAAGATATAAGACAATATGATATATCAACACCAATAAATTGCTTTTATCTCATCTCGGTACTAGATGAATTAAACAAGCATAAATCAATATTTGTTTTACAACCACTTAACAAGTTGTTGCATTTGTTCTCTCCTTCCTGTAACAACTATTTAATCATGTGTGTGGCAGATTAAGGAGTCCGCTCAGAAGGTGGAGGATGCTTCTAATGTTAGTCATGAATTGGGAAATCTGCGAAAGGTAAATTTTGATAAAATATCAACCAAGCTTCATTTTCCTCTGCTTTTCTTCTATTCCTCTCCCTGTGTTAGAGAAACCAGAATCAAATTACAAAAAGACAATATTTGTGTAAACTACTAATTTTTAAGTAGCAATCGTGTTTAGCCTGACGATTGTATTTAAATAAAAGGCTATCACTGATTTATTTTAAAAAATTATGGTTATATTCCTTACCCTTTCTCATGAATATTAATGTATATGAAGCTGTTTTCTTCTTCTTCTTCTTCTTTGGGTATGCATGACTTGTTTTGTCTTAACATTGTTTGAGAGTGTTCTAATGACCTTCCAATTACCAGGAGAATGCAGTCTTACTTGAAAGGGTGGAAACATTAAAACGAGAGCTTGAAGAGGAAAAGTTGAAGTGCAACACGCAATAAATGAAGCGTTGAAGTGAAATTTCCAATACTTTGTCTTCAAGCAGTTGCCTCTTCTTAAACATGAATGTTTTGCAGATATTTGCAGCATACCCCCCGTTTTCAACCATGGAAGCTTTTTGATTGTATGATTTGTATATAGTATCAGATTTCCAGCATAGAGGCATCAGGCATTGAAGGAATGGAAATATGAATGGCTTACGCAATATGAATGCCTAATAGTTTACACTAATTTTGTATTTATCAAAGAGAATGTTCTCCATTTGCAGCCATTCCATTGTTTAGAGCTAGATTTTGAAGATTGTGTTATTGACTAGCGGCTTGGTAATCCAGATGGTTCTTGGTATTAGATATCCATTTTCTTTTTATTCACTAATATGCTCCTATATAATGAGATCCGCTGATCCGGTACCCATAGCATTTACTATTTCTACTCTGATTTGAAGTCGACTAAAAGAATTGACCTGGTTTTTTAAAATCTGAGAACCCAAAAGGGCAAAGATCAAGTTCCACAATGTGTGGTGGTATGGCAAACGTCAAAATTTATAAATGAAAGGTCTTAACTGATGCTGAAGCATGTGTTAATATGCATGACCGGATGGGTAGGCGTGCCAACACTTGTAGCAGTGACTATTTGATGGACAGAATCTTGGCCGGGTTCTTCTTGGTCTGTTCATTGGATTTCTTGATATGAATGAGATTAGCGGTAAGATTAGTCACGTTGCTAACATGGTTATTCATGTGCGTAGCCAAAATAGATAAGAAGGCAATTTTCTTCAACCCAAGGGAGATGGGGGCGATGTTACTCATTCGCATTACAACGGCTGGTTTCGGCCACCAGCTACAGCAATTAATGTGATGCTTTTGGATGCAGGATCTATGTTTGACACAAAAGATGACTAGTGTCGACCTTATGTACTGCTTGAGAACTCAGAATCTGTCGGGTTAACTCTCAGTTCATGCAGATATCTGGTTACTGCCCCTACTAGTGCTTCATTGCTGTCAGGTTGGGTTGAGGAAGCAGCTACGCTTGTGCCAGAAGCACTCCCTCTTCGACTCTATTTACAATGAGAGAATGATCGAGATATTGCCCAAAAACGAAGATACGTATAAGAACACCATTTGTACACACTAGACTGACTAGAATATGAAAGTCGGAGTCATAGGTTCATAGACTAAGTAGTAATGTAAGCTGGAATAAAATAATCTGCAGATAAGATGTTACAGACTGTACCCTTTGCCAATTGGGTACTGTGGTCGTACTGTTCATCATTTCCATCAACTCGTCAAACTGAAAGCATATTAGATCCACGAGTAAATCAGTTGCATGATGTATTTAATGGAAGATTCAAGCCAAGGAAGAAAAAAAAAACTATTTGTTAGACTCATAGTGTAAGTGTGTTGAGTTTGTGCCATAATAATATATGGAAGTCTTATCCTGATCTACTTGTAGACAACACAGCTGCATATGAAATATGAAACAGATACCTGTTTCATTATTATACCATACTTCCTTGCACAGTGGAAGAGTCTTGTGTGATCCTCATCCCCATCTACGCCCTTGGATATTATACCTCCACCTTGGCGCTCTTTGTTGGACATATCGTTTGAGATCGTAAGAAGTCTTAAATATAAATAAGAGCTAGCATGTCTTGTACGTATAATATAACAAGGGAAAAGAAATACGACAAAGGATCCATTGCTTTAAGGCACACATGGGAGTTGGGGCCAGCTGGCCGTTACAAACAGCCTCGTAAGGGATTGATTCCGTTATGATGGCGGCCGACCATTGTTGTTAGTTCAACAATGTTCTCGTGTCAACCCATGGCCTTTCAGTTACTCTCACACACAAGTCCTTGGAAGAACTTGAGGAACCCATCATACACATTTTTGGGTAAAATAACAAAATGCTTCCAGCAATTATGGAAGAATGATTCGATGCGATTTTGGTCAACCAGGTAGTGAAAAGGCTGGAGTAATTCGTGAAAGAAGATTAGTTATTACATTAAATAGAATAGAAAACCTTAAACTATATCCATTTGAACTGTAACTGATAAAACGATCAGCACAAGTACTGCGCTTCCCACGTTGAAGATAGAGACAGGGACCGTTCAGCAAAGAAAAAGGATAGGAACCACTTGGCCCTTCTAGGGAATTGGCATCCGGAATTTCCTTTCTGCAAAATTGCTTAACCACCACGCCAAAAGGCATCTCTCACAAATCTTCCTTTTTGCCTTTCGCCAATTGCTCTTTGAGCCTAGTTTTTTTTATACTTTTTTCTATATGTAATATTGTATTTATATTAATTATTATTCTATTTTAAAAAAGTGCAAAAAATATTCTTGTAATCTATCCCTTAATATTTATACTGATGCACCAATTCAGTCACAGTTTTGAAGCATTCTTAATTAGTGATAAATAAATTTGTAAAGATTACAGTCGTACCAGTTTTGTAAGCAAATTAAATTTACTTGTACCTGCAGAGAACAAGAACTCTTTTTTATCTCAACACATAAAAGTGATTTGGTACATTAATATTTTACATATTATAATATTTTTAATACTATGACATTGGATATTAATAAATAAAATATTATGATATTTAAGATTTGATGTTTACTATAATAATTAAAGATAATTAAAAAAATAAAACATTTGATAATTTATAAAAGTTATAAAGTTAAAAGTTATGTGATATATTAATATCATATATTTTTAGATTATATAATATACTATTTATAGTAGTGTCATCCCATAATATTGATAAATTAGACTACATTAAGCATATTGTACCAATAAAGCATTCGATATATCAAAATGAGGCCTCTTAAATACATTGGATAATAATATTGTAACAAATATGAGCGTCTTAAATGTCTCATCTTATTCAATTCAAGATATTAAAATAAAGATGATAATATATTAAATATGTTACAAAAATTAATAAGATAAAAATGATGAAATATGATAATTTTATAATGTTTAGATCGTATTAATGATAATGTATCAAATATTTTGAATGTGTGAAGAAGATGACGCTAACAAAATGACTCTTTGATCTCTGGGTATCTTTTATTTTTTTTTTCATATATAATTTTAACAAATAATAATGTTATTATTTAATATATTTTTTATTTTTATAAAAATATTATTTTATATAAAAAGATATATATAGTTAAAATTCGTTAATTTTTTATAACATTTTTTATTTTTATGTAAATAAGTTTAAAATGAAAAATTTATTAATACAAATCAATTAAAAAATTCACGGAATTCAGTGTTAAACGACGTATCATGATCAAAATAGTTGCCGACCCTGGCTGGGGTGGGCTACTACCACCGACTTTCAATCCCACAACACGCGGATTGATGAAAAGTCTAAAACAACCATATTGTTTTCTTTAAAAAGCCCAGAAGGTCAGAACCCATTCATCCCAAATATACTCTCGGTACACTTCTAAGAATTGGGGATTAGGGTTTCTGGTGCTGTTGCGAAGGAGAAGATGATAGAGGTGGTGTTGAACGATCGGTTGGGGAAGAAGGTGAGGGTGAAGTGCAACGACGACGACACCATCGGGGACTTGAAGAAGCTGGTGGCGGCACAGACTGGTACCAGGGCTGACAAAATTCGCATTCAGAAGTGGTACACCATCTACAAGGATCATATAACTCTCAAGGATTACGAGATCCACGATGGCATGGGCCTCGAGCTCTATTACAACTAAGTCTAAGGTTGCCTTCCCTCCGTCCTTTCCTTCTTAATACACGGTTTTCCTCTGTAAATTGTCCCGTTCGTGATCTTTTAAAGCTTTGTTTTCAAGCTCAATTTATTTGTTGAATTGTTTTGTTTGATCGTAGCTCTTAATGAAATAATTGTGAATTTTGTAAATTGAGAACTATTCCGCTAGTGATGAAAATGAATATTTTTAGGGATTTTACTTTTTGGCTGTGTAAAGTGTGCCGAGGTACCCCTTTAGGGTTACAAGGCTGAGAATCGATACTGCTGGGATTTGTGAAAGCAAATATGATTGAATATTATTTTTTCTGCTCATAAACGAAAGTGTAACAATTCGTTGTAGCTTGGTGGAATCCTCTGATCTTGCTGATTCCAAATGTTCAAATTCTACTGCGTGTTTGCAAATAACTGAATTCAATCACTTAATTGTTTCCTGGCATAGTGCAACCATGTGGCCTCGAATTTACTACTTGTTTATTTGAATTTTATCACGGGGGTGAAAAATATATGCGAAAGCTTTTTCGGTGGGTTTGTGCGAATGGTGAATTATACAATATAGTCAATTTCCTTTTTTGTCATTCCTGAAGATAACAAAATAGTGATGGACGATTGGTAAATACGCCTGCTGTTTTTAGAGTTTAAGAACTCCCAAGAATTGGCTGCCTTTTATGATCCATCATTGTGTTAGCGACTTAGGGGTTATTGCTGGGGATGATATTCTCTGCAAGGTACTTATTTGTTCTAGGTAACTATTCTGTGATATTCAGTGTGGTGGTGGTGTCACATTAGTTGCGTTTGAGTGCTTGAGACGAGTTTAGGCAACCAGAAGGCCTCGTGTGGATTTAATCTATTTATTTTAACATTAGTCAGGTTTCCTTCCTGACATTAAAGCATCTGCTGTCATTTAGTTGATCTCATTATAGTTATCTAGGTTAATGATATGCTTCAAAATGGTTATTTATTGAATCTATCAGGAAAATGAACTTCAACAGATGCTCATTTATTGTGTAGTTACGTATCTGATACATGGAAGATCTGTAATATTGATGGAAATTGTCTGATGGGGAAGTAATAAGTTGCTAACCTTCATTTGCTTTCTAGATGTAAGATATCAAGTTGATTTCAGATGTTGTTCGGCTTTGTCTACGTTTATAATCACAGTGATAACATATTTTGACAAGGTTACAACTTTCAGATTACAATTTTGCCAAGTTTTTGTGGTCTTCAATTCCTAAGGTGAAATAAATCTCGTGTGTGAATTTTTACTGTTGCGTGAATGGCATACGTCCTGTAGGTGGCTTATTGAAACTCATACATGTTCTAACTATTGCGTCCATGGCATGCTTGTTGGGATCATGTTGAAAGGGTGGGAAAATTGACGCTAGGTCAATTTGCCAAGGTCTGATCTTGGATATGCTGAACATGCATCACGGTCTTTTGTATTGTAGTGGCAGAATAGACTTGTATGCATATGTGGAAAAAGGAATTTGGACAGATAAAAGTAACTAATTTGATTATATAGAATATGTGCCTGTATGCTGTAACAACTATACATAGGTGCGCATATTCCTGCTACCTTTTACAAGATTATATGCTTCCTTTCATGATCTTACAATTATCTAAACTTGTTTTGTTCCAGGTGCTATTTTGATGTAACTAATGCTCTGAGAATGGGCAGAACGTGTCGGATGTATCGGTGACTGTAATTTATGTATACTGCTATCAGCAAGACCCATTGGTTTGGAATAATGTACATCCAGAATGATATTGGGCTTGACTTACTATTATAATCAGCATTTTAACTTTATTATCGCCTATATATATATATATATAAATCAAGTAGTGTCTGATCTAGCCAGTCTGATTGGTGAAGCATCTGATCATATTGCCAATTGCCTACATATGGCCAGTTCATTACATGCTTTCTGTCCAATTTGGCTGCTTTAATTGACAGTAAGTGCTAAGTCATATGCGAAGTTCAGTTTATCTAAGAGTATTAGCTGTTGAAGTAATGAAGATGATGGGGAAGAAAAGAATTAGGTTAATATTCTGGTTTACTTAGTTCATCCTGTTGTGGTTGAAAAATGTGATGATAATTTGCATGGAATGATATGTACCTTAGGTTGAGGTCCCAATGGTAAAAGGTACTAACTGTATGAATCAGTCATTGATGAAGTTAAATCTTTACTGGGAGCGGGACGGCGGACATCGAACGATTCAGCCTGGTTCCTAGTCAATTGCAAGCTAAACATGTCCGTACAGTACTACCTCAGATATGTTAAATAAGGCAACTGATGAATTTACCTGGGAAAAGATGGATTGAATTATTAACTAATCTAATTGGCGGTGCTTTATAACAAGGCTCGAAAAGGCGCCCTGAATTAGATGAGATTATACGTATATAAAAGTAAGTACTAATTAGTTACTTAATATATGTATGTGTGTGATTATATATATGCAGGATGTCTATATTTAATTTTTAAATAAAATCGTTAAAGATTTAAACTTCATTATCTATTTATTATGATATTAAAAGTTCTATAGATATATAATAATTTTTATTCATTATAATTATGGCATATTTATATGTACACAATATAATAATGTATTTTAGTAGGTAACTATTAAAATGTATTTATATTTTTATATAGATTTGTATAATTTAAATATATCTCAAATACTTATGATACATTAATAAAATATGCATACATAACATTATAAATTAACACTCACAGATCACAAACCAGAACCTAAACCAAACCTAAGTCCTGAGCAAAGTAAAATAAAATAAAACAAATCCAAATATCTGGGCATATTAATTTATTGTAGAGAATAGCAGAAGTAGAGCAACTTCGTTAGCTTAGCCATGGGCATGGGCTATAAACGGATACTTGTTGGGTTGTTATTATGGACATTAAATTGAAAGAATCTAAATGCATGTGCCGAGTGGCTAGCAAGTTAAGTTTTGAAATCTTGGTTTTCCCTTGTATTGTAGGATTATTGTCGCATTTATGAGTTTACTATGGACATTAAGATAGATAGCTAGTTTCTGTAACAAACCCCCAACTTTGAATAAATAAAGGAACAGAGAAGATGAAGAGAAGTCAGAAGACTGCAATATCTGATACACCCTTGACGGATTCAATGGTGGAAAAACTTTGTGGGACTTTAGTGATGAGTAATTTAAAGGTAGAGTTAGGAGAGAGAGAAAGATTGATGCCTCAGAGTTATTTGTCAGGTTAGTCAATTCAATTCACAGCATCCATAGAGATAGAGATAGCATTTTAGAATATATTTATAATCATTTTAAAATTAATATATACAAAAATGATAAAAGCATAACTAAAAGTAAAATGGAAGGACGAAAATAATAATGTAATCTTAAATTATTTAAAATGAGGTACCATAAAATAAAAAATTTGTAAAGTACTTAAAATAAGACAATCAAATATTCAAATGGCTGAAGATGTATCAAATTTTACACCGTGTACCTAATTCTTGCACATTAAAATACAATTAATTTAATAAAAGTCACATTCATTGTCTGGATGTTAAAAGTTGCATAATATAGTTTATGTACAAGATATTCAATTATGAATATATGTATACTAATTTATGTGTTTAGGGTAAGTTTCATCAATGTGACAATTGGCGACCGCTGAACTGTCATTATTTTATGACTTTGAGCGCGTAAGAAAATATAAAATCGCCATTAATTAATTAGAAGGATAATTGAAATTCTTAAAAAAAAAAAAATAAGCCCTTTGAACCAGATAAAGGGTTCAGAAGTCTAATTACTTATAGAAAATGTGTTAAGCACCCCACAACGTCCATCCCTAAAGATAGTTACTTCATATTGTTTGTACTTAAAAATTTAATGTATTTTAATTATTTCTTTTATTAATGTGATGATAAAAGATAAAGAAAGAAGAAACTAGACATCCCTTCTAAGTAAGTGTCTACATACCGTAAAAAGGATTAAAGTTAACGTAATTCATAATTTTGTTAAATTGATTAGAGGAAAAGAAACTTTGACATTTAAGAGAATATAAATTTCCATTTAAGGCTTTGAAAAGAAGTTATGACATTGGGAAGATATGACTCAACTGAATGCCTATGGAGATTAAGACTTCATAGAAAATAAATTTTCACTGAAAATTTTTGAGAAATTAGGACATTAGGAAGAGTATATCTTCACTGAATGTCTATAAAGGTTAGAATTCTTAGGAATAACTAGAATTCTTTACAATATTTTGGGGCCGCAACGAAGTTTATGAATATATATATAGGGCAAAAATGAAATATATGAAAATAGTGGGACAAAAATGAAATTTATGAAAATAGTCAAAAAAAATTGAGGTTACTTAATTTGTCCCTATTTAAAACGTAATTTAATAATTCACAATAGTATTGAATTTTCTTAAAACTTATTTTGAAAATATTTAACAAAACTATTGGAGCCATTTGAGAAATATTAAGGCATGAACCCTTTTAAAACAGAAAAAAAAAACTAATCTTTGATTAACGGGCCCTTAGAACCCAAATAATTTAGGCTTTATTTACCTGACCTTTCAAGGCCTTTGGAGCCTTATTATCCAAGTAAAATTAATCAAGTTGGATAAAAATTTTGGCAATAGAGTCTTTTCAGTTTAAAATCATTTTATATTGAGTTATTCTCATGTTCTCTTCTAAGAAAAAGAAAAGAAAAAGAAATAACAGGAATGTGTGTTGGACACTTAAATAAAAGAAGAAAAACCAATAAGCCATAAATAAATAAATTCTAGCTAGACCAATTCAAACAAAAATAAAAACAATAGAAGATAAAATAAGAATAATAAAAATGAACAAATAATAAAACATCAGTAATGGAAGTAAACATACTAAAAAAAGAAGCAATAGACATTCACCTATTATTATTAAAAATTTACAACATCACAATTAACGACAGAAGAAGAATCACAATAAATATATAACACTAAACAAAATTTATGACATTATGAAATACATAAGCAAATAAAAAGAAACAACACATGCAGAGTAAAATATGGAATAATATACTGAGCTCAGGAGCTAAAGGGTGTCCAATGCCTTAATTTAACCATGATTGATCCAACAGAGAGTATTCAATCGATTGGTCAACCAAAGTGCTCTGAAATCAAACTCAAGAAGTATGAAACATATAAATTAAGGATATCTAAATTCAAAACTCAGTGTTTCATTGCAAAACATTGCAAATTTAAAACCAATCCCAAATTCGAAATAAGGTATTCTCATAATTGAATATTAAACTTGAATAATAATAATTCTAGTGCAGTATATTCTAAACGGACCCTTCAACATGTATCAAAGAGACCATCTTGGAAAGAATTATTTTCAAACCCATGGAGGTAAAAGTGAAACTAGAATTGATGCTTGAATCAGCGCATCAACAAATCCATGGCCAAAATTGATTCACAATTTTCAATCTATGAACTAGTGAGCCAACCTCATATTTCAAAATGACATATTGTGTACCCAAAACAAGATTTAGATCTGATTGGCGAACCTGTGATAAAAATCACTTTAGAGACCATAGATGGTGAACCCACAAACCAGAATCACATTTTGAAACAACCAGGAAGAGAAACCCATGGCCGTAAATTAAGAAAATCGAACACCCCTGCTTATGAGTCCTTTGGATGCAAATGAATCATTAATCATCACAGCTCAAAAAGCATTAGAATTAATCACATGCAAAACTAAAAATAGAAATACCTTACCTTGATCTTCAAATTTTTCTTCTGCATATTAGCCTTCCTTCTCAGTCTTATCCTCCAGATAAGATCTCTCTTTCGTTCAATTTCCCCTTTTTTTGTCAATTTCTTTGTGTCTACCTCTATGTGCATCAACTGACTTTTATAGTCGAAGGAAGCAGATCAAATCCCGTCTAAATGGCCGTGACAACTAAGAATTGCCAAAACACAAGAGGTTGTCGGACATGGGAGGGGTTTCAGAGGGGATCGAAAAGAGAAAAACAGCAGCCACCATGGACGCCGAGGAGTCGCGAGACAAAAGAGCATAATTGTCTCTCCCCTTCAGCCATTAAACATACGGTGATAAATGGTTAAGGAGAAGTGTGTGTGTGCAAAAGTGGAAAGGGTAGATGGGGACCACGGCAAGCGAGTGTTGAAGAGGAAAAAGGAAAGTCCGAGATTGCTTGGTTGGTGTAGAGAGAAGGACGAAGGGGAAGGGGCAGAGGCACCCAGGAATTAGAGGAAAAGGGGGGCTGTTCTGTGTGGTGTTGGACGGCTAGTACATCCAAAAGATAGAAAAGGGAGAGTTGGGTCATGGGGCTGGGTCATGGATTTAGGTTAAGGGAGTTGAACCGGGGTTGGAGCTAGTGGTAA
>JASKGM010000001.1:9030883-9045966 GCA_034509205.1 Ceratonia siliqua | reverse complement strand
AAAGGGAGAGTTGGGTCATGGGGCTGGGTCATGGATTTAGGTTAAGGGAGTTGAACCGGGGTTGGAGCTAGTGGTAATGGGTTGGCTTAAGGTTCTAATATGAAAATGGGCGGTCAGGAAACCAAATAAGATTGGGCTAAAAGAAAAAGGAAGAAGAAATGGGCTGATTTTTTTGACTAAGAGTTGGATATTTTCTTGATTAAGGCATTTCCTGATGAAAAATAAAACAAGATAAAACAAAATAAAATAAAATGAAGTGAAATAATTGATGAGATAAAATGGAAGAAAATGATTTTGGCTTATTTTTCTTTCTTTTTTTCTTTTTTTCATTCTTTTATACTCTCTTTTTTTTAATTATTGACTTCCTTCTTTTATCTTTTTTTATTTACTATGAATTTTATTTAAGATAAAATAATTGAAAAAAATTGGGTGTTTACAATTAATATATTAATTTTGTCAAAATTTTTTATTATTCTTAAATTATATTTTTACATACTATTACATTTTAAAAATATTCATCAACTCCCACTCTCTTTAAAAATAGGGAGATAGTATAACTCTATAAAATTTAAAAATTATACTACCTTTAATAACATAAGCGATGTGTGTCTGTATGTCTTATCAAAAGACCGAAGAGGAAAAATGTAATTGCAATAACATTTAAATATAATAACGGCAATTAACTAAAAATGTATGTCTTACCATTTGAAACCACAATAACAATTTTAGGGGTTAAAAAAGCAGCCAGGAAAGCCTAAAAAAGAAATAGTCCCCGTGAAAAAAAAAGTTTCAAAAGATTAATCAAGATCCAAAAAAGAAAAGGGAAACCCCTCCTTTGTTTCGTTAATTTGGGCATAATTTTTTAAGATTTAAAGAGTATTTTTTTTAACAATTTAAGTTTTACTTCAATATTTTAAAGTCTTTTTTTAAATACGTAAGTTCAAAATTTTATAAATAAGTGAAGTTTGATATTAGATATTTGGGTAAGTTCAAACTTGATAAACAAAGTTTGAAAACGGGTAAACTTGAATTCAAGCTTAAACTTAAATAATTCAACTTGAAATACAATTTTTTAAAATGAGTCGAACTTATACTCAATTTTTTTTTTATGAAAATTATAATTTGTGAGACTCTTGCATCATTATTAGCATATATTTTATCATTATTGGTAGTCATCATTATCGTATTATTCATTATTATTTCAAAAGAAATATTCATGTAATATAAATAAAAGAAAATTTTTTCATAAAACATGATCAAACATTTCCTAAAAAAATAAAAAGCTTTTTAAACATTTTTTAAATGGAGCTTAAATAAATTTTTAAAAAGAGGAAAAGTTAATAGTAATAGTAGGGAGTATGAATGTTATTATAGAAAAATGTCACTGCATGTTTTTATATTTTTGTAGGGTTTCTTCTCTCATTTATTAAAAGATGTCTTAATTATACATTATTTTTTCTATTTGAAAAATATACACTAGCTTTAGTTAAAGATTTTATATTAAGATCATTTAAAAAAAATAAATTTAAGAAATTAAAATTAAAAAGTATAATAACAAACTTCCTCTCATGCCTTCATTACTCTTTGAATTTGCTTTCTTAAATTTTGCATACAAATTTTTTATGATGAAATTAATTAATCTTTTGCAAGATGAAATTTATATTTTATGAATAATTGGTGTAGAACATATTCTGGATTATCTAGATTGAAATAATATGGATTTAAAGTCTAAATTAAAATATTTTCCATTCTCTACACATATAAAATCACTTAGGATAATATATAAAATAGAAACATGGTATACCCAAGAGTAATAATAACTTTTTATTATTACCCATATATAATTCTTAGTCAGTATAAAATTTTAAAATTTCTTATTAAACTTTAAATTTATCTCCAAAATACAATAAATACAATTAAGAGATTGTTATTATGAAATTTCCCAAATATATAAGAAATTATCAAAAAATATTTAATTTCATTTGCCTTCATGTATTTATACACCTATAATATTTTAACTTGCTTGCTCTTTTCTATCATTTATTCTCCATGTGTTTGTTCAAACTTAAAAAAAAAATTAGACTTTTGATATATGTACAAACTCATTTATGAATAGGTCATATAATACTCTACTTAAACGTAACCATCATATTTTCAATTATTTTATTTTCCTAGTAGTTAAGATGAAACTCCCACTAAATAATTTTTTTTTTAATATAGTTATTAAACTCCTGTTATAATTTCAAAAACAGAGACAAAATTAGCACTAGATAAATATTGTATTTACGGTATAATTTCAAAAATATCAAAAGAGTTAAAGGAAACTAAAAAAAGAGGGCATGCAAGAAGAAAATGTGGAATAATGTGTAGGACGTGATCTTGACACTGGTGAAAAATGCGTGGTAGAATATTTATTTCATAATAGAATGTAAACAAATAAAGAAAATGGTATTTTAATAAATTAAAAAAAATTTTGATTAAAGATAATGATCATTTTAACATCAATTTTAAATTAAAATTTAGTTATAACTTATTTTTAATTTATAAAAAATGATCATATATATATATTTTATAATAGAAAAAAGAACCATATAATCAAATTATCTCTCATAAAAGAAAAAATTTTACTTTTGTTTTTATTAATATAATAGAATAAAAATAATGTTTAATAGTAAACAAAATTAAATAAATTAATGTGTGTGGCGGAAGATTAGGGGAAAAAATAGTGAAACTGTGAATGGCGCGTTTTGGATGGGGGTGTAGCCCCATGAGGGTGCAATAGTGCCGCGTCATCCGAATCTCTGTCGTTTTGGATGACACTGTTTCATTAGGATTTAGAAGACTGGGTCTCGTTTTCACTTCCATTTATTTATCATTTTTATCACTACAAGTCATAAATAAATCCTAACTCACCTCTTCTCAACTTGATTTATAATTATTGGGATCCTTCTGTTTCGGTTAGATCCATGAATCAATAAACAAGGAACCAGACACTGTTTCTAACACATGGATTTTCGGATTAGCGTTAGTCGAAGGGGGAAGGATGAACCCAGCGTGGAACGCTAGCGTAATCACACCGTCGCCCACACGTGAACCTATTATTACCTTTTACCAAGTGGGACACCGGACATGTCAGTATGACAGTATGTCATTGTCCTCCCATGTTCTCACGTGCGCTCAATTTATTATTATTATTATTATATTGTTACATACTGTGTACGTCTTCTGATTTCTTCTGGGATTGTCTTCCATGTGGATGTGGCCATCTTTCTAACTCTGAATCTGTTGCCGTCTCAATATAATAATCCGATACTTGACAATCTCAGTTGCTGATTAAGTCAAACTCCACCTATGTTTTTATGATTTATCCACTGATTAGACTTCTCACCAATTTTATCTTTTCTCTTTTGATTTCCAGGTCAAGCAAGAAACATTTATTTACTGGATGCGTCCAACCACTTCCAGAATGAGACTCGTTTAGATTTTTGAATTGAGTTGTAAGTCCGAATCCAAACAAACAATGATGCAACTATTTGCTTATTTCCTACCAACCAACATACAAGACAGAGACTCCATTGAATATTGAAGTAATGTGCCAAATTTGTAGGTATCGCTAAATATAATATATTTTGGGCCTTACAAATGCATTTACTGCAACATCGATACAACAATGGTCATAGAAATACAATGGTACAATCTCAGTAAAGGTAAATCCTTGTTTCGACGAGTACTGAGCTAAGGTACTCTTTTTGCTACTACAAAACCATTCTCAGAGTTCAAATACACAGGTCACCCTTACAAACCAATCATATTTAGAGCATCTCTGCCCCTTTTCCCCAACAAAATTGAAAGGAAAATAAAACGGAAATTAAAATGCAAAAAAGTTAATGAAAATACGTGAGCTATGAAAATATTCAAAATACAAATATCCCCTTGGAGATTGAAGAGAAACACAATATCAAAATAATTAGATCAGAGACTGAATCTTTTCCAATGCTTAAGGAAGGGTAAAGGGTCAGAATGGGAATAGAGTATACGATCAACCAGCTGTACACTTGAAATAATAGTTTATTCTCTTCCTCTACACTCCTATATTGGCGCTGCTGGAATCCATAAGAATTGTCAACCTCCTGGCTGTTTTTGTAAAGTCACTGCGACAACGGCAAACAGATTATTAACATGTCAGGCTCAAGGTTGGATTGCAATTTGCATTCTTTTTTAACCACATTATACAAGAAACGTTCAACACCTTAAGGTACCAATACAAACAAGAGCTTAATGATTCCTACCTGAATGGTTCATCTTCAATGTGTTTGACTGCCCCCGTGATATCACGGTAAACCACATGGCTCGGCATATCAGATCTTTCTATGTCAAACAGGTCTGCCAGCCTTCTGTACAATTCATCATAAGACCCAAGCAACGAGAGGTCCATAGTGCGACCTACATCTCCAGATTCCATAAAAATTTTACAGTGACCAGTCTCTAGATTTGCCTCAATTTCTTGGCGGTAATCCTTATAACATTGGTGCTTATCACAAGAGGAGCGTTCTCGTAAACCTTGTTGATGAAGAGCAGGTTCAGAACCATCTGAAAAATTGGTCACTTTATCAGCATTTCCATCTGATGAATTATTTCCGGTAAGAACTGGGGAGACTGTATCACCAGAGCAGCTTAGAGAGATTTGCTGCTCAGTCAGTATTGTCTGGCCAAAAAGCACGAGCTGGGGTGTCTTCGCATCTTTCAGTTTCTTTGAAGGCTGGGCAGAATTTATAGATAGTAGGCAAGAGACATTCTTACTCATGCTGGGCTTTTTCACTGGTAAGTTATTGGAGACCCTCATAGGTGAAGCAGTGTGATCAAGCGATGGGAAACCAGCCGGAAATAGACCTGACTGCATTTTGTTGAGGTGGAGATCTGATAACGATAGACCATAAAGAGCATGCCTGGCTCCCTGCATGCCAGCAGGAGAACTTTCGGGTAAACAACCAAAGGGGTTGCTGGGTCCTAGGAAGTTGATAGGAAATGTGGACACAGGAATTTGGCCACCAAGGGGGAAATCTGGGTGTTGAGGCAATCTCATTTTCTTCAGTACTGGAGAGAAAGGGGAGGGATGGATGGCAGGCATGTTGGATACCAATTCAACCAGCCAAGGGTTCACCCTTTTCACGTTTTGTAGCAAATTTGGCTCATCCCATGTAACCTTCAAATATGACTTGAGCAATTTAGTCAGAGCAGAAGAAAAACAGATATTTAAGTGGACAAAGATTTAGAGGAAACTAAATGAGTTTATGGCATTACTATGTGAAGCAAAAGATAATAAAAACTGTGAACAATGAAATCATTTGCTCTAAGGTGGACATACAACATGCAATTGAAAAAGAGGTGCAAAATGTTAAGTAAATGTACAGACAATTAGTAATTGAGTTCAGCTGTAGTTGATAATTGGGCAATCATAATTTAGTATTGTTTCTGTGAAACTGAGTGCATATATACAAACATCAAGCTCTTGTACGATAGTGTGCTATCTATAGAGATTCATGTATCTGAAGTGCAAAAGCGTTAAGCATACAAACCGAATGAAAAACAACGTAGGCACTACAATAAAATTTCCTTAATAACCAGGCACATTATTAATCAGTAAGACATTTAGTCATATAACAAATGAAATAAAAGTAGCAAGAATACAACATTCCGGAGAACAATTTCAGGAATTGTCTGCTAAGTACAATTCACTATAGTTCAGTAGTAATAGTTACAGAGTACGCTCTACTATGGTTTAAAGAGATGCAGTTTAAGATGCATGGTATTACCTGGAGAAGCCTCCAAGGTGAATCAGGCCACCGGAGGGGATCAGCAACTTGAACTGAAGATATAGTTCCCATAAACCAACTTATTCGAGAGGAATCCTCAGTTTCAAAGGCCATCTTGAACCTCATTCCAGAACACCACCTAATCTGCAGTGCTGCTTTGACCAACGAAGCCTTCACACAAAACTCTGGAGTACTTGGCCGTGGGTAATATACAACCTCAAAGGGCTGGCCTTTGGCAGCAAGAGTTGCAGCTTCAACAACTGCTTCGGCCCTCACTTTCCCCCTGCCCATCAGACTTCCGCTCAATGCGTTACTATTACCATTTCTCAGTTGTTTGTTATTGTCCTCCCTCAAGAAGGCCAAAAATCCTCCGTAAGGTACAGGATAATTTCCACCTGCTGGATTCCACCCTGATGAAAACTCAGGTCCACCACCAATTCCCCTTTTAGCTCGCCGAATTCCTACACACAGATCTCCATTTTCTGCTCTTAAAAACACAATTGAATCCCCAGCAACAAGCTTCTTGTGATTCACAAAATTATTCCACCCAGTCGTCAAAAGATGCCGCCTTGGTGTGCCTCTATAAATGTGCCTGAATTTCCATGTTTCCCCATGAACATCTTTAGCAAGGATGGTTTGAACTGGGGGATCCGCAGAGTAGTCTAAACGAGGGAAAATTGTATCGGCACAATATCTAGGAACAGAAAACCCACCACCGTTGTTGGCATCCGACTGTGTCAAGGTTTTTGCAAATGATGCGGGTTTATCTCGAGTTTCAGAACCATTGATGCCCCCAATAAGATCATCGTCATAATCAGCCTCATTTCCATTCCGAGGATGAAGCCTAAGTTTTGCATAGACCTCGTCTGTTTCAGAATCAGCCATGTATTTGATAGCCGCGACGCTGCATAGCATGTAAGGCGGAAGCCTGGGGCAAGTCCTGAAATCCACAGGTCCACATGCATGCTCTGCGTGACCTTGAGGGAAGTAGAAGACCTTAGTGTTCACCGATGGCATTTGTACCATCCCGCTGGCACAAGCATGCCATAGCTGAGGATCCAAACAATTTTCCACCTCTTTCAATTTCTCCTTCGAATCCATAAATGTAATCATCTTAGTTTGAAGAAGATAGTTACCAGAGAACTTTTACTGCAAAATTGCTGCAACCGTATGAATTTCCCAAATTAAGCATAGTACCGATGATGAAGAATGACGGGCATGAAAATATTATTTTCATTTACCATGACTTTAGAGATTGGTAAAGTGCATTTTATAAATTTCTTATTTGAAAAAGCATATATGATCACAAAGCTGAAAACAGCAGAATCTGTGCCACTTGTCCAAAAGAAATCAGAGAAACCACCCAAATTGATTGCAAATGATTTAGTGACGATCTTCAGCTCAACTACAGAATCTCAAGTCGAAGCCAAGAATAACTCTGCTCTGAGTCCCAAATTTGGTAAGAAACCGATTCTGACTTTACTCTCAATTAACTACCTTCACACCAGAGAAGGATAAGTAACGAGCTTCGCATCTCTTCAAGACCTCAAATGTTAGAAACGTATCTTTGATAACTATAAATTCTTATGGTTGCTCTTTCAAAAGGAGTTCAAAGCCACCAAACATTAACCGACGATAGTTCAAAGTGAGAATTGGAAGGAAGAGTAGGAGAGACATCAATAAGATTGTAATTGAATCATCGCAAAATCTTAACCTGTTAAAAACAAAGTTCAAGATCTAGCGTACATCAGTCTCCATGGCTGTCCTGTCTCGGATGGAACAAAAAGCGGGAAGATGAAAGAACGAGGAGAACAAGAAATATAAATCCGGAATATATCTGGTCCAACTCCAAGCTCTAAATTTTGAGCAGAAAATTTTCAAATCCGAAGTGCCAACATAAAGAAAAAGGAATTCACTGATACTGAATCTTGGCGTTCAAAGATTCAAAGGCATGAGATGAACTCTACAGTTGACACGGAGGTAGATTAAAATGCATAGACGCAGACTCAGACTCAGACTCAGACTCAGACTCGAGCAGAGGGCCTTGTGGATCATGCAAGAGTCCAAAAGCTCACACACAGAAACTAAGAGAAAAGGGCTTCTTTTTCTTTCAAAATATTTTATTGCAGCTTTTTTATTTATTGCTATTATTTTTGACCCCATCCTTGGTTTTCTTACCTGTTTCTTCGGATCTGAAGCAACCTCTGTATCTTCATAAGCCAGCAAAATAAGGAAGATATTTTCAAAAAAAAAAACTACCCGTTTTCTATAAATATATTAATTATATTGTGAATATTCTACTGAACTGAACTGAGTTTAGTGATTTGTTTTGAATAAATTGAGTGATTTTATGAGTGAATTGGTAATAGTAATACATGGATTATTACCACGGGGAGTTGGTAGTTGGGGGAGGTGAGTTGAGCTTTTTCCAAAGGCGACTCAGCAGACAGCAGTTAATTAAACCGTAGTTAAGTTGAATGAACCAGAGTTGAGTTCAACCTAGTGGTACAGGTACTGTATGTTTTAGCATTTGGGGAGTACCGAAATATTTCATGCTTGTCTTCGAATGCAATCTCAAATGGCGAGTGGGGAGTGGGGTTTCTCTACTTCCGGTGATCATCACACACACTGTTTCCTATTTTGTGGGACATTCGTGGGTGACTTCCTAGTCATACGCATCTGGGATTCAAATGGCTTCCTAACCCACTCAGCAAAATCAGAGGACTGGGAGGGAAGGGACAGACCCTTGAAACATCCTAACAACTAACAAGTAACAAGGAACAACCACAACTAGGTTAGGTTCATTGGTTTGCATTTTGCACTGAATAAAAGAAAAGTGAAGCTTGCAAATAAATAAATAGTTCGCTTTTCCAGCAGCGGCATTGTGAATTGTGAATTGTGGAAACCGTACCCTCTTGAAAGTTGCCAAATGTGGCGGCACTAAATTTTGGGTGTGGGTCAGACGCAAAAGGGATGGGTCATTCATGTCATAAACTAGGCCCAATGTTGCTATTGCAAAAGTGAACCAAAAGGACAACACCAACGCGCTTGCTAGTTGCTGCTGCTACAACCACAAGAAAGAGACTGGCTAATCGCCACCCCGGCAATTCATCATTCTAACCGCTCCCCTCTTCTTTTAGGTGAATCTCACCATTCCAAATTAACATCTTATTCCGTTTAATTCACAGGTACAAGACAAGGACTGAGGACTGAGGAGGTAGAGAATGTAGACAAAAGAATCCTCCACGTTTCAGAATGTTATATCACGTCATCAGGCTCACGCCATCACCTCTCCTACTACTTCACTTTCAATATTCCCTTTTATTTTGGGGGTTGGAATTCTTAATTAAAATAGTAATGCTGTAATAGTATATTAAGTTGGAAGCTTTAACGATTAAAGAGCACACCATTATTATCAAGTACTATGTTCCACTCATTATAAAACTAACATAGTATATAGTATATACTACAACTACTTGGGCGCATGTGTTTAATCAATGTTATGTTTCTGCAAGATCCACGACACCCGTTGATGTGTTGTTTAATCATTTTTTAGAGGCTGACGTGGCTTTTCATGTGGGCAACATTGAAGCTGACATGTCATGCAACTCATCGGGGGAGCTAATCGAGAAAACAGTAGAAGCGGAATTTCCAGATAGCCACGGGAACCGTTTCTTTCGCCGCTTCAGTTACCAGCATTAGACTCGCTACCTCCCTTTTACTTTTGAGGCTTAATCGCAATCAAACCACTTCACTCTACCCTCATTTCTCCTTCCCATGTTTTCTACACTCTCCTCCTTCCTCCTCTTTCTTCATACAACTTCCAACCTGCGATAAATGGCATTCATGAAGCTCGGATCAAAATCTGAAACATTTCGTCTCCAAGGCCAATCATGGTGAGCCTTTCTCTCCCAATTAACCAACACATTCCTCTAATGCCTTCCCTAATTCATCATTATATAGATCCTCTTATCACTGGGACTCATTACCCATTAAGCTTCCTTTACTTGTGGAATCGAACCTTGTATTCATCTTTTGGGATGGTATAGGTTTTCAATTTCGTCCCAAAATTCCCCAACTCCTCTTGAATTTGTGATCAAAACGTAGAGACTGTCCCTTCACGAATCACAAGCTATAGCTGTTTTAAATGCTTGTCCATGCGCTGCATCATATTCATAGACCTCGAAGCACTACTTCATGCCCAGCAAAGAGGAAAACGGAAGTGGTGTATGCCATGCTAAGTCCCCAGTACAGGGATGGTGAGAAAATAAACATTTGGGCCATGTCAAACTGCAAAGAAAAGTTGAGGAAAATGCCTCTTGCTCATTGTATTTGTGTCCCAGTATACAACATATTACTGCCCATAACAGTAACAGAAGACGGGAAATACCCCGCGGGTTTTCTCTTGCGTGCTCTTTATATAATGTGGTCAATACTCAATAACCTTAAGTGGCATCGATTTTATACTGAGGGTGCAAATGAAGAATTAATAAACCTGTTCACACACAATTTGTAAAATCAGTTCAAGGTGTAGATTTAACATGCTCTTAGGGTTCAATTCTTCAGGGGTCGTTCATTATAATCACGAAGAGATATAAAATCCTGTACTCTAGTATGTTATCTTGCTTCTATGCAACTGATTTTACTAACTATAAACATAGTTGCAAACTACTTGACAGGCATCAAACAGGTTATCTTCAAGGTATATAGACTATTTATTGCTTTCACAGGCAGATATTGTAATCGGGCCATTTGCTTCTTCAATATGCTTTTACTTCTGGTTCATTGGTCTTAATTTTGTTTTACTTTCAGGATTTGTACAACAGGACTACCAAGTGATGTTACTGTAGAAGTAGGCGAAATGTCTTTTTTTCTCCACAAGGTGCATATTTTTAATTGAACTTTGATGGTTAAAATGGATTGTTTACTGTATGCACTGTCTTTAATGAATGTTTTCTTTTCTGGTCTCAAATTCAGATTTTGCCTTCTATTTCTTTGTTGCTTTCTGTCAACTGAACTCAACTATATTTTCATGCTGGACCTTAGTTTCTTTCCCCATTTGTGATCATGATACAGTTCCCATTGCTTTCTAGAAGTGGGCTACTGAAAAAACTCATTGCAGAGTTCTCAAATGAGGATGGATCAAGTTGTGTTTTGCAACTACACGATGTTCCTGGTGGAGCTAAAACTTTTGAGCTTATAACCAAGTTTTGCTATGGTGTAAAAATAGAAGTCACGGCATTAAATGTAGTCAGCCTCAGGTGTGCATCAGAGTACCTCCAAATGACTGAAAATTATGGGGAAGGGAATCTTATTTCACAGACAGAGGCTTTCCTTAATGAAGTTTTCAGTACTTGGACAGACTCCTTAAAAGCTCTTGAAACATGTGAGGAAGTTCAATCATATGCAGAAGACCTCCATATTGTTTCAAGATGCATTGATTCCTTGGCTATGAAGGCTTGTTCAGACCCAAACTTATTCAATTGGCCTGTGGCAGCACGTAATTCCTCACAGAATCCAGCAGACCCTGTCTTATGGAATGGAATTTCTTCGGAGATTAAACCACCACCTCTAGGTGATGATTGGTGGCATGAGGATGTGTCCTTCTTAAGCCTATCTCTATATAAACGACTAATTTTAGCTATTGAATCAAAAGGTATGAAACCTGAGAGTGTTGCTGGATCCCTTGTATATTATGTTAGGAGGTTTCTCCCATTGATGAATAGGCAATCAAGCTTCAATGATACAAATCATATCAACCCAGGGACAACCATTTCTACAACTTCTGAAACTGATCAAAGGTCTCTACTGGAAGAAATTATAGGCTTGCTTCCTAATAAGCGGGGTGTCACATCCTCCAAGCATCTGCTTAGGCTGCTCCGCACAGCCATGATATTACATGCAAGTCCATCATGCAGAGAAAGTTTGGAGAAAAGAGTAGGATCTCAACTAGACGAGGCTGTGCTTGTGGATCTTCTCATTCCAAATATGGGATACTCGGTTGAGACTCTCTATGATATAGACTGCATCCAGAGGATTGTTGATCATTTTTTGTCAATATTTCACCCTTCATCTGTAGCAGCTTCTCCATGCATAACTGAAGAGGGGCCACTCATAGGTGGGGCAGATACATTGACGCCTATGACTATGGTGGCAAATTTGGTGGACGGATATCTTGCTGAGGTGGCCCCAGATGTTAATTTGAAGTTACCCAAGTTTCAGGCACTTGCTGCTGCAATTCCAGATTATGCCAGGCCACTCGACGATGGTATATATCATGCAATTGATGTATACCTTAAGGTAAGACCATGTCGGATAGATTAGCTTGCCTGAGAAATTTGTTTCTATACATCTTTAATGCTTCCAGTTGATTGGATGTCTTGGCGTTGGTATGAAAACTTCTCCAAAATGCCCAAAGTTATAGAAAACTTCAATTGTGAAGATCTTGATGCTTTGGGTCAGTATTAGTGTTGTTTGAAAGAACTGACGAACAGAAAAAAGAAAAAGAAAAAGAAAAAAGGAGAAGAGTGCCTAACAAGTCTATTTGATGAAAAAAGAAAGAATAAATCAATAAAAGAAAATTGCAAATTTCTCAAAATTAGTACCAAGACCGTACAATCAATTTATTTACCTTGGTATAAATTTTATACAGTATCAACAATGTTTTTTCTTAATGATTTTTTTGTGCTCATCTGGTTCAATATAGTAAGTCTAACATAACCATATCTGTGGCAACTTCAGGCACATCCTTGGCTCACAGATTCTGAAAGGGAGCAAATTTGCAGACTCATGAACTGCCAGAAACTCTCATTGGAAGCAAGCACACATGCAGCACAAAATGAAAGACTACCACTTCGAGTAGTTGTCCAAGTCCTCTTTTTTGAACAGCTTCGACTCCGCACATCAATTTCGGGCTGGTTCTTTGTTTCTGACAATCTTGAGAACTCACAAAACCCCAGCGGAAACCTTGGGCTCCCCAAGATTAATGGCAGTCGCCAACTGGACCCTGCACAGCGTGCTGAAGACATGAGGGAACGCGTTTCAGAGCTTGAGAAGGAATGCTCAAGCATCAAGAGTGAGCTTCAGAAGCTGGCAAAGACAAAGAAAAGTTGGAGCTTTTTCCCAAAAAGATTAGGCTTTAGAAAAAAGGCTGAGTGTTGCAATCCAAAAGAATCAAACGGATGTGATATTAAGGGATCAGCACCCGCTATGAATGGAAAACCAAATCATGAAAAGTAGGTAAAGGGGCTCACAGAACTTCGTAGGTCAAGTAAGTGGAGATACGTCTGTTTTCATCTGCTACATATAATTTTGTCTCTGTTGAATGCAGTAGTGAATTGACAATCAAATTGCTGGTAGAATTACTTGCTAGTCGAATTCTTTCCAAAGAGTGTTAAATATTTTCTCACGTTTCTTGGGTTAATCTCTGTGTGACAGAAGGAAAACTATTGAGTCAACCAAGTTACTTGTCCCGTATTATTGTGGCTTCAAATTAATGTACTTTTACTGTTTTTTTATTGCCCACGAAACGCGCATCTGCATGTAGGTTGGTCCTGGGTATTGTAACAGCTAAGTGTGCGATATTGTTCCATTGAATCTGAAATTTAAAAAGGAAGAGTACGTAAAAGTAAATTTAAGACGGTAACAGTCAAAGTAAACATGGAGCTGAACTGGACAACTAATAAAGGTTAGCATCCAATCAAACTGATAGTTCTCAAATGCAGCCTTAGCTCGATTTAAATAGAATCCAGGGATACTGTTCGTAAAAAATTAACACGCGAATTCGGTGAAGCTTCTGAGTGCAACTATTCGTGGTAGCAATGCTCCTTGGGACGACTTGAACTGTTGAACCTAAGGCATTGCACGTGCATATATCTGCTCCAACTGTCCAGTCCATGTAATTAAATTATAAGGTTTATGAGAGTGTGAAATTGAGTTTATGTAGTTATGCAATATTCACCCAATCAAGGAAGTTCTCTAATTGGCGAACCAACAACCCCTTTGGTTTACCCCAATCCCAGTGTATAGACGTTCTCCTATAGACACACCCTAACACGTACACTTGCTGGGTGATGTCAGTTGAATAGTCTTTGGTTCTTTAGTTTAATACTATTGAGGCGTCTTGCTCTTGCCTCCTCTCATTTGGTGCTAACTTTAAAGTCTAGACGTTTCGCTCCGGCGGTAAATACTTGAGAAAAAGGTCCTATTGCATGTCATCTCATCCGAAATTTAGCAGCTCCCTTCACTGGGAAAAAAGTTATATAACGAAGCATTCATACCACAATCCGTACACAGTGATAATGGCAGAACTATCCCCACCAAAATAAGTAAAAAGACTTTTGCACATGTAGAGCTTAGTTTCTTTATATGGTGAAGCATGCAGATTAGACCACCATTTGATGTTGATATCTTATCCGACATAGAATAGACAGAGTTTGAGAATCTGTCGTTAATCCTAGTACGGTGGAAGTTAAGCAATTTAATGGCTGTCCTTTTTAACTTGAGAAAAACAGATATTGAGCCATGATATACATACCATGTTACCCTGGACCCAAAAATAAAGCAGTCCTTGAAAGGTGCTTCGCTGGATAGTGGTCCTAGTGGATGTTTAGCCAAAACTGGCTCTGCATAATGCGCGGCGAACCTTTCAGTCATTTGCCAAGACTGGTTCTTTAATTTACAGGACAAGTTATTGATACCCTAAAAGGAGCTTCCCCCCTCCTTCTCGCTTGAAGATTAAGGGCTGTGTTTCCTTCAAGATGAGCTCTTTTTAAGTCCTCAAGTACCAGATTGCTTTGTTTTAGTATTACATTGTTCTTTCAAATTTAACTTTTTGGGAAAATTTTCAAACATCGTGGAGTAGAATGTTCAAAAGGATAAATTTGATTCGAGGGCACTCTTTTCTATGTATAAACGCCTCCCCTTTTTTTCCCCTCTGTTGCATAAGAATGAAAGCATTTTTACTAAAGCTAATAAGCAAAGGACCATCGGAAGAATTTATTAGAGGATTTTATTATATAGGTTCAAAGCTTCTAGGATTATCTCCGAACAAAGTCACAAACCGTCCCAATTCTACAAAGCAGTTCTTTCAACCACTGGCAATTGCTAGATTATACTGGGGCCAACTATGCTATCATGTTGTCCTCAGCTTCATGTGGCACATGATCCTTGAGTTTCATTTTGAATGCCATGTGGCTCTCAGTAACACACTTTGCTCGGTACCGGGGGGGGGGCGGGGGGGGGGGGGGGGGGGGGGGGGGGGGGGGGGGG
>JASKGM010000001.1:9017912-9030783 GCA_034509205.1 Ceratonia siliqua | reverse complement strand
CCCCCCCCCCCCCCAAAAAAAAACCTGGCATTGATGAATAGGGCCTATCAATATTTCTTTCGTTCTTCTCATTAAGGGGGTCGGACCTAGTTTTCCACTTCCATGTACAATAAAATATCATTGCTGGAACAGCAAGTCTGACTATCATTGGAGACACAGTTGCGCCACACTCCATCATAGCGCAGTAAAGAGGTGTGATTTCTACTTGGACACCAGATTTTAAATTATTCTAATATCTCAACAAGAGACACAACAATAGAAGCAACCAACTTAAACTAAAGAATTGGTAAGTTCCACCATCATTTCCCCAAAAGCAAAGACTGAAAAATGCCCAATACCAAACCAAGCCATATAATACCGTAACCATTCCAATCTGATGCACAAACAATTTAATTTTAATTCTTTTTTTCTTTCAAGAATCAAGTTTGACATGGGAAGGGCTTATCACCAAATACTGTAAAGATACTAATCCATGGTCTCAGACTCTCATGATTGGTGTATTCTATCATTTTCCGGTTTGCATGTGCTTTGAAATTATGTTATGAACTTATGATTACTAAACCTAAACAGAAGCTTGAGTTGCCACGCTGAGGGACAAGATACATCAAAGTAACCGAATTGGTTGCCATCCCACATAGGGCTCAGAGGGAATACCCAACCTTTGTTTCCAATGGCGGAGGCAGAAAAACCCGAGTTATGCTATATTTCATCAAGTCAAGTCAATCGTTAGTAAGGCCGGAGGTAAAACATACACATCTATCCAAAAAAACCAGCCAATGTGATTAAAATTACATCTAAATTCTAATCATGAATCATTATATACTCCACACAAGAACGAAACACAACGAGCAATGAACGGATTCTATTAAAAGAACCACTACAACATGGTACTCAACAAACCTTCACTTTCTCTGGCCTAACCATTGCACCATGAGATGGAGGGCATTCAAAGTAGCGTACTCCTTTCACCCTGCGACATAACCCAGAGAAATTATAAGACATATGTATGCATAATCTGAAAATTATAATGTGATAAAATCAATAAACTTCAACTTTCTGTCACATGCTACCAGGAGCATGTAGTTTCTGGGCATGTGTAGATTTAAAAAAAAATAGTTAAAACAATCCAAAACAGCATTAACAATGGTCACAAATGAAAGTAAATAGGCAAATAGCATGTAAATAAATTGTTTAATGATATGAAATTTCCAAAAGCACTTCACTATATAAATAAAATTCTAGATTAATAAATCATGTAAATTGATGAACAACAAGGATAGGGCAGTGAGATCATTTGTGAAGGGACATCAGAGTAATTTTAGAAATTAGAAAGGGAGTCAGTGTTATGTTGAAATTATAATGAGGGATTAAGGAAGTCTATGTATTTTTTGCAACAAAAGAAAATTTTCATATAACTTCATCAAATACTAGATGAACTAAGAATTTCTCAGAAAATGATAAGCAGGGGTGAAATATGATGTATGTAAACAGATGTTACATCCTTGGAACTATGATAAGGCAGAGTGTTGCTCTCCAAACAGAACTATGAAACCAAAGAGTCTCTTCAAGTGACCCATGCCTTCCACTAAAAAGCATGAATTTAATTTGAATTTATTCAAGAATCACATGTCATGGAGTGTTGATCATGTTAATTAAAAAACGGAACTGACAGATATTCTCCTTTTTCAATCAAAGAAATATTGCTAATTCTTTTCTTGTACATCACTTTATGCCGGTTTCAATCAAATATACGAGTCTCATTCAAGTTACCATGAAAAAAAGTATTGGAATCAATAATAGAATGATTATCATTTGCACACATTTTTACCCTTCTCTCGTGGAAAAATATTTGTACTTATAGTCAAGACAATATGAAGTTGATAGGATGCTAAAAAGCAACTTGATATATTTGAAGGAAAAGTTAACAGCAGACAGTCAGGAATTATGCTCACAGGTTCGCATATGATAGATAAAGATAGCAGCCTTACATGCCATCATGTTTGCCCAAGGGTTCATCATACTGTAGTCCAACCCAGAAACCATGACCCAACGACTCTGCCTGACCAACAAATTTTACAACACCCCTTTTCTCCCCAGGTTCAACTTCACATCTGGATCCTACCTTAATATTTAGAAATTGAAGAGAGAAGAGTAAGAAGATAAAAATCAAAGTAGATGATTTATACTAGCTAGATGATCTGACAACTGGATAATATGCAGAATGTATCATTCTTTCAACAAATAGAAGAAAAAGGAAAATGTGCAAGATTAAGTTATACAAAGGAAAACACACATGATTCAAAGTATCTAACAAAGTACCGTGCAAAACTTATCAAACTACTCAAAGTAACTATGGCTATGGTATACAGATTGCAAGCGAACTCGTTAGTTATTAAAACTTTGATTATACTTTATATAACTAGCAGTTGATACTTGGTACAAATTTTTAATGCTTGAGGCTACAATATCACAGAAAATATACTGCACAAAAAAATTCTAAGCATGATTGAACACTAATTCATCAAGCCATTCAAAATCAACCAGTCCAACCCAAAAATATGAAATCTTGTCAGTTGTGTCACAAAACAGGTTAATCAACACAGTACACAACTTTTCCATTTGTCTGCCTACCCCACTGATTTGCCCTTGCATCCTCCTCTAAAAGTTCTTTCTTTTCTCTTCCAGTCTTCTGTCTTCCACCATTCCCCTTTTGGAAAACCAATTTCAATTGAGGACCAAATTCATCAGTCGTTAGGTGGTCCTGTTTTTTCTCCCATTCACCAAGGGTAAAAAGCGAAAGGAACAAAAATGGACAAAAGAATGATTACTGAAAAATAAAGTTTCCTGAGCAGTTGTTGGTTTCACTTACATCTGTCTAATTTATTCTTTTGCCCAAAAGCCTTATCGTTCATATTTCATGAAAACCGGCTCTTTTATCATACTATTACTAAATCACATGTCAACAGCTCACATGCAATAAATAAATAATATAAAGCATCACTTCTTAAACTATGTTAAAGGTCATCTCTGATTAACCCACAATCATTAGAAAACAAAGAATTAACACAAAAAGATAGACATAATTGACTAACCTTGATTTTAGAACAGAGGTCTTCCATGTAGGTGTCCGGTATCTGTGTAATGAATGCCAAATCAATGAAAGTGTCCAATAGTTCCCCAGATGGTAGACATGGGTCCATTTCCAGAAATGGACACGAGAAACTCTAACGTAATTTATAATGTTTATGTTGGACATGCAATTACTATTAGAGAGAACGTCAACAGCACAGTAACAGGAATAAATTAATTTAACACTTACCTTGGCCTCTACAGTTGATGGGATTTGGGAAGCCAATTTCCCTTTAAATTTTCTAAAAGTGCCTGAAAAAACATAATAGAAGCATATATTATGAGCTACTAATCATATTTTATATATTAAGGTTCCGTTTGGTTTGCTAGAAATATTTTCTTCGGAAAATTTTCCAATATAAATTTTTTTCCTAGCGTTTGTTTATTTTCTGAAGAAACAAACAGAGCCTAATAAACAGAAATTTTCTCACCCCTAATTCAACTATCTCATCAGTAACCAAGTCTAATATAAACATATATATGAAGTATATTTTTTGGATAAAAGAATATTTTTTATTAAAAGAGAAGGGATACAAAGAATGTATATTGAAAGCACATATTAATGTCACAGAGAACATAGAATGTGATCCACATAAATAGAAATGGCCATTACTTTCTTGATAGTTGCATTAATAAATATAATTTAATCTAGGAAACTTTTTAAAAAACCCTATTTATACCTGGTTTAAAGCCTCAATGGCAGATATGGTGAGATGACTTCCCTGGAGTACTTCCCCAGCATGAATGTCATATGTTTTAGATCCTAAGAGGGAAAGCTACCCTAGTTAGCAGCAAAAATGATTTTGTTTTTTTGTGGGAAGGGAGCAGGAAGGGAGGAGGTTGTGCAAAGAAGCTAGGGAGGCTTTCTTTCTCATTAACAACATGATCGAAATCAGAGTTCAAGGCAATAAAAAAGCTGAAAATTTCATGATAATTGGTGAAGTTGAAGTATGAAGTAGGTTCAGTCAGACCAATAAATGAGTCAAACCAAATGAAAACTTCAGTAGAGAATGCATCATAATCTGTGTTCGAAAAGAATGTGGCATGAACAGCTGACATTGTCAAAATCTGGCTCATCCAAGCATATAAAAATTGATATTTACAAGCTTTGACTTTATCTGTAAAGATAAATATTGGTCTAATGAACAATTCAGTGCCAAAAGTCAATGAACAGACATGTCTGTTTATATGCATGCCTTTACATCCAAAAGAGGGGAAAGGAGAAAAGAAAACATGCCTTCACGCTTATTATAGGCTTCTTCAGAAATTGTGTATTTCTCCACCAATGAAGTATCTTCCAGCCAACCACCAGATGTGACAGATGATGGATCAAGATCGATAACATGCAAACGAAACCTGCCACAGAAGCAGAAAAAATACAAGCCGATCAGATCAATAAACCAAATAACCATGTTGAGTTGTTGACAATTTCAAGGAACGGTGAATGCAAAACAAGACAGATGTAAGAACGCAACAAAAAGATGCTTCCCTAAATTGCTTATAACAAGCATGAAAAACTAATGTTGCACGCATTTGACAACCGAAGCACCAGAGAATGCTGACGCAAAGGAAAGACCATAATAGCAAGCAGAACTACAAATGCTTCAAGTCTCATGACCCTTATCCCAAAAATGTTGGTGAAAGGTGACTGCAAAACTTGAGACTTGGAATAAACCACAGTGGAAGGATCAGTAGATGGAGTGCATGTATAATCTGCAATAGGTTGGACAAAGAAGACTCTAGTAACAGATCAGTATGGACCCGCCCAGTACCCCTCTCGAACCCAATGCAGTTACTACAACATGGACCCAGATTAAAAAAAAAAAGATTAACTTTAGAGTCTTAGACATATTCGAGGTCTATAAATCTGGTTTCGCTAGATCATAATTTTATATCATCGCTAAATATTCACACAGTGAAATTACAGGAAGAATAGAAAAAGTAAAAGTAAAAGCAAAAGACTAATCAAAGTTACTAACCCATCACGCGGCGAATAGAATCCAAGGGATCTGGAATTGTCGTTAAGGTCGGAAATTTTGTAGCCAGTGTCGTCATATAGCTCGAGGTGCATCGAGGTCACAGAAGTGCCACATTTTTTCCAGAGCTTATCTTTCACAGATTCCACTGTCATCTACAAGAACAATTAAACAAAGCTTTCAAACCACAGAAAATGAAGAATAAGAATTTGATTGGTATCTAGAGATGACAAAAGTCGGAATGGTGATAAAAACCTGAAGCGAGAAGCGAATGTCGGCGGCGAAAGTCTTGAGATTAGCATGGGTAACGCGCAACAGAACTGAGTCATCTTCTGCGATCTTCTGCAAGCTCGACGCCATCACCAGCTCTCTCTACTTTCGTCTATACGCCTTGCTTTGCTCCCTTCGAAGTTAATACCAGCTCGGAACGCCGGATTTTGCTTCGGTTGCGTTCTTCGGATACTTTTAAAGGCCAAACAAAAAAAAAAATCCGCAAGTGGTAAGCAGCAATATTTACGAAATTTCATCATTAATTGAAACAATAGTTAAATAATTTTCTCAAATAATATTTTAAAATTGTTATAATAATTTTATAGTATAAATTCTAAAAATTATAACATTTTCATATATGTAAGAAGGCGATCATTGTGTTTACTATATTAATTTAAAATTTGATAAATTTGAAGTATTGTATTTAATGTAATTAAAATTTCAATTTGCTTTATAGTTAAAGAGGATAAATGTTCTTTAGTCTTTCGCTTTTAGAACAAAATTTCATTCCATATTTATAAAAAGATTTTAATTTAATTATTTTTGTGACACTGTATTTAAATTTAGTGTGTATGATAAAATAAGTGCCTTTAATATATAAATATATAAATATTTATTTAAATAGTGAATATACAAAAAACTATTATAATTAAAATGTATGTAACAATTATTATTTCAAAATTTAGTAATTATTTTATTATAAATCATTATATGCCTGTTAAGTATAATTTTAGAGAAATATACTTTATTGGTTTACTACAGAAATATATTTTCAATATGTAAGTAATGTAACGATCTTTTTAAACAAATTTTTTATTATAATATTTAGTTATGTAGAAAATATTTTAAAAAAATTCCTGAAACAAATATTTCAATCAAAGTCAGTGAATTATAAAACCAAAAAAATAAAATAAATAACAAACTATTGGAGCGAGCCGAAGTTCGCAACAATTAAAATAACTCACGCTTTCCTCCCATGACGAAATGGCGAATATGCACAAACACTCGACCCACCACGAGCTCCGAAACACAGCCTTATTGAAACCCTAACTCTCGTTTAATCTTCAATGATGGTTTCGTCTTCAATTTCTCTCAGGCCCTTTGTTAGTTGGGTCGCCATTGATTTCCACTCTAAGGTAACACTTACTGTTTTTTTTTCACAGTGCCTGTCATTTCTGTTTGTTTGTCGAGAAAGTGAAGGAAAAGACTTTTTTGTACTTTCTAAAAATATTGGGCAAGAATGGTGAAATGCAAAGTGCTGGTACGCGACGAGTTGCGGGCGTCCTTACAAAAAAAATGCAGCCTTGTTATAGCTACACATAAGTATAACTAGTACTATGAAATTTATGATACTATCCCCGAGATGCTGGGAACTGGGAATATTTGATTTCAGGGCCCAATTTATGTGAAGAGGTCAAACAGGACCTTCAAAATAAAATTTCCATGAAGCATAATTTATGTTCATAATGCTTCTATTTCTCATTGGTTTGTTTTAGAGCATAACTACTGGAAACACGTGGGAGAGCTTGGGATTCAAGTCAGCAAATTCGAAGTCAAACCGACTGTTCTGTGTAAAGGTGAACTGTTCGGTTGATAGGGAGATGGATGTGAGCACATCAGCTTTGGTGGACGATGTCGCAGAGTGCTTAAGTGGTTTGTGCTGTGATTCTTGTGTTGATACCTGATATGAGGTTTTTGTTTTATGTGTACATACTATTTATTTCTTTTTGCAGAAGACGAGATCCCTGAGCCTAGTATTTCGACAATGGTGATGAATTTTGAGAATAAGTATGATCCTTATGGAGCAATCAGTACACCACTTTACCAAACTGCTACTTTTAAGCAGGTGAAAATTTGATTTGGTACTGTATGTGAAAGAATATCCTCTTTGCCGAATGTGTCACGTGGCTTTGGTGTCCATGCCGACCTCAGTAGTATTTGTGTCTATTTTATCTCTGTTCCGTGATATTCTTTAATCTTCATTATTGTACTTGTCTTCTATACATTTTATGCAGCCTTCCGCAATAGAAAATGGTCCTTATGATTATACCAGAAGTGGAAATCCTACTCGAGATGCTTTGGAAAGGTTTGATGTGACTTGTTGGTTTGTTTTTTTGTCAATATGTGTTTCTTTTCTTCATTTCCCTCTTCTTTTACTTTGCATATTTTGTATTCTCAGCTTACTAGCAAAGCTTGATAAAGCAGATAGAGCCTTTTGCTTCACCAGTGGAATGGCTGCTCTGAGTTCTGTTGCACATCTTGTGGGAACCGGTGCTTTTTCTTTTCTTAGTTTGTTAAGTTAATATATATCATAGTTTGCGAAACAGTGCAAGTATGGAAGTACTTATGCTAAACTTTGAAGTAGGTTTTTATAACATGGGGCTTCGAGCAGTGTGATTTCATTTCTTGGACAATTTGCCCTTAATTGTTCCCATGTTAAATTCATTACATAACTAGAACAGAGATGACTTGCTCATCTTTTCACATGGTTTCATAGAAAATTGTGTATGCTGACATGATTGGTTTTCTTGTCATTTACTCTGATAATTTCCATGTAGGTGAGGAAATTATTGCTGGAGATGATCTGTATGGTGGCTCAGATAGATTGCTGTCCCAAGTAATTCCAAAGACTGGAGTGGTGGTGAAGTTAGTGTGATTTTTCAGTTGTTCAGATATATTTTTCTGATGGAGTAATGAATTGTAGAAAAAACCACTGAATTTTGTTGATTATAAGAAGAATAACTCTAGTAGTAATGAGGTTGTAATGCTTACATGGGCAGACGAGTAAATACAAGTGATCTAGATGAGGTTGCATCTGCTATTGGACCCTGGACTAAGCTTGTGTGGCTGGAGAGTCCAACCAATCCTCGGATACAAATTTCTGATATTCGAGTAAGGTGTTTTCTTTTGTAGTTCTGAAGTTAATGATGTTGACTTTGTTTTTGTTGTTCTCTTCCTTTTCTTTCCCTTCTATCCTGAGCTGGTATAACACATAGGCAACTGACAGGAAATTTTCATTAACTATTTGCTAAGACACTGTCATTGGTAGCTGATGTAGAAATTTCAAGTGCAAGTGATTGCTTTTGTCACAGTATTCAGGAAGTGCAGTGGAATTTATGTCTTTCTCTAATTATAATTGTGTGAAAGAACTATGATTGTTTAATTATGGTCTTGGCTATGATGCATATCCTAGAAAAATTCCTTAAAAAATGTAATAACTATGGTAAGAGATTTTTAAACAGTTGAGGTCCAGTTTACTTACCATACTGATAAAAGAAGATTTTTTGTTGTTGTTTTTGGTGATATAGTTGGTCTCATCCTCTGGCTAGAGACGTTTAATAGATTTTCCTTTCAGTCATCTGTGTCTGATAAAATTATTCTAAATAGTAAAATACACCCTTAAAAAGAAAAAGGAAATGGAAGAAAATTATTATTTCAGTATAGTGTGTTTTCACTTGGATATTTTAACTGTCACAATGTTGCAAATCAGACTATCCTACATCAAAGCCCTGCCTTGAATTGTTATTGGATTATGTATCTTACTATGACTCCCAGCAACAAATGAGACGCCGTTGTGTTTTTCTCTCACTTATATAAGGTCTCAGCAATGATGAAACTTGCAGACTTTGCTAATATTTTCTTTCGCTCCTAATGATAGCTCACAACATCAGATAAGAGACACTTACTGTTTTTTTTTTACTGTATTATACTTATAAATTTATAGGAGTTTTCTTTTTTGAATAACTGTTAGCTGCACTTATTTGTCATTGGATTGTCACTTATATACAATAAATACTTATCTAGTTCTTGTAAGGACTCATCCTCATATAATGATGTATGATATGAACTTGTAATATGGGTTTCTCTTAAATGGCTCAATGATAGAAAATTTGTTATTCTTTCCTTTGTTAATTCATGTCCAGAAAATAGCAGAGATGGCTCATGCACATGGTGCTCTTGTATTGGTGGACAACAGTATAATGTCACCTGTGTTGTCCCAGCCATTGGAACTTGGAGCAGGTATCACCATTGCACGACATTGAAGTATAAATAGATTTAACACACTTAAAAGATATGCTTGCTAACATGGACTGGCAATGAGGAGTATTGAAAAAGGATAGAGGGTGAAAGTTTGAGAGGAATGCAGATGTTTTAGTTCCTATAGGTGCTTGGTAGGAAAAATGGATACTGATGCAGTATACTCTATCATAATTACCAGTCCTTGCTTGTGTGTGTGTGTGTGTTGGCGAAAGCTAAGGGTGGTAAAATAATGTCTCTTTTGTTTGGTCTCATAACACTACTTTTTTTACTTCATTTTCATTTGTGAGCAGAAGCATTTGTTGAGGGTAAGATAAAATTGGTAACTCCCATTTTCACTCTATGATGGAAACCAAGGTAATATAACAGAAACAACAATGGAAATACTGATATATATTAATAAAACAGTGGCATCAGCACTCGAAATACAAGAACTCAGTAGCAATAACATTGAAATGGAAGTAGAAAATAGCACTACACAGAAACAGTTAGACTGGAAAATGAAAACACACAGCTACCTCATCACAATACTCACAAGAACACTCAAAACACATAACATAATCCTAGCTATTGGGCACTAGGTATCCCCCTCTTAAACCACCAAATTCTCCATTCCCCCTCTGTTTTATCCTCCCTCTCTCTCTGCTGCCTAGCAGCTTCCCTTCTTTCGTGGATCATTGGACAGGTGTCGCAAGCCATGTGTACTTGGCCCCAACCAATATTACCCTTAATACCCCTCCCATTCTCTAAAATATTCTAGGGTTCTATCATTACTCCCCCCTGCACATTCACCTTTTCCTCAAGGTGAAGGTTTGCAAATTGCTCAATAATAACAAGTGCTGCCTCCAAATGTGCATTAGAATGAATAATAGATGATTCCTTGAAAACTACTACTCTACTAGCTTTGAATAAGGATGATGCAACCATTGAATCACGAGCGCTATCTATAAGAACCTTAGAATTCAACACCAAGTGAATATTGACACACATACGAAGAGCTCTATATGTCTTGATCACCAAGTTACTCATTAGGAGTTTTTCTGCCATTAACTCAAAGTCCGATGAACCATAATGAATAAATCCAAAGCTCCAAACAGCACCAAAAGTCAAACAGATTAGTGCACACACTTTATCCTTAAACATCTTCCTAAATTTTCCTTCCCCTACATTTTCACTATTCTTCTTTTTCCATATAATACCCCAAGAACAATTTCTGTGACAACTTTTTGTTGCTAAGGCGGAATCAGAAGCACCTTGTTTCAAGTTAAGATGAGTATCCTTTGTCTTGGTAGATGTCAACGTTTTATCATAACATTTAGGCCTTTTTCCTTTCCCAACTGTCACAGAGCTATGTTCTTTTTTTTTTTTTGTAAGAGTAAGGGACTAGTTGGAGATTCATTACTGGTCTCTTTGTGAGTAAGTAATTTGGCATTATGACATTGCTTGCATGTGGTCATAAACACCCTGTTGACACACAGAACACAAGGACATATCCAACTTGTCTCTAGGTGAGATAAAGAAATAAATCCTTGTAGGTAGCTTGCAACTGCCTCCCATGCACCTGAGATGCCAAATTTAATTGCTCTTTATCGGATGGCACTTTCTCTATACCTTCTTCATATTCTTTTACCAAATACAAAGGAATGTGTAATTCCAAAAACCGACGCCTTTCCTTTCCTTTTGGATCATATACAGCACGAGCCAGGTTATGGTTTGCCATGTAATCATAAACCAGCAACAGTTGGCTTCTTTGAACGCTACAGCAACAAAGTTTAACAAGGTAAGGGTGTTGCCGAGTAGAAATCATGCCTATCTTACTTAGGACAACTTCAACCCTTGCTTCACGAAATCTTATCAATTCCAGAGCGTAAGGGTTGGTAATCTCAAAAATATCAAATCGTGGGTCAAGGCCTTTTCCATTATTGGTGATTTTACTTCCCTCAACTCCTGAGTTGGACGACCATCACCAGTCATATCTCCAATTAGGAACTGTTTCGCAGAAACCACAACTTGCTCTTCATTCTTAGCCTTCTTTTCAGTGATTGAAGCTACCCAACGAGTCTCCTTCTCTTCGATTGGTTTCCAGGACTCAGCCTTTCTCCTTTCCTTGCTCAACCTCTCCTTAGCTTCTTCCACTATCCGTTCATTCCCCTTTTGTGTTTTCTCTAGTATTGGACTTCTTCCTATCCAATTTCTCCAAGGCCCCCTTATCTCTTCCAGAAACTCCCTCGTTTCTTTTTTTAGTGTACCTAGTTCTTCTCTCAATTTGGCAATTCCTATGTCTATCCCTTCAACTCTCTCCTCCATCTTAGGATTCCTAGATCTACGGCTTTGGTACCAATGATGAAAACCAAGGTAATATGATAGAAACAACAATGGAAATACTGATATATATTAATAAAACAGTGGCAGCAACACTTGAAATACAAGAACTTAGTAGCAATAACACTGAAATGGAAGTAGAAAATAACACTACACAGATAAAGTCAGATTGGAAATGAAAACACGCAGCTACCTCATCACAATACTCACAAGAACACTCAAAACAAATAACATAATCCTAACTATTGGGCACTAGGTATCCCCCTCTCAAACCACCAAATTCTTCCTTCCCCCTCTGTGTTATCTTCCCTCCCTCTCTGCTGCCTAGCAGCTTCCCTTCTTTCACGGATCATTGGACAGGTGTCCCAAGCCACATGTACTTGGCCCCAACCAATATTACCCTTAGTACCTGATGCAGGAGCATCCTTGTTATGTATTGTTTTTCTGTATTATGTAGCTGTTCTTGTTACCGTGACTATTATTTAAGTTTAGTGGTGTTTTGCTCTGTTTTCAGTAAGTGTCATGTGCCGTGCGCATGACTTTATTTCTGTAGCTACAGTAACCGTATTACCTTATTTAGTCTGCTGGTTGTATTGCGTGGGACAGTTTTTCGTGAGTATTGTTTTGAGTAATATATCAGAACGGGTTGCTTCTTGGTTGAGAGAGCCCTAATACTGTTCTACGCTTCTTCTTCGTCTTTCTGTCTTTTCCTTAACTACCCGTGAGTATTCTTCCCTGATCTACATTAAGTGGTATGAGAGCCCATGGCCGGTCGTGCTAGAGGCAGAGGAATGGGGAACCAAGAACAGCAAGCGGAGATAGCAGAAATCCGGAGAGCAGTTGACGCTTTGACCAGAACGGTCCAGTCTCTCCAGCGACAAGGCCGAGCTGAAGTTCGGATGGGACTTCCAGCAAGGACCCATTCAACGTTGGGCGATCAAAGTGACCTAGGTGACCAAGAAGATAGTTCTAGTGAAGAGATGTCTACTCATGGCTTGGAAAACCCATTCCATGACGCCGGACCAGCAGTGAGAGTGAATCAGAGGAGGGTAGAGGAATGCATAGTGCGCGCCCTAGACTTGAATGGTGGGGGAGTTAAGATAGAAGTGGCTGACTTTATGGGTAAAGTGCATGCT
>JASKGM010000001.1:9006188-9017812 GCA_034509205.1 Ceratonia siliqua | reverse complement strand
TAGTCTGCTGGTTGTATTGCGTGGGACAGTTTTTCGTGAGTATTGTTTTGAGTAATATATCAGAACGGGTTGCTTCTCGGTTGAGAGAGCCCTAATACTGTTCTACGCTTCTTCTTCTTCGTCTTTCTGTCTCTTCCTTAACTACCCGTGAGTATTCTTCCCTGATCTACATTAGTACCCCTCCTATTCTCTAAAATATCCCAGGGTTCTATCCCTCTATTTTATATTCTTTTACTAATAAGGGATTTCATTTAGAACATCCTAAGGTGCCTAGACCTAGTACTAGAAAATACATAGAGGAGCCATTGCAGTCACTCCTTATTCTATTATTAATCAAGCATACATCTTTTTCCACTTTTTCCATTTTCTACCTCCCCTGTCCCCAAGAAAAAATTCATTTCTATTAAGTATTAAGTGACAATTGTGGGTGCTACTTTTTTTTTCCAGATATTGTTATGCATTCAGCTACCAAATTTATTGCTGGACATAGTGATATCATGGCTGGTGTGCTTGCTGTGAAAGGTGAAAGGTTGTAGCTCTTATTCTGTGAATCTCAGACCAGCAGATGTTAAAGATATTGATTTGTTTGAGTCATACTTGTTAGTCCATAAATCATATACTGAGAAGCGGTGAGCTAAATGTCAATTGAATGGGAAATTTTGCTGCTGAGTACAACTGCATGCTTTTTTTGTCTGTTAATGGAATAAATGGGTTGGAGGGGAAAATTTGACCATCTCTTCTGCATGATGGACTGATGCCTGTTTATATTGGTTGTGAGTAAATTAAGTTCGCAATCTTTGTTGGGAAAAATTACACAAGCCTGGCTTTAAATGTGTTTGATTATGATTTGGATTTATTTGATTAAAAAAAAAAAGGCCTTCCTGACTTTTTTACAAACAAAAAGGGAAGAAACTGATTCTTTTTCTCTGTTAAGTTTAATATGCTTGTGATCCTTCATATTATTAAGAATGAAATCGTACTCTTCTTGCTCTTTCTTGCATTTTTCCTTGTCTTCCATTAACCTCATCCAAGCCACTGTTTATGTGTTAAATTTGATATTCTTTCATTATCTACTTGCTATTGTACATAATTTATTTATTTTCTATTTTCATTTTTATACTTATTCTATTAAATTACTGTGGACCAATACTCACCGTGCAATCTCCTCAATCTTTACCTTCTATCTTCATCCTGTAAAGGTTGGCAAAGGAATTGTATTTCTTACAAAACGCAGAGGGTTCAGGCTTAGCTCCATTTGACTGTTGGCTCTGTTTGCGAGGAATTAAGACAATGGCCCTGCGAGTTGAGAAGCAACAGGTGCTATATCAAACATTCTTTTAAGTGCCCAATGGTACAGATTTTTTTCAAGATCAGCTCTAATGAATGGCATTGACTGTAATATCTGATTATCAGAATGCTTGACATGGCTGTTTTCCTTCTTATCTGAGTACCGTAAGTTCAATCTAATGTATTCCATGTGATAAATTGGATAGTGTAGAGATTCACATATAAAAAAAAAAAAAAAAAAGAGGAAAGAGAAAAGAAAGACACTTTGAAAAGAAAATGAGGAAAACTTTAGAGACTCAGTAACATTCTGAATGCTTTTTCATAATCTCCTCTTTGATTAGCATTGTTATTCTTACCCAAAAACTGAACACCTCCTTTGCCAATTTATCCTATAGAATAGTCTGATCTTCTATATTATTGCAGGATAATTATAGACTTGTATGGTGTGGTATGCATAAACTAATTTGAATTTTGTACGTGTATGTCATTGATCCCTGTGATTTGCTTAATGATCCATTAAATAACATAGTTTCTCTAATTCTGCTTTTGGAGTTTAAAATTGGGTTCTTAAATCTTGCCTGGGGCACTCCAAGGCATTGTTTCTATATAAAATTGTATTATTATGAACAAGGCTTATATAACAGGGACATAATGGGTGGAGTTTAGTTCCTGTGTGCACATATTATTGATCTAAAGAATTCTATTGTTTATCTTGTCTAGTTAGATAAATTGTTCTGGGGATCAAAATTAGATAGTCTCCCAACAACTAATATATGCACAATATATGAACTTCCATTCTAAAGTTCCAGTGCTAATGTAATTCTTTGATGGTGCACACAACCTTCTGTTTTCAAAACAAATAATAATAACTTGGAGCTAACGTATTTTGCAGGAGAATGCACAGAAGATTGCTGAGTTTCTTGCCTCCCATCCTCGAGTAAAGAAAGTAAACTATGCTGGTCTGCCTGGTCATCCTGGACATGAATTACACTATTCTCAGGTATGGTTAACAAGCTTCAACTAAAGATTGTTACTGATATAAGTGAAATTGATTGTCATATATTCATAGGGTTCCTTTTCACAGGCAAAGGGTGCAGGATCTGTGCTTAGCTTTTTGACAGGTTCACTGGCACTCTCGAAGCATGTTGTTGAAACTACCAAGTACTTCAGCATAACTGTCAGTTTTGGTAAGTGTTTTTCCTCTATTGCACTAATCAAAGAGTTTTAAACTGGTAATAAAAAATAGATACAATTTTACTGTTGGTCCCTCTAATTTGTTCAATAAAGCAATTTAGTCTCTATACTTTCTATTGGAGTGATCCCAATCATTTGGGGAAAAAAAGTAATTAAAGACAATGTTAAACTCCAATTTTTCTGACTTAATGAAAGTTAGATCTTGCCTTTCTTAATTATTGTTTTAAATTGCCTCAATCTAATAAATCAGGGCTACAACAAGGGGCACCCCTCCTCCTAGGTTCTTGGAAGTAAAGCACAGAGGGAAAAATTATCCCCCTCCGAGGGGGGGGGGGGGTTGTTATGCAACCTTTGTTGCTACTTGCCTACTTCTTACTCAGGGAGCATCTATTAGTAGACTCTAAGTTAACTGAAATAGTAAGATGGTAGAGGTTTCAACGATACCCTTCTTGCAATATCTGCTTTAGCAGTTAGCATGTCAGGATTCTATATGGTTTCATGTTAACCTTGTGATTTTTCCAGTTGGCACCCTTTGCTGATATTCCTTACTCGGAGCTCTTATATTGGTAGATTCTTAGTCAACTGAAACAGGGCTCCAAAGAGAACCTGGTCGATGATACGAAGATTCAGAAGTTAACATGTTGCAGTTCTAAATGGCTTCCAGCTGACCTTGTGATTTTTCTTTTTGGCAGGGAGTGTAAAGTCCCTCATAAGTATGCCCTGTTTTATGTCCCATGCCAGCATACCTGCTGCAGTCCGTGAGGCCAGAGGTTTAACTGAAGATCTTGTACGCATATCTGTGGGGATTGAGGATGTAAATGATCTTATTGCTGATCTAGACATTGCACTTAGATCTGGGCCTCTGTAATTTCTTTACTTAAGCAGTTTGATTAACGGCGAGTTTGCTTCAAATAAAGGATAATATATATCACGTTTAGATTAAGCATGCTGGCGATTTGGTAGCATGGTTATCCTATTACCATTTCTTGCTGTATTATATTTTCCTTCTTTTGGAGCGGGCGGAAGGCCATGGTTATTTAGTTGCGTTAAGCCCTTTTTAGAAGTAAAGGGTTGGCTGTCAATGCCCCGAGTTTTCAATTTCCGTTGTTCTGGTATTGTTTCCTCCTTCTGGGGGATGGATCGGCATTCTTACAATGATTTCATTTGCATTTCATAAAACCATTATGCTCTACGAAGACAGGAATTATAAAATACACGCCAGACTTGATTGACCTTGTTTGGCAAGGCATATCACAATGACAACTCAGCGCCTCCCTTTAGTATTTAATCGACCATTATTCATTCTGCTAAAAGTCACAACTTTAGCCAGAGTATCCTAACCACTTGGATGCAAGCAGTACATTAAGATTAGGATTTTTCTAAGCTAAACAGGTGGTATAGCTACTACCTGTGTAGCTTCTGATTTATCATTTTTTTGTGTTCAAAAATTTGCTTAGATTCAATGGCCAAATTTTCATTTCTTAAATCCAATGGTTATGCCATCTGGTAGTATACTACCAGAGATAGCATAGCAAGCACCTTGAGATTATTTTTAAGTATAAAAACTCACCTAGATCTTTGATGATATATTTCATGTTTTTAACTTCTTTCAATATAAATTAAGAAATAGTATAGAAAGTTGTAAAATGTAATTTTAATTATCTTTAAATACAAATTAATGAGATTTATGAAATGAAAAAACTAAATTAAAATTTGTAGTTAATATGATGCGATCGATTTTTAAACCCAATTCCCGGTCAGCGGGAATCATAAATGTTATGGGATACAACCGTAGTCAGTAGATGAATTCGGCTTTTAAAGCATTGGAATTACCATTTACATGGTCTGCCTTATGATTAGTCTTTGTGAGGAAACCCGAACCTCTGGGGTGTTGAACGGTGATGTAGTGTTTGATTTCAAATGATATAACCTTCACAATTTTACAAAAGCTATTTTTAATTAATTATTATTATTTATTTTATTTCACTTATACTATCTTATGAGAATTACTTTTTATAAAGAATCGTTCCTCTTCAAAATCATGTTCTGCCTCAACCCAAAATTACTGAAGACCCAAATGCCAAACTACATGTACTCATTGTTCAAGAGTTGACTTTTCCTTTTCGACAATGCTTGGCTTGGTTGACTTCCTGTTCATCGTGGTGGTTCTTCCAAGCCCAAGCTATTCCTCTGCCGCCAATGCCCCTTCTCCTACTGATTCTTCAATATCGTCTGATACAATATCCAGAAATCCCACCCTTTTTTTGTTGCATACTTAGTTTTCTCTTTAGCTAGCAACGGATATGGAAACTCTGGGCAACATTACTGAGGCGATTCTCCGAAAACTAGGCTCTCTTGCTTTAGACGAGATTCAACTCTCCTTGTCCTTCAAAGATGATCTGGAGAAGCTTCGCGGCAATTTATCTGCCATTTCAGCGGTCCTTCTTGATGCAGAACAACAGCAAGAGAAGAGAAATGTGGTTAAAGATTGGTTGCGGAAGCTCAAAGACGCTCTGAACGATGCACAAGACTTGTTAGATGATTTAACTGCGCAAGCTTTGAGTCAGAAGGTGGAGGCTCAATGTGTTATGGTCACTCAGGTAAGCAACTTCTTCTTCTGTAGCGAGATGGGCCGTCGAGTTAGGAGAATTAGGGAGAGGTTAGGTGAGATAGACAAGGAGAAAAAGATGTTTGGCTTTACTGTGCAACTGTGTAATGATCGGATCGTGGCCAGGAAGGAGAACACATACTCATCTGTGCGTGTGACAGAGATAGTTGGACGAGAAAATGATACAGAGGCAGTCGTTGAAATGTTATCCGGCAATAATGATGAGAGTCTTTCTGTCATTCCTATTGTAGGAATGGGGGGTATGGGAAAGACTACACTTGCTAAATTGGTGTTCAACGATAATAGGGTCAAAGATTATTTTGATTTACGTCTTTGGGTATGCGTATCTGATAATTTGAATGCAAAAGATGTTGCCCAGAAAATTATCAGGGCTGTAACTACTGCTGATTCTGACCTTCTTGAAATGCGTTACTTGCATAGTCTCCTTTCACAGATAGTATATGGGAAGAAGTTTTTACTTGTTCTTGATGATGTTTGGACTGGAAATAAAGTAGAGTGGGATAGGCTGAGAGGTTTGATAGAAACTGATACCAGAGGAAGCAAAATTGTGGTGACAACACGAGACAGACATACTGCATCAATTATGGGCAGAAAGATTTTGTATCAATTAGTTGGTTTGCCTCCTGGTGCCTGCTGGTCTTTGTTTGAGAGATGGGCATTCGAGGAGGGGGAAAGTACAAGGCACCCAAATCTTACAAAAATTGGTAGGGAGATAGTGGAGCAGTGCGGAGGAGTACCTCTAGCAATACGTACGATAGGAAGCTTACTGTATTTGAATATAGATGAAACATATTGGTTGTCTGTAAAAAATTATGGGATTTGGGAGAGAGCTCAAAGGGAAGATGATATTTTGCCAGTGCTCAAGTTAAGCTATGATCAATTGCCTTCCCATCTAAAAGAATGCTTTGCATATTGCTCGTTGCTGCCCAAGGGCCATGAATTTGATAAGGAAACAGTGATCCAATTGTGGATGGCACAAGGCTTAATTCATTCAACTAACAGAGATCAGCAATTAGAAGACGTTGGGAGTTGGTATTTTGATGAGTTGGTGTCCAGATCCCTTATTGATGTTGTTCGTGAGAATTATAAAGCTGAGATAGTGAAGTGCAGAGTGCATGATCTGTTGCATGATCTGGCTAAAACAATAGCGGGGTCAGAGTGCTTGTCAGTTAACTTTGATACTACAAATATATTTGAAAGCGCCAGGCATGTGTCATTTTGGGGTCATTGCCAGAAAAAGGTTATAAACCCATTACTCAAAGCATCAAAGTTGAGAACACTTCTTTTACCTATCAAACTGGGGTCTTCGTCAGAATCATTTCTGGATGTCCTCCTCTCTGGTTCAACTTACTTGCGCGTGTTGGATCTAAGCTATTCAGGCATAAAATATCTACCCAATTGCCTTTGTTATATGAAACATTTGAGGTATCTAAATCTGAATGGTAACCATTATCTCAAATACCTTCCCGATTCCATCTGTAGGCTGCATTCTTTGCAGACGTTGAAGCTTTTAGGATGCGTGCAAATTAGTACATTCCCCAGAAAATTCAGTAATTTGGTTTCACTAAGAAATTTGATCATAAACTCTCCTAAAATGCGTACTTGGGAGAAACAACTTGAAAATTTGACCTCCCTTCAGTCATTGTCAATTGTGCATTGTGATAATGTCGTGTCTTTGTCTGAAGGGATCCAGCACCTAAGTTCCCTTCGAACACTGCGTATCCACAACTGTGGCAAATTAACTTCTTTGCCAAGGAGCTTGAAAAACTGCATTGCCCTTGAGAATTTGGAAGTTGTCAACTGCCCAAAGATAAGTTTGTTTGAGGAGTGCCTGCAAGGTCTTTCCAATCTTCGCTCGTTAACCATCAAAGGTCTACCAAAGTTGGTATATCTACCCGATAGGCTTGAATGCTATAAAAGCACTCTGCAGTATCTGTACATTTCAGATTGCCTCAGCCTTATGAGATTGCCTGATTGCCTGGGAAATCTCTCATCACTAAAGCGTATGTACATTATATGTTGCCCCAATTTGCTAAATTTGCCAGATGAATTCAGTTGTCTTGCAGCTCTACAAGTATTGCAAGTTGACCAATGTCTTCTTTTGAGTACAAGATGCCAAAGGGATGTTGGCCACGATTGGCCCAAGATAGCTCATGTACCGGAGATCTACGTTGACAAAAAGAGAATATAGTCCCCCATGCTTCCTGTTTTGGTATCTATTTTAGCTCACAGGTTTGATTATGTATTCCATTTTGTTGTAAATGATTTTAATTACTAGTGTTTTGAGAAGCAGCGTGTTAACGCACTTTTCATTTCTTTATTTTAAAAAATAATATAGCGAGATATGAAAGGAGACTTGAGACGGTTGGATTGTTTCAAAAAATGTTTGTATGTGCGCAGTGGATGCTTAAACCACTTTATATTTGTTGGACCAGTTTTCTTTAGAGAGGAAGATGGAGTAACCACTTCTACTTTATTGAAGTGGTTCTTTTGGAGAGGAAGAGATCACTCTATATGGGAGTGTTACTGGTTTGGCAAGGTTTCCATATTGGTGAACTGTAGATATCAAATTACCTATTTGTCCTTCATTTTCTAGTATGTCAATTTTGTACATTTGATTTTTATGGTTATCTATTCAAACATATATTAATACAGATATGGATATGAAGCTTTCATTTCCATGAAAAATATGCACATAACTTCAACACTCTTCAACCCTCTATAATTTTACAGATTAACTAGTGATTGGCGTCCCATTCCTTCTGCCATTCTAATTTTATCATTTCATGTTGGTCTTTTATTCATATGTCGCAATTCTAGGTAAATGTAAACCTGGAGCCCTTCAATCACCACTGGAACTTCTTGATAAGAAAATTCGCCTTCAGTACTAATTGTTGAAGATAAGTAAAGGAACAATTTTTTTTTTCCAAAAAAGAGTCGTTAGGGACTTTATTTCTTTTTATCTCTATGACGTCTTGAAAGCGTTTAACCACGACATTTTCCATCTTTCTCATGAAATTTGGAAAGGGTTGAGTAAAGCAACAAAGTAGATGAGACAGCTAATGTAGCAGCTGTGGCCAGCATACGAACAATGGAGTTGTGGCCTGGATTGGATGTCTCTAGCTTTAACTTGGCCACCTCGTGGTCCTCCACATTTATCATATGTCCGTTTCAATCTGTTTGTGACGGTACATGTGATGGCAACCTTCATCACATTCTTCACTTTGTATTCAAAAGTTCTCATCATGCTACACTTCTTGTGCTTCTTCTATCAAATCCTCCCAAACTTATTTTAATTTCCATAGTCCATACTGTGTCTCTAACAAATTACTATATTTCCGATCAGTCCCTATTAGTGTTTAGTTTATCATTTTATTACTTTTGCTTATTTTTATATGCAAAGCTCAGTCTTGTCATTAAGTTAAGATTCCCTAAATATGGCACTTGGTTTTACCCATTAGTAAACTACTAATTAGATGTTGATTGATGGTAATGGCTGAAAACTATAGCACTAATTTCACCTAAAACCACATTAGAAACAGCATCCATCACAATTAATAGGATGTGAAACTTTTAACTAAAAGGACTATGTTGAGGATATTTTCATTTTTTTGTTGAGAAATATGTAATGTCAATAGTTAATAACGAGAGGCAAGAAAAATATAATCCACATAATGTTTCAAAAACTAATTTATAATTTTGTTAGGTTAACAGTAAATTTTGAAGAGAAACTCGAAAGCATAAGACGTTGTAAATTATGATGGGGATAGGTTGGCATTTTGGATAATTTTAGAAAAGCTAAACCAAATTAACATAGCTGATACCTGAAAGATGAAGTGAGTAACGTAATTGAAGCACAAAACTGAATTCATCATTATCTCGACACAAGTACAAGCCTTGACAATTGGCCCACAGTTATATTTTAATTCATATGCAGAATTTGTGGATTAAACACCAATGAAAATTAAAGATAATACGCATCATTTACATTCCAGGAAATTATTTTGAGACATTGATTGAAGAAACAAATTAACTTTGGAGATCCAATTTAACCCGTTCTCTTCTCTCCCTCTTTTTTGGAAAGTCAAATAATTTTTATTCTTTCACGTGAAAATTGGGGTCACTCAAAATTGTCTAGTGTATGATCCACTAAAAAGAAGGCTTCACACTAGAACAACGCAAATCTAAGAAATCTTCCAAATCTCAGTCTCAGTCTCAGAGATCCTCTCACTGGTCTATCAACTGGGAATATAAAAAATGCTTCTAACCGCGATTTTTCTGCTCGCTGTAACAGCATTCATGTTCACCATCTTCCCCCCTCCCACCCTCTTGAAAGATCCCCTTCAACCCACACAATTCCTTCTTTCTGTCTTCCTTTTCATCTAAGCCTCGAAAAGCTCTCTGATCATAATTCCTCTCTCTCTCTCTCTCTCTCTCTCTCTCTGAAGGACAAGCATTCCACAAAGGCCTTCTAAAGAATACAGCCAACCCAAAAAGTTTGAGAGAGGGAGAAGGGGAAAAAGCAGCCTCCGAGAAAGGAAGCAAGGCAAGCAAGCCAAACCCTTTTCTTCAACTACTCTCAATTTTTGCATTCATGGGCTGCTCAGCCTCAAGACCCATCACCATTGTCACCGAAAACCCAGACGACCGCTCTTCTTCTCTTGCTTCTTCTTCTTCAGCTTCACACTCCTCCAATTCTTCACTACCAGTTCCCAGAGCTCTTTCTCTCCCAATGCCTCTTGTCCATCACCCTCCTACTAGAAAGGGTGACACTCACCACCTTGTCTCCCTCACCTCCACCACCTATGGTTCTCTTCTCCTAATTGACCGATCCGACCTTAAAAACCCTAACTTGAACCGCCAGGATTGTCATGTTGAGTCCCAATCTCCATCCCATCTCACCAAAAGCTCTCAAAACAGAGCAAACCAACCAGAGGTAGAGCAGTCATCGTCCCCAGACTCTGTTATCAACACTTGGGAACTCATGGATGGCCTGAATGATGACTCCGATGACACTACCAAGCCTCATTCGTCCATTTTTGACCGTCCTATGGGTGTTTCAAATAAACCCAGTTCATGCAGGTACACAATGTTTGATGGGTCTGCAAAGAAACTGCTTGATTCGTTTGAATCACTGAAATCTTCAGAAACTATTAAGGAAAAATCTTCCCCGTCGTCGGCAAAGAAGCCGCTTTGGCAACATTTATCTGAGGAAGCTTTGCTTGCTAAATTGGACCCAAGTGTGGCTTGGAGTTATCGGCGAGCACTGTCATCCAGGCAATTAGGCAGCAACCTATCCAGAGGTGTCAGGTCAATGGGGTCTAGCCCTTTGGGTACTTCATTTTCTAACAATTTGTGTCGTTTACCGGTCACTGAAGACAGAATAGTGGTTTATTTTACAAGTTTAAGAGGAATCCGAAAGACCTATGAAGATTGCTGTTCAGTTAGAATGATATTGCGGGGATTTAGAGTTCCAGTAGATGAAAGGGACATCTCCATGGACTCATCCTATAGGAAGGAATTGCAGAATGCGCTTGGGGCTAAAGCAGTGATCTTACCACAGATCTTTATTAGGGGAAAGTATGTGGGAGGTGCAGAGGAAATTAAGCAACTAAATGAAGCTGGAGAATTGGCGAAACTCTTAATTGGCTTTCCTATTCAGGATCCTGGGTTTGTGTGCGAGTGCTGTGGAGATGCCAGATTTGTGCCTTGCCCAAATTGCAATGGTAGCAGGAAGGTATTTGAAGAACAAGAAGGAGAATTGAGAAGGTGCACGGATTGTAATGAGAATGGCTTGATAAGGTGTCCAGGTTGCTGCTCATGATTGTGGCTTGTGGGTGACTATTACGGATCCAAATCTCTTTTTTGAATCTGTAATCATAAGTTTTAACAGCTATATTACCACTATTAATGCCTTCAATTCCTACTTGTTCTAGGCCTTTTGGTTGATATTTGTTTATTTCAGACTTCTGCTTTTTTTATTGTTCATTGCCTCTCTGAACAGCATAAAATAAAAGTGACATGTTCTGTGTGAATGTTCTTTGATCCAATTTCAAGTGTTTGAAGTTATGTCCTTTTATGGCATATCAATTATCAAGGAGGCTGAAAGCCCAACAGTAGAAATACAAGCAAGGGTTTGGACGGGACAACCATTGTCATACCATTTAAAAGATAAAAAACAGAAGCTACAATATGCAGAAGGAATAGGTCTCAGGGATTAATGATCTGTTTCCGCGTTTGTGCTTGTCACCTTTTACTAAAATGGGCTATCCAGATTCCAGAGGGTCAATATCATAAGTTGGAGACTTGGAGCTATATCTTGCTACAGTCGTGTCACGTTCAGCAAATTGGATGGCTCATCTCATGTGGTATAAACCACAAACATGATGAACCGAACGACAGTTATACTGCATGCCAGGTTCTTGTTTGAAACCAGAAAAAAAAAAAGAGGGAGAGAAAGTTTTAAGAGAAAGAAAGTACAGAATTAGAAACGAACGAAAAGAATGTTAATGAA
>JASKGM010000001.1:8979596-9000045 GCA_034509205.1 Ceratonia siliqua | reverse complement strand
GGGTGGGAGGGTGAGTGACTTCGCTTTGACCTTGATTGTTTGAAGGTTCTCAAAGACAAAGTTTATATGCAAGTAACGCTAACACGTGCAGCTCCTCTCTTTGCTGGACTCTGCAAATGAACAAATAAGTGCCTCTCTTTCAGAAACCTAAAGATACTCACCAATATGCAATAACGTATTCTTACTTTTGGATCGGACGAAATCTTCCAATTACTTTTTCTGGCATCTTCTCACACCATTATAGTTCAAGCTATTTTCTTTTGATTCGAAAATTTGGAACAATAACAAGCAAAATGAGTTTGCCAAAAAAGGGACCCGGGGATAGTTACTAGTTAGAATGTGTACTGCTACTTAACCCATTCTTTTTAATTTCGTTTACTGTTTAGCAATAATTTGAAACTCACGGCAAAATACTGAATTCAAGGCAACCTTGGCGCAAAATGGACTGCACTTTTCTGGGTATATCCCTTGTCCTCTCTATCTCTCGTTTGAATTTCTGTGGAATTTGAACCACCTTCCATCAATGTCTTTTCTATTTGGTCTTCCTCTTTCTACTTCTCTTCTTTCTTCATTTAGTTGAATGTGCTAATTTCCGTGATACGTTTCCACACACTGCAGCTTAAAAGTCTTGCATGGTATATTTAAAAAGGAAGAAGTAGATAAGGCATTTTTGTGGTTCTACATTGACGTCATGTTTCAGTGCATATTCTTCCTTCACTATCTTTCATATTTGATCACAGAAAACAAATAACGTCCATATATTTCTGTGAATCTGCATCCACGGAGCAACCCTACCGAGCATGAAGTCCAAGCAGCGACGACTTTGAATCCTTCGGAAGCTCCTAGCTGTGCTAAACTCACAGGTTTTACCTGTACTTTAGTGGAAAAAACAAAAAGGAAAATTATACTTATAGCTTCTAAATATAAAGTCGTCCTACTTTTCCGTTCACATGATTTCTGGGAAAATTAATGGGGAAAAATTTACTTCAATTTTGTGTGGTCGAGTCCTTAAATCAAATCTTTTACTGGTAGCAGATTGTAGATACAATGATATATATATGAGGTTCCAATATGTCTCCTTGCAGGTAAAACTTCACACGATGAAGCAGAGTGCCATGGCTTCTGGTGGATCAAGATCTGTAAGGTGTGTCTGTCCTTCCCTAGGACATTGTGCTGCAAACTTACTCCTAATAATAATTTAGTGTAACTTATGGCACTGCCTCTGTTAAACTTCTTGTTATTGCATACAAACCAATTTCTATGCTTAAGTTTGTTTGAAGCATTTGGCTATTAGTTCCTTCTGGTTTAGCTTTGATTCTAAAATTGTTAGTCATATGTGCTTCCAGGTTTCAGGATAATCTTGAAACTGCGAACTTAACGCCAAGAAAAGAAAGTCACTCATCAGTGCCGGCGTACAAGATGAATGACAAACAGATGGTTGGGAAGGCTACGATAGGCAAGTTCTTGAAGGGAAGAGAACTTTCGAGGGTCTTTTCTGAGGATTATGACGCGACGGAGAAGTTGATATTGGATCCTAGGGGATCTAGAGTAAACAGATGGAACAAAATCTTTCTAGTGTCATGTCTGATTTCTTTATTTGTGGATCCTCTGTTCTTTTACTTGCCAGTGGCTAAGAAAGACAAGTGCATTGATTTATCAGCTAGCATCGGAGTGTCACTCACCATAATTCGGTCATTGGTCGATGCATTTTACATTATTCAGATTTATGTTCGCTTTCAAACTGCTTATATTGCTCCTTCCTCTCGTGTTTTTGGTAGAGGAGAGCTTATTATAGACCCTTCAAAGATTTCATCCAAGTACCTTCAAAAAGATTTCTGGCTTGATGTAGTGGCTGCCCAACCACTTCCACAGGTATGTTACTGATAAACAATATGTATGAAGTTTCTCAATTGTGCCATTGTTTACTTTTCTAATGTCCCTTGCTGAAATAAATTTATGTGGTAATCCAATAATGCTATGGGATGTCTTAGTTGTAAACATGCTGTTGTATCTCTTACACTTTCATATATATATATGTTAGGTGTTAATTTGGGCTGTAATTCCAAATCTAAAGGGGTCACAAATGATTGCTTCGAGGCATATTCTGCGTCTTGTTACCATTTTCCAGTACCTTTTGAGGTTGTATCTTATCTTCCCTCTATCATCCCAAATCGTCAAGGCAAATGGGGTTATGATGGAAAAAGCCTGGGCTGGGGCAGCATATAATCTGATGCTCTATATGCTCGCAAGTCATGTAAGTCGCTGCTTTCTTAACAAAACCGCGAGACTATTGTGAGCTTCAGTAGAATTTCTTTCCAATTTTATGAATGTTTCTTGTTGCTCGATTCAATTCTAAGTTGTTCCTCTGTTTTCAAAAGATTTTAGGATCCTGCTGGTACCTCTTGTCAATTGAACGGCAGGAAGAATGTTGGAAGAAAGCTTGTACCCTTCAATTTCCAGACTGCCGATATTATTATCTTGATTGTCAAAGCATAGGTGACCCAGCTAGGGCCGCTTGGTTCAAATCAAGCAATCTCTCAGGTCTATGTGATCAGAACAGTGGTTTTTTTCAGTTTGGCATTTTCGCTGATGCTCTGACTTCGGAAATTACGGGCTCAAAATTCTTCAACAAATACTATTACTGTCTTTGGTGGGGACTGAGGAATCTCAGGTAACTCAAAGGTTCATGTCTGAGGTTGGATATCAAATCTTAGTAACAAGAAGTTCTTGATCATTAACTATTTTTGCTCTGCACTCAAGTTTGTGATATTCTAACCAGTTAGTTCTATGTTAAATTTGCAGCTCTCTGGGACAGAATCTCTTAACAAGCACTCATGTTGCAGAGATAAATTTTGCTGTGATTATTGCAATTCTTGGTTTAGTGCTTTTTGCCCAGCTTATAGGCAATATGCAAGTAAGTCCAGCTCTTTTCAGTCTTTTTAACAAGATATCTCGTATGTGCTGCGATTTCAAAAACTTGTTATATTTAGCAGATTCCAACTCTGTAACTGGCGGTATATGTTATTTTTAATATCAGGGTTACTTAGAATTTGATTGTGAATTTGCGAACTTTTAATATCAGACCTACCTGCAATCCACCACGATGAGACTGGAAGAATGGAGAATAAGAAGGACAGATACAGAAAGATGGATGCATCACAGGCAGCTACCTTGGGAGTTGAAGCAAAATGTGCGACGGTATGACCAATTCAGATGGGTCGCTACTCGTGGAGTTGACGAGGAAACCATTCTTAGAGACCTTCCTGCGGATCTCAGACGTGACATTAAACGCCACCTCTGCCTTAATCTAGTTCGACAAGTGGGTCTTACTTTTTCTAACGTGTCCTTTCATTGACACAGTTTATTGAATTATGGTTATGGAAGTTTCAAATAAGCTTCTCATGCAGTGTTCCCATCCTAATCAAAACATATAAATAAAAGTGGACTTAAAATTGGCACATGGCAGGTACCACTATTTGATCAGATGGATGAGAGGATGCTAGATGCAATATGTGAAAGACTGAAGCCTTCTCTGTGTACCCCAGGCATTAGCCTAGTTCGTGAAGGTGACCCTATCAACGAGATGCTCTTCATTATCCGAGGTCGCCTAGACTCTTATACAACCAATGGTGGCCGAACAGGGTTCTTCAATTCTTGCCGAATTGGCCCTGGTGACTTCTGTGGTGAGGAGCTCTTGCCATGGGCACTCGACCCTCGTCCAAGCGTTGTCCTTCCTTCCTCAACTCGCACAGTGAAAGCCATCACCCAAGTGGAAGCTTTTGCCCTCATTGCAGAGGACTTAAAATTTGTAGCCGCCCAATTCCGCAGGTTACACAGTAAACAACTGAGGCACACGTTTAGATTCCACTCTCACCAATGGAGGGCATGGGCTGCCTGCTTTATACAAGCAGCTTGGCTTGCGTATAAAAAAAGAAAAGAGGCAAGTGAGCTGAAGAAAAAGGAGAATTTGATAGCCCATATGCCTGAAACTGCCATGGAATATTTCTCTGCACCTCTGCAGCCCCCTATGGACTCAAGGGTTCAAATGTATCGAAAGAAAGGAGGGAGCTTGCGATACGGTTCTGAACTTGACATACTTGGTTCATTAAGGAAGCCCCTTGAACCAGACTTTACTATCGAAGATAGGTGAAGAATTATATAAAAGGTTTCACTTTGAAGAAAACCTGCTAACCAGTGTGTAACAGTGTATGTTTTATATATGTATCTAGATATTCAGGTTTGCTTACAATAAAATCTGTGAACAGGGGCGAGGACCATTAATGGAGTTTGCGCTGCTTATTACTGTACATTTTTTAGTGCTCAAGGATTCATGTCTTAGAGTAGGGCCAACGACTGAAATAAAATAGAGCTGAGGCAAAATTTTGAATGCAAGATATTGATGAAAATTGTAACTTCGTTGGTGTACAAAGCTCATAGTGAAATATAATGATATATGGCAAGAGAATTTGGATATTTATTAAGTGTTTTTTTACAACTACATCAATTTTATTTTTCTTAAAAATACTTCTTCTTTTTTGGTTGTTTTAAAATACTTGTTAAAAACACTATATAGCTTTTAAACCTTCTTGGGCCGGATCAATTGGGGGCTGGATGAAAAGAAGATGCATGGTCTAGATATTAGTTTGATGAAGTCTGGGCCTCAGCCCTATGTGACTCTTATGGAACGGAACATCTAGAAAAGGCTTTGAAATTGTACGGCGACGAGCTTTGGCAGACTCATATGTTCGATCCGAACTTGTATAACAACTTGTTGGCAATATATATTTAAAAAAAAAACATGATACGAACAACTTTAAGCATGTTGGACCTTATTCCCCACTATTTGGCGGGGTGTCAAAAAGTTTGATAGGGTGAATTTCATGTAAAGAACTAGTGTGTGGGCCCATAAAGTGCTTGAGACAAGCAGCAAGAACGGAATCATGGAGGCATGGAAATCTTGATGCTTTTTTTGACCACCGCTGCCATAAGTTTAATCCCACATTCTTCAACCCAATTACCTTAACAAAGGTTATTTCAAACCCTTCTGTATTATTAAAATTATTAGTGATAGTTGGTATAAGGGTAGAAGCATATATCATGCAAATTTGTGCAAAGTGGCGACAGCCGTAAGTTTTGAATAACATATATTAAGGGTAATGATTAGAGACAAGTACATATGTTCTAGGAAATCTGTCTTGCAACCCAAGCCAACAGCCAATTAAAAACCTTAATCCATGCAACAAAATTAAACAAACTTATTCATTCACTGTCACACTGCTACTTTTACTCCATTAATCTCATTCCAACAGAGCTGTACTACTACCACTATATATATATATATATAGACTTATTAGACCCCTCCTCAGCTCTTCTTCCACCACCCATGATAGTACTATTTAAGTTGCCAATCAGTACTATTATTCGAATCAATAAACAAATTAATTTAAGGTGAAAATTTGGTGGAAGCAGCTTTGGCGGTGCTGAGGATGTCAGTTGAGGTCTCACTTTGTCTCATAAATGGGTGACACATAGTCCTTAAGGAAGCCATATCAGCTGCACTTCATGTTCAAATGTCACCTTTTGCTTTTGTCTTTTCTTCCCAGTTCCCGTATCATCTCTCTCTTCATTTATAAATTATCATTTTATGTGATTCAAACAGATTCGAATTCGGTTCTATTAGGTTCAATTTAATTTTGATCATATAATAGCCAGCAGAGATTTATTTGTAGATACATAACTGCTCTGCTTATACTTAACTGCATCATTCAATTTGGGTTTCCGCTTAATATAAATAATTTACGTCACAAATATCTGCAACTTCTTATTGCTCCCCATGAATCTGGAATGCTTGCAGAACAAGTACTATAATGTGGCCCATTCCACCTTTCAAAAAAAATTATTGCGTCTTCTAGTCATTTGGTTAAATATTTAAGAGAAAGAAACTAAATGGTCCTAAGCTTAAAATGTGCCATACTTTTCCAGTTAATTAATTAATAAACATGAGTTGAACATAGGATATATCTATCACATTTTTAAATGTTCTCGTTTGAATGCAATCAAAACCACATGCTACCCATCTGATTATAACTATCATTGTTCTTCGCTTTTGAGGACAATTTGTTTGACCAAAGCCATTCAACTTGATAGTTGCATATCAGCACAAGTTTGAATAGAACAAAAAACAAAGGTTCCTCTGTGAATAACGTGGGAATAATAATGTTTTAAATTGAAAAAAGTTGCTGATTTTTTGAAAGAGAAGTCAAAGATGTCCCTCCAAAACTTCTCCGTAGTTAAAGAAGCTTTTAGCTGTCTTGTGTAGTTGTGTTGTTAGCAACGCAGAGGTTTGCAAATTACAAATTAACGCAGTCAATCTTAATCATTTTCCTAGGAAGGATAGAATTTAGAATTCTAATTCCATTTGCAAATCTAACCTCATGATTTCATCTAAAGCAAAGTGTTTAATTAGCCGAAGCGTTTTGTTTGTCCTTTTATATATACATCCGATGAATAGAAAAAGTAAAAAAAGAAGGCTGTGACTATCTTATAACTTTAAAATTTTGATTTTGATTTTGTTATTTTTATTTTTTTAATATTAATTAATTATTTTTTATATAACATATTTTAAAAAATGTTGAATTTCTTTTTAGAATTATTTATTTATAAATAAATAATACAAAAAAATTATGAATAAATAATGTAAATAAATATAAAAAATTCAAAAATATATATATTATATCAAAAAATAATTAATTAATATTAAAAATAACAAAATAAAAAATTAATACAACAACACTGACCTTATAATCTTAAAATAGGACTATAAATAGTCTTCAGGACTAGAAAAAAAATTAGCATTGGGGGGCTGGAAAGCAAAGCTGATTATGTCGTCAAATCCTCCACGAAATTAGGCTTTGTTATAAAAACCATTTGGCAATTGCATGCAGGTAATGAGAATCGTACTCTGCAGTTGCATGAAAGAGATGAGAAATGATGAAAGGTAAGGATAGAGTGGGAGATTGACAGTAGACAGGGATAGGGTCAGGTCAGGTGGTGATAGTGGGTCATAGTGGGGTGTAACGTGTCTATACTCAATGGAATGGAGGCTATTGTGGAGGACTTTAATGCTTACACTGTCCCATGGCATATCCTGATATCCGAGGGTAAGCTAGGTATGGCCAGCTGAAAGTCAAACCCACTCAATGCAGAAATGGCAGGGCTTTTGTCTTCTTCTCCCGCCGTAAATATCACACCTTTGCTTTGCTTTTGCTCTTACAAGATTCCCAACAACTTTCGGATTGTAGAAGGATTATGTAGTCACCTGTCGGCTTTCTTTCTCAATTTAAACTCCTTTATTACTCAACTTAATCACAATTATATATATACTCATTGCATCTTCTTATATATATTTGACCAAAACTATTTCCACTTTGAACATCTTCTCTGATATATCTCCACAAGATCAGATAGAATTGATTTTCTCCATAAACTTTAAGGATAGACGAGCAATGGTAAATCAAATGCGAATGTTCCATTTAATTTAATTTAATTTGTTCATGCACTTAAAAGTCTCTTCCAGGGAACTCCAAGGTACTTGAGATATATTAATCCCATGTGAAGCTTCAACTTGGTACAGGCTAGGGGACAAGATGAAGACAAATAGCATATTAAAATATTGATATTATTTCTTACCATGAGCGGTCCAAATCAAGGTGAAGTTTGCATAAAACTAACAAGTTTGTTTCGTACAGTGTAAGAAATGGCTTCAATTATTGTCCCTGAATATGCATGTCATATCCAACAACGAACCCATTTTCTTCATTCTAAGGATTGTGTTCGTGAATTTCATGATGAACGAATGCCTCTTTAGTCTTGTTATCTTTATTAGCTAGTAGTTAGTTATATGTGTATAATCTAATCTAATATATTCTTGTGAATAATGCCGACTTAATAACAATAAAGTTAGCTTAAGTAGTGACAAATGCAAAAGGTTTATTTCAAAGCAATGCACGCAGATATATCTGATTGCCAAAGTTGAAAAAAAAGGTATAAAATAAAAAAGGAAAATTGTCCATACGATGCAGTAGAAGTGCCCGAGGATAATTTAAAAAAATCATGGAACCCTTTTGAAAAAGTGAAGAGAAGCAAAACAAACTTTTGGAAAAACATGACCCTCCTATTACCAACATCACTTTCCTACTCTTTAACCTATAATTAACTTAACACCCTTGCTTTGTTGGGAATAAACATAGAAAAGCAGTAAATTAAAGCAGATTAATTAAGACTTTCGAGTCTAAATGTTCGCTTTGTTTTTGGGAAAGACTCAATAGGGCCATTCCCTTGATCGCTCCACCTTTAGGAGACGTACCGTGCAAAGTTCAATCAAAAACATGCATGATACCAACCAATTAGTGATTTCAATTTGTGAAGAGATATAGGATGAAATGGGTGAAGGGTTGTGTTTCGGAGAGTTGGAACTTTTTAAAATCAATGTGTACTAACTTTATTTTCTTTTTATTTATTTAACTGCAGAGAACTCTAACTCTGTCCGTAGCAGGCTAGCAGCACCCGAAGATAAAGCGAAGAACACGTACAATCTTTCGTGGCGGAAGCTCTGGACAAAATGCGCCATGGCCCCATTAGCATATTGAGAGGATAAGAGCCACTCATCCGGCCACGTTTCGAGATCTCGGCTTGTGTAAGTTAGTCACTAGACAAATGAACGTGAGTTGTATGCCTTACACAATCATTACGTCATCACAAATTTCTTATAAATTTATTTGAACAATCACCTTTTTTCTTTTTTTTTTTCAAATTTAGTACATACTCTTTTCTTATCTCTTTTATTTTATAAATAATTTGTGAGATCACATTTGTAAAAATAGCATTTAAGGTATGACTTAAACAATTGTTTGGTACTTAAATTACTAAGCGTTTTCTATGCTACACCTCTATTTTTGAAATTATAATATAATATTTTTATTTTTATTAATCATACTATTCATTCAATAATTTTTTAAGATATAATTTTTTTAAGTAAAAAATATATAAAAACATTTCCAAAAAAGACATGATATCAAAATAATTAATTAATACTAAAAAAATTAATTGAGAACCCAAAAATAGAAGTGATAGCATAGCAACCACCATATATAGTTGTTAATTCTACAAAATTAAGTATTTTTTAATACGTATTCATAAAATATCAAAGTCTTATTTGTGTGATATGGTTATAAATCATGAAATAAAATATGTCCAACAAGTTTTTATCTTCAAAAACAACGTACTTATATCAATGTCCTATACGAACATATATTGAGAAAATTATTTATTGCATTTTTATATAATATTCAGTAATATTTATATCTTTTAATGATGCTTTATTTATATTTTAGTTTATATGATAAAATAATATTAATAAAGAATATTAACGTCATTAGAATAATACTCGTCTTATAACAAAAAAAGAAAAGGGTAAAAGTATCATGAAATAATAAATAATAAGAAATAAGAAATTGATACAAATGTAAGAACTTATATATGAAGGATAAAATTTATAAAGTTATGGTAATTCTTTAAATTATAGCTAAAACAAAAAAAATATGCTTTTTCTTTGTGTTGTGATGCTTCTCGTGATTCACTATGCCATTTCATAAATTATTGCTATAGTTGAAAATTACATTTTGTATAAGAGCAAGAGTTTACTTTTCTTTTGGGAAATAAGTTTTATTTTAAGAACTAAGTTAAATTTAAAAAAAAAATCAAAAGATTTGTTCTTTTACTTTTTTTTGTTTTTCTATTTTGTTTTTTGAATTATTGTTATAAACTTTTATTAAAATTGTTTATTTTTTAAATTATTTTAAATTTTATCTTAAAATAAAAAATATAGAAAATTTAAAATTAAAATCCTCAAAAGAGCAGGATAGTAAAAGCCTTTTCCTTCCCATCATCACATGTCTTTGCAAATTCCCTTTCAAATATAATAAGTATCATCATTATTTCATTCATCTTGTATGATCATTCTTTTGAAAAAAAAAAAAGTATTTATCATGATTTACTAAATCATTATTTTCATGATAGAATAACAGTACGATATAGTTTTTGAATATAAAAAATATTTTCTGTACTCTTAATATACTAATATTTTACCTCCATGGTAATATTATCAATGAATAAATACATTTAATAATTAATTATATTATTAAATAAATAGAATAGAGTGGACATTATGTATGTTATCGATGACAAAACATCAATAATGTCTGTTGATGTGTTTTCAAGGTGGGAAAACTGCGAGGAAACTTTCAAAGCTGACTATATTTAAATTATGAGTGGTCAAACAAATCACGTTTATTATATAAATTTAAAGTATTTATTTTGGTCAAAAATGAATTTTTTATAATTTTTTAAAAATGAATTCATTTGTTATTACTTGAATAACATGGAGAAAATTCTTTTTTATTATTTGTTTAATTTAAAAAATATTTTATCATTTAAAATAAGATTGAGATAAATTTATTTAAACATTTTTAAAAATATTATATATAGATTTATTTTTTTATTTTGTGTCTTAAATAATTTTAAAATAATGATATATAATAATCTTAAAAAGAAATAAAATATCATTTGAAGATATGATACTGTAGAAAAGAATAATTTATTCAAAAAATAAGATTTAAAAAAATTTTATGCTATCCCATAGGTTAGCGCATACACCGTGAGCTGGGTAGAAAGCGTATAAAATTTATATATCTATTTACAATAATTTTTTTAATAAGTAATATACAATTTGATTTTATAAGAAATAATAATTTATTTATATTAATTAAATAAAATAATTTTACAATGAATAAATATAATTTATATGAATGAAATTTATTTATTTTAATATTAAAAAAATTATACGATGACTAAGATTAATGTTCAGAAAGTAATTTTTTCTTTTAAAAATGAGAAGTTACTTTTCACCTTAATGAAGAAAAATAGAATATTATTTTTTATAACTAAGAAAATATTTTTCTATTATTTTTTAAAAAAATAAGCATCAAAAAATTAAAAATTATTATTTTCGATTGAATCAAAAAGATATAAGCAAATAATTGTGTTAATAAGAAGCAGTGATAGTGATACCAAAACTGTAAATATAAGGTGAAAAGTAACTTATTTGAATAGCAGTGGCGGAGACTGGAGTTGAGAGTTTCCAAGTTATGCACGCCACAGCCAGTGGAGTTCAGTGAACTGAAGGTAAAGAGGAATGCAGAAGCACAATTACCACTCTTTTTGTTTGGTGAAATCGTGGCCGTCCTCGATCGGACGGATTCTATATACCATGTAGCCCTTCTCCTATTATGTAACCTTTTTTTTTTGAAGTTGGTATAGAAGAAATTGAATGTGTAAGAGAGATGAAGAAACAAGTTAGGCAACAAGAAAATAACGCCGCCCCTGTTGACTGTTGTATAATTTATTTTCACCATACTGTGTCTGCAAGTGCAACAGAGAGAAGCCAGAAAGTTATGGGTTTTGATGAGAAAGATGATGCATTGGAAAACGAGTGCTGTGAAGAAACAGGTCGGGCGATGGTAGGACTGGATGGTCACACTCTGTTAACCTTCACATGTTCACGAACTCGTACCCCATTCCCTCTCTTCTACCTATTTATGTTGGAACGCCAATTTGAAACACAGAATTGTCTCCCCAATACACTACTCCCATTCAAATATCTGCACAATTGTCTTTTAAACTTCTAATTAGTCTACTCATGATGACTTTCTTTCAAGATGAAGTTAAAACTCTGTCTTTTTATGACATCACATCAGTTACAGAATCACCAAAAATATTGTCACTTTCTGTGCATAATTGAATATATACTCAACAGTGAGACTATAACGACGGGCTAGTTACAATGTACTCATTAGGGGTTTCTTGTTACATCTCTATCCCTTCGCAGACGGACGAGCTGATAGATTTCCAACTAAGGTACACTGGCCAAAAACCTTGAACTCCAGAAGGCTGAGGAGGTATTTCAGAAAAATCCCAAGTATTTACCTTTTATTTAAGGCATATATTTATATGTTTTACCATCAAATAAGTCCAGTTTGACAGTTGCAGTGTTTGTCTTAAGGTTAATCATATCATATATACTAAATCAAGACAAACAGTATACTCACTATCACACAAAAACATGCTTTAAACGCATGCGTGGGGGTTCACATGAATTTTTATACATAAGCTCAATCCCCCATTAAGAAAGAGTGATTACGAGTTTACAATCTCTAAATATGGAAGTAGGCAGGAAGTAAACAATAAAGACACAAGAACAGCCAGAAAAGGCTGTTTTGGGATTGGAGCCTTAAAAACTAATTGAATAAGCATTGGCTTAAAGGCAGGGGTTTAGTTCTAGTAATCCTGGTAATTCAGACATAAACATAAAGTCAGCAATTGATTAAGAAATGGGTTTTAGAAGAATGGTTTAAAAATGGAATAGAGTCATGGCATTTTGGAGAGAGAAGTTGGATAGGTGGAGAATGTAGATAAATGGGCATGGAGACAAGATGCTTGAAGAAATGTGGGAGAGAGAATATGGGGAATGGAAAAGGGGCGTGTGAAATAAATACCAGATGTTTCCTAAGCGTTGAACAAGTGTGTCGAGTAAGGGAGGGTGGATGAGAGCACGGAGGAATACGGCACTACCCCCCAACTATGTTTTCTTATTCAATCATCAATGCCCAATGCTCAATGGCAGCTCCATCTCAAGTAACCTCTGCTATTACCCATAACTTGCTCAGTATAAACTAATTATTTGCAACACAAAACTGAAATAAGAAAATCTGTCAGAATTGCCCATTCTCGACAATTAATTAATCATAGCATCCTCACAATTTTCAATTTTTTTAAACAATCTAAAGGTCTTTTCTTTTCTTTTCTACCCCTGCTTTTGATGCTGAGCCCCTTTCTAATTCAAGAAGAACCTAATCATAGGTAAAAGAGAGTAGGATAAAATCAAAAGCATTCTTTTATTGTAGGTGTAAAGCAAAGAAAGTGACTTACCCACTTTTCTTTAGTTTAGCATTTGTCAATTTTTATTAGTTGAAAAGTTAAGGATGAATGAGTTTGTTAGTGACGCAGGCCTCTTATAGATAGAGCCCTGACTCCTGAGTATGATTTGTTGAACACTTTTAGCTAAGTATCAATACAAAAGAGAACAAGTGGAACGGCAGGGAGGGCAACACAAAGTGGCAGTGTTGCGCACATAATTGGCACTATTTTCACTCGTGATTTGCGCTCTCACAACTTATTTCTTGTATAAGCCCCAGCCCTCCTCATTCTCATTACACCTCTCAACTCGCACACCCCACCAATGATCAAAATTTCAGATGCTGGAATTCTATAACCTTCACGAACTTTGGCCAAAAAGAAAACACACACACACACAACCCTCGTAAAGAATGTCCTTTTGCTTTTGTTCTTCTTTCCCTTCTGTCTACCAAAAAAAAAACCCTCGTAAAGAATCTCTAGGTACAAAACGATAAATTCACAACAATCATTACAACTCATCGAACTATCATAAACCATTACCCAATATTGTCTTTGAAATCAATGGTTGTAGAGACATCAGACATGGTATACGATATTTCATGAGTTCTGGCACTTCACTTTCTGATTTCTGTTAGGTAATAGTTGTCCTGTTTCAAGAAAAGTACTTTGATCAACAGCGTTGCCCTTTGTACAGAACAAAATATAGATTCCCCTGAGTCCTGATAAAAAAAAGCATATATAAGTAGGCATAGAAATATTTTTTAAACAACATAACAGTATAGAAATTTAAACCAAAAACTTCATGTAAATTTTCTTAATTCATCAGCGCTTCCGTTTAATCTTTAATATTAGGATTTTAGGTAGGGACCACAAGAACAGTAGTCCACGCGTGCCAAGGGTATATATGTCAATGTGTGGGTTTGGGTGAAAGCGTGCTAAGGCACTCACCTGCGATGGGGTCTATAGTTTATAAATAGGCTGGAGGAAGAGTAGTGTTTAAGCAAGCAAAGATTGTTGTTCATACTTGTATTTTTCTATGATATATTTATGAGTTTGAAATCATAGAGCTAGCCGCTAGGAGTGAGGTTCTTGTGTTTGAGAAAGAGAAGCGCTTCTGATTTGCAAAGTACTGTCAGAGGTTGAGTGAGACAAATAATAGAATACCTAAAACACTTGTTCATTGCAATGGAAATGGAGAGTGAGACAACTCTGTCAAAGTTTAAGAGGATTTGTGTGTTCTGTGGGAGCAGCCAGGGCAAGAAGAGTAGCTATCAAGATGCTGCCATTCAGCTTGGCAACGAGTTGGTATTGATGCTTCTCTCTACAATACATGTTGTTTTCTTTCTCCTTTGCCATATTTTAGCCTTGTTAAATTCTGCATTCGTTCGGTAAACTCACTGTGTTCATGACAAGTTTGGGACTTGTTCCTCATCTTCTGCAAATCCAAGTTTACATAGATTCCGTTAGACTCGAGCTTTGTTGCTTAGTTGAGTTTGTATCTATTACATATTTCATGCAAAATACGTTGTTTCTTCATCATAGCCAAACGAACTCCGAAGTATTTTGAATGAGATATCAAATTTGCTGAGTTTTCTAGCAAATGTCTAGATATCTGTTACCTTAAATCTTTCTGAGCTTGATTCTCGCTCTTTTTCTTTATGTATGCTATTACCTGAGTAGCTCATGAGTAGCTCTGGACTGAACAGTTCTACGTACTTACAAGTGTCCTCTCCTAAGTAAGCGTTGAAGAATCATTTTTTATGCTTTTTCCTTTTACTCTGAATTGGACTTCAACCAGGGAATTGTTTTCCAGAAGAGTCATCATAAATACATTTTCTGACAGCATACTATTAAAGCCAATCTTGTTTGCTTTGTTAATTAGTCTTTATGGACTGATTAAATAAATGGTCTCTGAAGGTCTCAAGGAACATTGATTTGGTTTATGGAGGGGGAAGCATTGGTCTAATGGGTTTAGTTTCACAAGCAGTTCATAATGGCGGTCGGCATGTCATTGGGTATGATTATTGTTATCTTTTCCTCACCATTCTATTTTCCGTTTTTCTCTTTCTTCCCCGAAGATGTTGGGAAAAAGGAAGATCAAGAAAACAGAGTCAATGAGTAACTACTTAGCTTATGTTGATTTCTATCTCCATTGACACTGTTTTTTGTCATTGTATTGTCTCATGCAGAGTCATTCCCAAGACGCTCATGCCTCGAGAGGTATGTCTGCTCCAGCCAGAAGAAAAGCTTAAAGTCTTTTTCTTCTCATAATATAGTATTGCAATTTGTATTTTTTATTTGATTCTCCTCATCAAGGATCAAACTGGATTTTGTTCTTCTTTTATATATATATATATATATTTCATGCTTTTTACCTCTGATTCCATTTTATATTCTTGTATTCCAACTGGCTACGTCTTCTTTGTTCAGTGTCTTCTTCATCTTTGGCTAAGCCTTCCTCCTGGGTTATGCTTCTTGTCAAAGCTTTCTATTTTACCGTTTTGTCATTAAAGATTGTTTCTTTGGCTAATACTTAGCAGTCTCATCAACAACTGGAATAGCTGGCACTACTGCATCTGCATCTCTTCTCTTTTTCTGTGTCTTATTTGCAATTTATTTTATCTTTATACGTTCAGCTGATCAACTCTGCGGTTTCTTCTGTTTTACATCTTTGGCTTGTAATGGGCCAGAATTCTTACTTTTTTTTTCTTCTTAAATGTTAAGTCTCTTAAGTAATAAATTACCTAAAGCTAGGTTAAATGTATCGGATATTCTACCGTTCCTGCAATGCTCATCATTACTTAACTGCACAATACTCCAAATCATCTGCCATCTTTCTCTCTCTAAATTTGACTTGCTCTTCTTTTTTGTTTCGTCTCTTATGCCTTGGTTCCCTTTTAATTTGCAGCTCACTGGTGAAACAGTGGGAGAAGTGAAGGCAGTGGCAGATATGCACCAAAGGAAGGCAGAGATGTCTAAGCATTCAGATGCCTTTATTGCCTTACCAGGTTAGCGTGCACATATCCTTTGGCACATAAACAAAAGTAGAACGATCAAGATTATTTTAGTTTTCTTGTTCTAGCATGTAGCATTGACCAGTGTTTGATGACATTTTCCCGTTGATCTCTCGGTTCTACTTGCTTTTATAACAAACTGCTTCTGGCTGAAAGTCGAAATTGTTAACCAAGTAGTTGTGTATGATTTGGAAGTCATTCATAATGGATAGGGTCGAGTAGCCCTCCACTGATGAGTTGCAACATTGAACCATGCAGGAAATATAACTGGGACGGGATTTTTTTAATAGTATTAATCATGGGATCAAAACGTCTTCTGTGCCACTATTATAATTCAATTCACTGCGGTAAAAACAGTAGTTACTTCGAACTGCAGAGTCCAACAGCTTTCCTGATTTTCTTTTACATAACCCAAGGCTATGATTAGAGACTAGAGAGCAACCAGTCAAACCTAACTCTTGACCTGGACCCCTGAACTTACACTGAAAAATAGAGCTTTGAGGCACTGAGCAACTGTGCTTCTGGTTTCATACCATTTTTCCCTCTACTTTAGTCCTGGGAACCGTGACGTGATTGTACCAAATCGCCTGCCAAAGATAGGGAACTAAAGCAAAATAAGAACTTCACTATATCACTTTTCCGACTAGCACCCGCACCTGACGGGGAATAATGCTTTACTATTTTGGAAGACTTATCAGAGTATTCTTGTCGTCCTAAGTAATTGAGTGCTGCTGAAAATTTGTAACAGAGGAGGAGGCACGCATTTGCAAAGTTGGTCTCTTCCATCGGGGGTCCCCCCTCATATGAAAGTGGACTCCTCAGGCCACCCAAGGCCAAGCGTGGAAGAGTAAATAAGAGGGAGGGTGGGAAGACCAAATCAATAGATGTCCTCTTAATTGGTGAATCCATTTGCCCTCACAAGGCAAAGAGCACTAGTACATGCAAACAACACAGGGTAATAAATCATAAAAGACACCAGTGTCCAAAGGAAAATAGATAGCAAAACAGTGTCCAAAAGTCAATCAAGTTTCTTAGTCTCCCTTTTCTACTACAGGGCATAAGCTAGTATGTTAGGAATGAATGGTATGGAAAATGAGGAAGTTCATTTGACTTAATTATTTTCAGTATGATGTATATTTTATCATTAAATTCTTGAAGGAACTCATAAAAGTTACATACAGGCGGGTATGGGACTCTTGAGGAGCTTCTTGAAGTCATAACCTGGGCTCAGCTTGGGATTCATGACAAACCGGTAATTGAATTGTCCCAATTTGTTGGCAACCTATATTTTTTATTCATGTCCCAGCTTCATTAGATTTGACATTACTCGTAGGTGGGATTACTAAATGTTGATGGATACTACAATTCTTTGCTGTCATTTGTTGACAAAGCTGTGGAAGAGGGATTTATTCATCCAAATGCCCGCCACATAATTGTATCAGCTCCAACACCAAAAGAGTTAATGAAGAAATTGGAGGTAATATGATTAAAATCCTCATTTAGATTTTAGACTCTCTGAAAATGCAAATTGTTTATCTATAAATGATTTCCCCTAATTCATTTTTAATCTTGCCAAGGTTCGTGGGCATTGCATCTCTTTTTAGTTTGATTCTAACAATTTGACGTAGCTTTCCTTTGTAGCTCACTCTCATGTCCCTTTTTAATCAAGTGCCTTTGATTTCACATCTCTTTTTAGTGCTTTTATTTTTCTTCTGCAGAACTATGCAGATCTATAATGTGAAATCAGAAAATGATATATTCTTTATGTTTAACTCTCAGGATTACGTGCCCTGTCACGAAAGTGTTGCTCCCAAGTTGAGCTGGCAGATGGAACAGCTTGGTTATCCTCAAGAGTATGATATCTCAACGTAAGTAGGGTTTACTTCATGTGCACGGAAGACAGACCAAATAGAATTATTATGGAGGTGGAAGAAGCTAACTGGGAAAATCAGTATTGTGCCTTTGTAGAATAGTGGGGTTGACCTGATTATGTAAAATCGTATTGTTCCTGATCTGTTGTAAGTAGTAAGGGCTTCAGATCTTAGTCTTCAATGTGAAGTTGCCAACTAATGTTTATGCACTTGCTTTCAATGTACTTTGACGGTTTCCCGATATTCTCGTTGCCAGCCCTTCACCCCACTCTGTTTTATTTATAGATTATTTATTTTAGGTGAGCAAAGTGGGAAACAAGAGCCACTTAAGATGAATGGAGAACAAAACACCTGAGTTGATGGGGGAATGAACAGAAACTATGGTTCAGTTTGAATCTAAGTTAATAACTAAGAATGGGACCAATCATACGCGAGAGAGATGTTTATGAGCTGTTTAGAATTAAGTGGTTTGAGTTCAAATGATCTTGGAGAAGCAAAGACGAGAGACAAGAGAGAGGCAAGCAGGGCCTATTCTTGAGTGGAAGTGCAATGGCAGGCAGAGTGGAGATTGTCCCAGCAAATGGGACAGTTCCATGTGTTGCAGAGGGTCACTTGGGATTCAAACTAAAAGTGAAGGATCATTTGCACATGCATCTAATAGCGGTCCCAGTATCATTTAACAACTGGCAATGGTTGAAGGATAATCCCAGAAGATGTGATGAATTCCTTTGAAATGAAATGTTGATTGCTGAAGGAAGGCATAGAGGAATTGTTGGGAGCAGAGTAAGATGGTTTGTATGGTATGCTCAATATCTGATATCTGATATCCTAAGTTAAAAGGACAGGCGTGACATTATAAAACTTGCACTGTACTAGGATTAACGTCAGTTTCTGTTCAATTCTCATTCTATGTTGGATAAGGATTAAGGAAAGATAATAACAACATCAAATCCTGGTCTCATCTACATACTTCACCCTATATGGCAATTCTATAAAGTTAATGTTCCTCGTCTTTTTCTCAAATATTACCATTATCTCTTACTAAAATTTGTAAGGGCAATGCTATTTGCGCCAAAAAGTTTGCTCCCCAACATACATGACTTCTATGGATTAGGATCCCCTCCTTTTCTCTCCTTTTTTCAAGAGAAAAGGAGGGTCATTTTCTCCAATAAAACATATATTATAAAATTTAAAAAAAAATTAAAAAAAAAATTAATATAGTTTAAAAGTTTAATTTTATTTTTTTGAAGGTATTTTTTTATTAAACTAATATTAAAGGAAAATTTAAATAAAATATTAATATAATTGTTTATTTAAGAATTTAACCTTATTATTTAAAAAAATTTTATTAACTTAATATTGATTACTTATAAATTAAAATTTATTAATATTTTTTTAAAATTTTATAATATATGTTTTGGAGAGAAAAGGAGGGGATCTAATCCGACTTTTATCATCTCATTCGTTTGCAATTTTCTTTTTGACAAAACAAAACTCAAGTCATCCAAAAGTAACATCTCATCTTTTAGGTCGTCATGGGCGCTTTTTTTTTTGTTACTGGATTAGCCTGTTTTTGGACATCTGGGTAATCGGGCCACAGGCCCATTGTGTATGGCCCATGGCTAAATCCTTCGGTTGAATATATGGTAGAGAATTAGTGTGTTGAAGTGGCACGGTGGCTTTGGCGTTTGGAGCTTTTGAATTTTTGAGTCTTACTCTTCCCTCAATAATGTAAGGCCAATCCATCATTCAGCTTCGTTGCTTCCATTCCTTTGTGCAGTCTGCTTCTGCTTCTTTTCTCTTCCTGCTTATCATTATTTCTTGATTTAAAATGATTCATTCGTTTTCTCTTACTATAATTGTTTTTATAATTCGAAGTTATAAGTTCAATTTCTCACAGTCAAATAAACTGGAAAAAAAAGATAATGTGAAGTAGAGAAAGATTCAAGTGGGGTGGGGACAAGTCATCCCACTTGGTCTTATTTATTAATTACTCATGTTTAATTTTATTATATAAAAATAATAGCGCTATGTAATTTTTTATAGATAACATGATTTTTCAAGATTATTAATGTAAATAAAAAAAGATATTATTTATCTAACAGCGTATATACTCTTAAAATTAACATTACTTCTACACATAACACTTACAAGAATAAAAAATACATCAATATAACAGTTAATTTGTGTAATTGAATGAATCACTAATTTTTCAATAATTATTTAATATATTATAAAGAGAGATATGTACTTAATATTATTTTTAAAAAGGTTAGTATGTATTAATTTTTTAAATATAAAAATTCGTAGTGAATAAATGTAGAAATATTTATATTATTTTTAGTTTATTAAATCAATTAACTTTTTTATTTATATATACTAATATATATGTGTTTGGGGTGAGACTTTATTAGGAAATTTCTAAGCTACCACTATCACCCCCTTTTTTTTTTAATTTTTCTAATTTTTTTGATTTTTTTTAAAATTTTTTTTACTTTTTAAAAATAATTAAGTATTTTTTATCTTATATAT
>JASKGM010000001.1:8965285-8979496 GCA_034509205.1 Ceratonia siliqua | reverse complement strand
TTTGTTACTTTGTGAAAATGGTCCCAGCTTCTCCTTCCATAGTTAGATCATGATGGGACCTCCTTCTCCTGTTTCACTGTTTGGATAAACTGACCCACCAACCTTTTATAGTTTATTCATCCAAACAACAATTTAAATAGTAAAATACTGAACACTAAATAATTATATAGCTGTAACAAAAGTTATCCAGATTATTGAGATATCGGTCTCACTTAATTCACCACCAATTCAACTGTAACTCATTAGACCAAAAAAGATCAACGGCGTTTATTTGGATTTTCAATTTTAAAGTGTTAGTATTACTTGCTGTCTTGCTGCCTGTGCTTAGTAAGTAAAAAGAAGTGTACGTAGAGTCGACGGAAAGGAAATGGGATGGGAATCGATAACCTATTAAAATAATATATATTATATTATATTTTTAAATTATATCTTAATGTATTAGTATATTTGAATATTTATTTATCTTAATTATTTTAATTTATATTTTTAAGGCTTGTTTTTATTTTTTATTTTTTAAATATTATATTTTAAATATTTTTTAAACTTTTAAACTTATTTTTAATTTTTTTTATTATTTTCTTAAAATAAAAAAATATATTTAAATGTATAGATACATTTATATTAAATTTAATAAATATTAAATAAAATATTATTTTTCACATTTACTTTTATATTTACTTATTATTAATATACAGTAAGTATATTAGTGTTACTAATTAAAAAATATTTTGTTGTCAATAGAAAATCAGCCATAATCAGATCTATTAGTAGGAAAAATAAATCTATATTTGCACTTGTCATGTTTAGTGTATAAAAGCATTTACAGCACAAAGAAAAACACGACAACAAAAATGGAGTAAAATATGTATTTCAAGAATAGATTGTTATTGAAGATTATTAAAAAAAGTAAAAAAAGAATCGCATTTAAGTATAGATAGATATGGTAAATTTTAATACCCTAATAAAAAGGGTTACAGATTAGTAGATTCTATATATATATATAAAATCAACCAATATACGTATAAAATTACCATATATTACTGGTAGACATTTACAAATTAGATATTCCCATGTTTACCTTACTTTGAGGAGCTAGGGTTCCATTTCTATTTTTGATTCATTACTATTAATTTATCCTCAAATTCAGAAACAACAGAAAGATGGAGCCTGGAGGAGATAATTTGACACTTGAGTATGGATAATGGATCTGATAAAAATAGTTTTTTTTTTGTTAAGTGAGAAAGAAATAGAATAGTGTGTGAGGGAAAGACAGAGCAGAAGAGGACGACACAGTGTCAATCAGCTATTGATGAAAAAGTATAGAAAACGTTAACTGTTTATTTAGAGCTTTCGAACACATTTGTGAAACTTTTCCTCACTTCACTCACCCTTTCTCTCTCTTCAACTTGGCTTCGAGACTCCACCCATCAATTTTCTTTTTAACTTTCTCTATCTGCTTTCCCAGAAAATCGACCTCTCCTTTTCTCTCTCTTCAGACATGATATAACTATTATTATTTATAATTTATTTGATTATTTATCTCATGGTCCTGTTTTTCCGGGTCTCTGAGATCTGCTCGCAGAAGTGAACAGAGACTGCCATATGAAAAGAAAAGCACAGAAGGTAAAGATTTCAGAACCCTAGCCACTTTGTCTGTACGGTTTTTATTTGATAAAGCCGTCAACCGTATCATCATCGGCATTTGTCAGATCCACGGCACCGTTTTCATTTCCTCTTTATTTGTTACTCAACTTTAAAGTGTAGGGTTTTGGCTTGCTTCTGCCCTTCATTCCGGAACTGCCTTTTTCTCCGCTTTTGAACATTGCTTTCTTTCTTTCGGAACCGAATCATATTTCGCTGGTTGTTTTGTGTCGGGTATGTGAAGCCCGGCGAAGATCTGATAATTGTTTAAACTGTTTTTTACTTCGTTGGGAAGCTGTAGATTTCGCTGCTTTGGTTCTGGGGATTTTTAACGCCAAGATTCTTCCTTGATAGAGTTATTAAGGCGGGCCTATCGAATATTTGGTTATGTTTTTGCAATATTTTTGCATTACATAGTTCACCTTGGTTGTGTCGTCCTTTTATTACATTGCTAAAGCAGAGGGTTCTACTGCATACGATGTTCCTCTGCGATTTCCATTTTCGTATAATCCAATCGCGTTGCGTTAATTAATGTATTCTCTAACGCTGGTACTTTCTTTTCCCTTTTTTGGTACTTATGTTGCTACATTGATCAATTTGATACAGGATTAAAGAAGTCTGAGGAGGCAGCGATTGATTTATACATTAGATCCTTTCGCCGATTACAATTCAGAGTCTTAATAGGTCTTCAAGAAGCTTGGCATAAATTGGGTTGACTTTCAGCCATGTTAAGGTGATGAATAAAATAGGTAGTAGAGCCATATTAACAAGATTTTGCAATGATAATCAGGTTGATTTGATTGAAAACACCAGATTGGTATCTGATGATCACAGTTAATGTTGGAAGATAAGAGGCTGGCATACAAGGAGAATATATTTGTTAAATTGTTGAAAGTGCATTCGACTGGCTCACAATTCCTTTATCAGCAATTCTCTAGCAAATCATAGTTAATTATTGAAGCTGTTGACATCTCGATGAACGACTTGTGAGGATGGGTTTTTTGCTAGTAATATATATAAAAAAAAAAAAACTAGCAGCATATAGCAATGTAATTTATATATGGCCCATTAACAAAATTTGCTACGTCAAAGTGTTATAATACTTTGCTGCTACCCTTGTTGTTGGAGGTACTAAACAGTAAAATGGAGGCAGAGACATCAAATGCTAATCACCAGCCCTGGTTTCTTCGCCAGTCACTTCCTGCTGTTGTACCTATGCTTATTATCTCAATAGGATATATTGACCCTGGAAAGTGGGCTGCAACTGTTGAAGGTGGTGCATGGTTTGGGTTTGATCTGATGGTATTCATGCTTATTTTCAATTTTGCTGCTATCTTATGTCAGTACATATCAGCTAGGATTGGTGTAATTACTGGAAGAGATCTTGCAGAGGTACAATGTCTCCAATTTTCCTTTCAAGTTCTAGTGCATGTTAGTGAAAAATATGAATGGAAAGTAAATCTTATCATTTGAACTTTGGATGCTCAGTGCATACCGAAGGGAAACGAAACTATATAACTTACATTTTTATCATTACATACTTATTAATCCAATCTATTTTAACATTTGACGGGTTGAGTTGGAAGTTTATGAAAATTCATTGAAGGTCATGTCTATCTCATATTCCATCCTTTTGGACATAATTTGGAAGCAAGGAAAGTACTTTTACTTATTTGTTGTTTCTTCCATCCTAAAAGCATAATTAGATATAAAGAACGAGATGATCCTTCCCTCCACTCTTATTTCTTTTTTTATTTCTTTCAACCTCCTGCTTATTTATCCATTATGTTATTCCATGAAGCAAACAGAAAAAATTGGAGATAAGTTAGTACAGGATTAATATCATTTTTAATCCTGCCCTTGCCCCCCTCTCTTCAGATATATCATCTGGGCCAGTTCACATGATGTGCTATGTTGATTTTCTCTATCACTACCTTAAAACACAAACATAGACTCACGCCAACACATGCTTGCATGAGCTAACTTAGAACTTCATTCAAATACTTGATTAGTGCATAATTCTTATAGATTAATTTCACTTTCTTTTTGCCAAAGATTTGCAATGATGAGTATGATGCGTGGACATGCATGTTCCTTGGAGTTCAAACAGAACTTTCAGTGATTCTCCTAGACCTTAACATGGTAATAATCTCATTATTGATTAATCCTTTTAAGATTTGGCTGGCTCTTCACTCTTCAGCGGTAAATATGTTTTATACATGATGTAAACTGTGACATTCATTACTGATCTTGTTTTGCTTTGCAAGATCCTGGGCATGGCACATGGATTAAATCTGATTTTTGGGTGGGACTTGTTTACCTGTGTTTTTCTGGCTGCTACTAGTGCTGTTTTTCATATTCTTCTTGCTGTCCTCCTTGTAAGTATCATTACTTGATTATTCATCTCTCTCTGTTGATCAGTAGTACGCTTATTAACTCTCTTTTGTCTAGGACAATGGGAAGACAAAAGTCCTGGGCCTGTTTGTCGCAGGTTTTGTATTGCTGTTTTTTGCTTTTGGAGTACCCATAAACCAACCTGAAATTCCATTATCCATGAGTGGAATACTGACAAAGTTGAGTGGGGAGAGTGCATTTGTGCTTATGAGTCTTCTAGGAGCAACTCTTGTGCCTCACAACTTTTACCTTCATTCATCTATTGTTCAGGTATCAATTCCTCTTAATTCGCATTATGCTACCCTTATATGTGCTGGTGTTTTTGTATTGATAATTTGATATTACATGGTTAGAAGAAGTTGGCTCATTGGTGGGCATGGCTTAGATAATTGTTTTGGAATGGGATGTCAGGTAGAAATTAGAAGAAATTACTGTCTTAATGACTAGATAATGTTGTGTTTTACGAAAGTGGTGGACCTCTCTAGATAATGTTGCCATGCATACAGAATTTTAGTAAGAGTTCCCCTAAAGCATAGCAATACACCGACCACTTTATCAAAGTAGAGCCTTCTTTTTTGAAGTTTATACCATGAGTTCAAGTTTGTCTGATTACTTTCTCACACTTTTCGTCATGTACACACTGCATTGTGTGCTACTTCATATTGATGCAGTTGTTGATCTTGGATATTTAGGTCTTTCAATCTGAAACTTCATTCACTTTTTTGCAGTGGCATCGGGGATCGATAAACATTTCTAAGGATGCGTTGTGTCATATCCATTTTTTGACCATCTTTTGCGCCTTCAGTGGCATTTATTTGGTAAATACTATGATGATGAACGCTGCAGCCAATGAGTTCTACAGAACAGGTCTTACTTTGCTTACCTTTCAGGATGCATTATCACCAATGGAACAGGTCTCCTTTCCTGCCATAATTGATTTAAGTCAGAATATTTAGTTATGGCATTATGTCTGTCTTTCACTTGCTGAACAAATCTAAATCTATGATCCTTATTGCAGGTGTTGCAGAGTCCAATATCTCTACTTGCCTTTTTTCTAATTTTGTTTCTTTCGAATCAAACCACAGCATTGACATGGAGTTTAGGGGGAGAAGCAGTTGTAAATAGTTTTCTGAAATTAGACATCCCAGGTTGGCTTCATTATGCTACAATCAGAGTGATTGCTGTTCTTCCTGCCCTTTACTGTGTCTGGAGTGGGGGTGCTGAAGGGATGTACCAACTGCTTATATTCACTCAGGTTGTTGTAGCTCTGCAACTTCCATCTTCTGTGATCCCCCTTTTCCGAATTTCCACATCCAGATCAATAATGGGTGTACACAAGATCTCTCAATTTGTCGAATTTTTGGCATTGATAGTATTTATTGGGATACTTTGCTTAAACATTATCTTTGTGGTAGAAATGATATTTGGCAGTAGCGATTGGGTGGGTTATTCGAGATGGAATGTGGGGAATGGCATGTCTGTCTCGTATTCTGTTCTTCTTAGCACTGCTTGTGTATCATTCTGTTTGATGCTTTGGTTAGCTGCCACACCTTTAAAATCTGCGAGTGTCCAGGTGTGGAACTTGGATATGCCAGAGGCCATACCTCATCGACCAATTGAGAGTGTGGAATCAGATTTAACGGAAACTAGATATCTTAGAGATGCATCTCTTAATGTGAATGAACCATCACCACCTCTAGCAAGGGCTTTGGAGTTTTCAGATGTATCAATTGCAAATTTTCATCCTGATCTCCCTGAAACCTTAATGGAGCCTGATCAAGAACTTCATGTGACTACTGAAGAGGAGAATCAGTCGATTACACCATTTCCTAACTCCCCTACTTATCTTGAAAAGAAATCCGATTCCACATTAGAGTCAGAGGCAGTATCAACTATTGTAAATGAGATTTCTGATGCTAGATTGGTGGACACCAAAACTGTAAAATTAGAAGCAAGTGCCCCAGTTGAGCAGACTGCGGAAGTTGAGGGAGATACAAATGCTGAAAGGGATGATGATGATGGAGACTCTTGGGAAACTGAAGAATCATCCAAAGTGGTTTCTACAAGTGCCCCATCTTCAACATCAGATGGCCCAGCATCATTCAGGAGTCTTAGTGGGAAAAGTGATGAAGGAGGAAACAGTGTTGGAAGTCTATCAAGATTAGCAGGCTTAGGGCGTGCAGCAAGACGTCAGCTAGCTGCTATTCTTGATGAATTCTGGGGACAACTTTATGATTACCATGGACAAGCAACCCAGGAAGCAAAGGCTAAGAAGCTGGATGTTTTGATTGGAGTAGATTTGAGATCTGCCAGTTCCTTGCAGAAAGTGAATGCATCTGGAAATGATTATTCAGAGTACTTAGCATCTGTAGGAAGTAGAGAATCAGATACTTTAATGAACTCTGGTCTGTATGACTCTTCTAAACAGCCCAGGATGCAAAGTAATTTAGAGTCTTCATATAACCTTCAAGGGGGTTCTTCCTCATTGCGGGCAAATCCTATCCAGTTATTAGATGCATATGTGCAGAACTCCAACTGCAGCCTTCATGACTCTGGTGAGAGACGCTATTCCAGTGTGCGCAACCTGCCTTCATCTGAGGTTTGGGACAATCGGCCAGCTAATATACGTGGTTACCAGATTGCATCCTATGTTAGTCGAGTTGGTAAAGACAGAAATTCAGATAACAGAAATGGTCAAATGGAATTTTCATCACTAAAATCCCCTTCAATATCTAATACAAACTGCAGGGATTCATTTACATTTGCTTTGAGGCAAAAGCTGCAAAATGATTTAGGTCCAGCTCAACCCCCTGGATTCCAAACCATTGCAATCTCTAGAAATTCTCCGTTGCAATCTGAGAGGTCCTGTTATGATTTTGGCTTTTCTGGATCTGCAGATAATGTTGCCAGTGCAGTCAATACGAAGAAATACCACAGCTTGCCAGATATTTCAGGATACTCTGTCCCTCACAGAGATGCTTATGTGTCTGATAAGAATGTTCCATGGGATGGTTCTGTTGCATATGGATCTTCTACTAGTAGAACTTGTTATGACCCATCCTTCTATTCAAATCCTGGATCAAGAACAGGAGCACCTTTGGCCTTTGATAAACTCTCTCCATCAAAAGTCTACAGAGATGCCCTATCTTCACAGTTGAGTGCTGGTTTTGATACTGGATCCCTGTGGTCCAGACAGCCTTTTGAGCAGTTTGGTGTGGCTGATAAAATTCATAATGTTGCAGTGGAAGGTGTTGGAACTAGGCCTAATTCAATTGCTCAAGAAACTGCTTCAATTATTGATATAGAGGTGAAGCTTCTTCAGTCTTTTAGGCATTGCATTGTTAAGCTCTTAAAACTGGAAGGGTCTGATTGGTTGTTTAGACAGAATGGTGGGGCTGATGAGGATCTCATAGATCGTGTAGCTGCAAGGGAGAAATTCATCTATGAAGCTGAAGCTAGGGAGACAAATCAGGTCGTTGGTATGGGTGAAGGACATTATTTTTCTTCTGATAGGAAGTCTGTTTCTGCAATGAAGAATAATGAGGCAAATTTCTCTTGTTTTTTGGTGTCATCAGTTCCTCACTGTGGGGAGGGATGTATATGGAGATCAGACTTGATAATAAGCTTTGGGGTTTGGTGTATTCACCGAATTCTTGATCTCTCGCTTATGGAGAGTCGGCCGGAGCTTTGGGGGAAATATACCTATGTACTCAATCGCCTCCAGGTAAATGTCCTTAGAGTTTACTATGTCTTTCCTAGGTAGTCAGATAAGTTGTTCAGCTTCTCTCTTTTTACATGTACTTAGAAATGAATGCTTGTTGTGGGAATGTTGACTTTTTCATGTTTCAATTAGAAATTAGGTGATTATTTTGTTCTTAAGTGGTATGCTTATGTTGTTGATGAAACGGAGAACTTGCTCCAATATGGTGTACGTTGGTCAAATTCAGATCTCTTCCGGTTAGTAAACATCATAAAATGGGTATTTGTTGCATACCAATACCATCATCTGTCCACATAGGAAAAACTGTTTATTCTTCATTTCTCCCTAGTTGTTTTCTTCATTTCACTGGCCTTATCATTAATTTTTCTTTACGAACAGGGTATCATTGATCCAGCTTTTTCAAAGCCTCGCAGTCTGATGCCCCCATGCTTTTGCCTTGAAGTTCCCACAGCACACCAGCCAAAGTCAAGCCCGCCTCTTTCCAATGGAATGCCGCCCCCCCCTGCAAAACCAGGCAGGGGAAAATACACAACTACATCAATGATGCTTGACCTGATCAAGGACGTGGAGATTGCAATCTCTAATCGGAAAGGACGTACAGGAACAGCTGCTGGTGATGTAGCCTTCCCGAAGGGAAAGGAAAATTTGGCCTCTGTTCTCAAACGCTACAAGCGGAGATTATCCAACAAGCCAGGTGGCAATCATGAAGGGAGTGGTTCGCGCAAGATTCCCTCAGTAGCACCTTAGGACTCAGCATTTTTGCTCGCAGTTGCATTAACAAAATCAGTGTTTGTTGTTTGGCTGGTTTTTGTGCAAAGCAGCTCATGTTCTATATCAGTAGTGCTTTGTCTTGGTGTATCAGATTCCTTGCAGCAGATTTTATTTCCTTGTATATCACATATACAGGGTAAGAATTACTGTATGTAATTGCAGCAAATGAAAGGGGAAAATGGTTAGATGGAAACTGACTTCCGCAATTTTGTTGCTTATTTTTCGTTACTAGTAGCAAATGCATACAGGAGAGAGGGGGACATGTTTTTAAGCCATTAGTTATTCTATTAAGCGCAAAATAAAAGATAAGCTGAATGAACAAGTTTATAAACAGATTCTAATTCTCAGTGGTTCTCTAAAGATTGTCCATCCCTATATTGCTAAGTAACACACGGCAGGAAGGAAAATCAATGCAATTATGAAAAACTAAAACCAAAACCTATTTGATGTTAGGAGTTGATATCTGGAGTTCATAAATCCATAGTGATTGGTGAATGTATAGCAAATTAATTGCGTAATGGATGTCGTAAGCAATCAATATAGCAAGATATGGGTGATGGGTGATAGCACTGATAGGTGATGGATGGTTGACAAAAACTGTAGGAGGGACGAGTGGTAGGTGGTTAAGAGTAATGGTTACCTATGATTGGGAAGGCCACAATCACGTGCTACTGCTAAACCTAATTGACAATTAATGATCACTTGATTCATTCATTTGATTGTCATCTAAATTTGGGCTGCCTTTGTTGTTTTATTTGTAATAACTAATAAGATATGAAGTTTAAGGGTTGAGATGACTGACTAAGCCACCCAACCCCCCCACGTGATCTTATCTACGACTTGTACTAAACCTTCTCCCCACTTCTCGTCATCGTGTACCAGCAAATGCCAAATAGCAATTGATAAACGTAGACAGATTATTTCATTGCTAGTATTTATTACGTCATTTTTGTTTTTAATAATAATGTGGAAATGGAAATTAAGAAAAGTTTCATCAGGTAAGGGCCATGTTTCCTTTATGCAGTAGTTGGTGTCAATCTTGTGGACCCTACATGGGACTTCCCCTACTCTGGGCGGTAGGTGGGATGTGGAGCCCCATAAGCCATGACTTGAAGGGCGTCTTTTTCTCCAATCAAAATTACCAAACACTAATTTACACTCGAGAGAAAGACATGTTAGGTGATAACAAGAGGCATGCGGATTGCGGATCCACTTACGTTAACAGAACAAAACATCATGGATAAAATGTGAGAGCGTAATAATAAGAGAAAGAAGACCTTATTAAAGAGGACAATGCCGTGAATAAGCCGATTTCTATCTCAGTCCATCTCAGTCTCAAAAGGCGATAAGAGGTGGTGAATTGGGTGGGAACAGAACACATTCCTACTCTCTTCAATTCGCTAAACACTACTTTATTTCGGTCCTCCATCGGCCAAGCTCTTATTAATGTGTTTATTTATTATAACTTCAATTATCTTAATCTCTTTTAAGATAATTTAATTGCATTGTAACTAATTTAATCATTCATACTTATATATTTTTGACCTGTTATTTAGACTTGATCCAGTTCAGAGTTATAAGACGTTACCAAACACTAAATAGTTGTTGGCATCTTCAAACATTACGGCTTATTAGTTAATCCATATATATATTATCTAATTATAAAATTGAATGCTTCTTAAGACTGCGTTTGGATTAATCTTTCCGGGACGGGAAGGGATTATTTGAAAAAGTTCCAGCCATACCTAAATGTGTTGAATGGGTTTCGTAATGGTTGTTTGGTGAAAAGAATCCATCAATAATAACCAAAATGGGTGTCTAACACATCCATTCATTTCTTCCCACCCATTATTACAAAATGAATTAACATATTAATTAATCATAAGGTAAATGGGAATATTTATCTTTGAATCTATAGCCTTAGTGGACCATTTCTTCCTTCGTCTTTTTATGCACGTGCCTACCATTATTTATTAGTTTCCCTTGCATTGAAATTTTCCACTCATCACTATAACTAATTCAATTTATATATATATATTATATTATTATTTTCTGCATCTACCGGTCTTTTTCTTTTGGTTTTGGGTCAACAAAGTTAATAATATAACCCATTCAAATCAATAAATGCCTGTTTAATTTTCAGATTACTAAAATTCTCTCTGTAAGTTGAAGGAAGAATTCTACTTGCAAAGGCGAGAAGTGCGAAGTTCATGACTGAAAAATTGTATTTGAAGAGTGGTCGCCTAATAGTAATACTATATATTAATATTATGATTAGGGGATCCGGGTCAGCGGTCAAACGGGGTGGGCCGGTTGGCGTTGGCTCTGTCTCTGGCTCGGGTTTATTTTGAACTCCCTTGACTTCCAATTACTACGCTATAAAATGACAAAAACAAGACACAGTTGGAGTAAATCCTTTGGCTTGGTCGCACAAGCACACCCCTACCCCACGGCCCCACTTTTCTCTTGTCCACTCTACTCTTTAACCCTTTTAAACTTACTTCATATCCCTTTAAAATTATTTTATAAAAAGTGTGAAAGCCTGAAAGGAGATAAATATGTTTTTAAATTTTAACAGATAATCTGAATATTATTTAATTTTAAACAAACAATTATTAATAATTATAACTGTTAAGATAATTAATTAAAATTAAAAATTATATTATTCTTACTGTTAAAATAAAAAATAATAATTGAGAAAATAGATTAATATGCAATATATATGATTTTGAGAGATAGATTAACAGATTAAATTAATTAATTATTTTTTTTTGTATTGCTCTGTTATTTTTTTAAGCGATCGTGAGATAATGAATGATTAAAATTTCAAAATTTGTAATCAATTACTTTTTAATTTAAGATTTAGTATATATATAATTGATATTAGTGTAAAAAATAATATATTTATTTATTTCAATAATTCATTATAAGATATAATTTTTTTATTTAATCATTATATTAAAAATATCTATCATGTTGATATTATACACTAAATTTTTAAAAAAGTAAAATACAAATAAAAGCTTGTACGTGTTGATGGATAGTTTTATAATATGTTGATAGATACAAAATAATTTTTAATTAATGTAAAATTTTATTAGTATTATTTTTATATTAAAAATTTTAATTCAACGGTAGATTTAATTAAGAGAAACCAATCATATACAAATAACTCCAAAGTCCTAACATAGTCACTAACTAATTGATGTTTGATGTTTCTTTCTTGATAAATGCTAATCTTACAATTTAATTTTTTTATAAAACTCACAAAATGTGTATGTGATAAATTATTGACCTTATAATGAGAAAAAAAATAAATGTATGAGAAAGAGTATTTATTAAATAAAAATTTTATGAGTTTTATGAATTACTATGCATGTAAGAGTATCAAAACTCTTATTTTCCTAACACATAGAGGCTCTCTATGTATTTAATTTTAATTTTTTTTACAAGAAGATGGTCAAGCCTCTAATTTCTATTTTTTTAATACCTAATTTTCATTAATATTTTTTATTAATTACCTTAATATAATGTCTGAATTATCTTATATGGAAAATAAAAAAAATTCATAACAAACATCACTTTATAATTTTGTTGAAAAGTATACAATTTTATTTTATGTGGTTTTTTGATTTTCTTGTTAAAAATCTTAAAATGGGCATAGTTCAGAATTAATAATAATAAATAACAGAAACATTGAAATTATTTTATTAGTTAAAGAAACTGCATATTTAATAAAAACTTACAAAGCATATATATCCACTGCTTTGTATCCTTTCAACTAAATACCTTTAACAGTTAAAACAAAGAGAAAAACAAATTATTATCCTAATTAATCTTAGGAGGTTAAAAAGAAATTTTCGTAAGTATTGTATTTTAAAATTTGTTTATAAAATGTTGTTTATACATTTTAAATAATTTTATAACATATATTTGGACAAGAGAAAAAAATTTCATAATCTCGATCTTGAGATACGAAAAATTAATTTTCACGTGTCTAGTGTCTTCGACAAATTTTCTGTGGCGGAAAATGAACACCAGAGGTCTAAAACTCGGCAGGCCATTTAAATATACTTTAAATGAAAAATTATCTATTAAAAAAGTAAACATTTAATTCTCTGTTACCTTAGTTAATATAAAAATATTAATAATTTGTTAATTTATCTTTTAAAATTATATGGATTAGTATAAATAAATATTTAATATATAATAAATCTGACGTACGTTGGGACTTGGGAGTTCAAGTGCATGTTCACGTCTCTATTCGACCACTCACCAACTATTTCCTCGTCCACTTGTTGACATCGCAGCCAGATACCACAACGGGCTCCTCATAATGCCATGCCATATATCCACGTTGCAATATGATAGCCCTTGGATCGCTACTTTCAATCGTACGGCTGGAATGTCTTTTCAACCACCAACCCCCCCCCCCCCCTCTTGTGCTACCACCCCTTAAGCTCACCTACCAAACCCCTGACTATGAGATCAAAACGCGTCTCCAACTCTTCTATATAGCCCCAAACTCTTCTCCCTCTACCACTAAGGAATCCGGATCTTCATCCCCAAGATTTCCTCTCTCTCTCTCTCTCTCTCAAAACTTGAGCTTCATTTTCTCAGCTAAATTACCCAATATCATTTTTTCTCCCCTTTTCTCTCCCACTACTACCATATATTCATCATGGAATCAATCTCCAAGGCTAATGGTCACGTCCAAAATGGCTCCACTGACAGCTTTTGCATCAGTAGTGGTGCAGCTGACCCACTCAATTGGGGTGTAGCGGCTGACTCACTCAAGGGCAGCCACTTGGACGAGGTGAAGCGCATGGTGGCCGAGTACCGGAAGCCGGCGGTCCGCCTTGGCGGCGAGACACTCACCATCTCTCAGGTGGCTGCCATTGCCGCCCATGACCAAGGTGTTAAGGTGGAGCTCTCGGAGTCGGCCAGGGCTGGCGTTAAGGCCAGCAGTGACTGGGTCATGGAAAGCATGAACAAGGGCACTGACAGCTACGGTGTCACCACTGGGTTTGGTGCTACCTCACATAGGCGAACAAAACAAGGCGGTGCTTTGCAAAAAGAGCTGATTAGGTAAGTTGTTTGTTCATGAAGTTTTTTTCTTTCTTTTTTGTGTTGGCATGTAAAGTTCTGGATAATGGATTAAGTAAAAAAAACATACTAGATGGTCTAAAAATCGGTATTCTAAATATAGTAGTATGAGAAAAAGGGTTGGTTTCTTGGAGTAAAAAATTATATTAATTGCAAGAGAACGAGGGGTTTAATTTATCGAAAGCAGGAGATAGAAAGAAATAAATAATAAAAGGGGATAAAACGGTGGCAGAGATACGTAAAAAAGGATGCAATTTACTTTTGTCTGTACTGGGGTTAAAGGGAACTGAGTTGACACGTATACTTCAGAGTTAACTAAGTACCGGTCTAGTGGTCTACACGGCGGCTTAGGAGTTAGCATTTAGCACATGCCTTACTGATTTGCACGTGACGCCGTGGTAGGTAACTGGCTTAGATGGAGTTGCGTCTTAACTTTGACCACGTGGTTGATCATCATCATCATACATCATTTTCTTATTTAGAATTGTGAATTAGTACCCGTGATTTCGCTTTTTGCTCACAAGTCCTTTTGCGAAATTATTCCTTCCCTAACTTCTCTCACCTACCATATTAATCTG
>JASKGM010000001.1:8921634-8933677 GCA_034509205.1 Ceratonia siliqua | reverse complement strand
CACATTCCATAGCTTGCTCCAGTACCACTTCCTTCACCATTAGATCTTCATTGTCGGCTTGGTCATCCTTCACTTCCTTTTCTGAAGCAATTGTGTCGTAGTCTTGAGTCGGTATCTCAATTAGAATGTGAGTCTTGTTAGTTTGCTAAGCATTGTCAGGTGTCGTACCCTCCGCGTGTCAATAAACGAGCTTCAGCTCTATTTGATATTGTTCATTCAGATATTTGGGGACCTTGTCCAGTTGTGTCCAAAACCGGTTCTCGTTACTTTATTACATTTGTTTATGATTATTCTCGAACAACTTGGCTTTATTTAATAAAAAATTATTCTGAGGTGTTTTCAATATTTTATGCCTTTCATTCAGAAATACGCACACAATTTAATGCCACAATCAAAGTTTTACGCAGTGATAATGCTAAAGAATATTTTTCGTCGTCCTTTACTTCATTTTTGACCTAACATGGTATTTTCCATCAGTCCTTTTGTAATGTTACCCCTCAACAAAACGAGGTTGCCGAACATAAGAATCGGCATTTGATGGAGGTTGCTGATGCTCTCTTGTTCCGCATGCAAGTTCCTAAAATTTTCTGGGCTAATACTGTCTTTACTGTTTGTTTTTGAATTAACCGTTTGCCCTCCTTTACGTTGAGTGGTCAGTCTCTTTACTCTGTTTTGCTTCTATCCCACTATTTCCTCCTCAGCCTCGTATCTTTGGCTATACTTGTTTTGTCCATGATGCACGTCCTACTGAATTCTTGTTCCTTGAAGTGTATTTTTCTTGGGTATTCTCGGTCTCAAAAGAGATATCAGTATTTTTCTCCTGACTTAGGTCGTTACGTTGTCTCTTCCGATGTTGCCTTCTTTGAATCTACCCTTCTCATTTGATCAGCCTGTGTCCTATACCTCCACCGATGACTTCCACACCTATCATGTCCATTCCATTGAGTCTCTTATTGAGTCACCAGCCTTACCCCTTCCGTCTCTTCAGGTTTATTCCTGTCGCCCTCGCTTGTCTGGACCTACCCAGTCTCCTATACTGCAGGATGTACCAGTCGTGCCACCAGAGACTCGTGAATCCCCGTCTCGACCGCCGGCCTCACCTTCAGATCCTAGTCTTGATATCCCCATTGCTCAAAGAAAATGTAAACGCTCTTGCACCTACCCCATTTCCTCATTTGTTTGCTATGACAGCTTGTCTTCTGCTTCTTGGTCTTTTGTTACCTCCCTTGCTTCTGTTCATGTCCCTACTATTGTGAAGGAAGCTCTTACTCAGGAGGGCTAAACCTTCGCTATGAATGAGGAAATGTCTGTTCTTGTTCATAATCATATTTGAGACCTGGTCTCTCTTAGCCCTGAAAAACAAGTTGTGGGCTGCTTGAAAGTTCATCCTGATGATTCCGTTGCTCGCCTTAAGGCCCGTCTAGAGGTCAAAGGATATGCTCAAACTTATGAGGTTGATTATGATGAGAAGTTTTCTCTTGTTGCCAAATTAGCCTCTGTTCGGCTATCTACCTCTCTAGTTGCTGCTCGCCACTAGCCCCTTCATCAGTTGGATGTTAAGAATGCCTTTTTTGCATGGTAATCTCTTGGAAGAGGTCTATATGAAGCAACCATCAAGGTTTGTTGCCCCGGGGGGAGATTGGTAAAGTCTGTCGATTATGCAAATCATCGTATGGGTTGAAACAATCCCCTCGGACTTGGTTTGGCAAGTTGAGTGAGGTGATTCTTAAGTTTGGCTTAAACAAGAATAGTTATGATCACTCTGTGTTCTATCGAACTTCCAGGGTTGGATGTATTCTGATGATGGTATATGTGGATGATATTGTAATCATGGGGAGTGACAAGCCTGGTATTGATGCACTTAAGAACTTCCTTCAATCCAAATTTCAGACTAAAGACTTTGGTTACTAAAATACTTTGAGGAGTGAAGTGAGTCATTGTAAGAAAGGTATTCTCTTGTCACAGAGGAAATATATCTTGGATTTGTTGACTGAGACAGAATTACTTGGAGCCAAACCGAGTGAAACTCCTATGACTCCAAATTTGAAACTCATAGCAAATGATGGTGAATTATTGACTGATCCAGACAGATATCGAAGGCTAGTTGGAAAGTTGAACTATCTCACTGTTACTTGTCCTGACATTTCATTTGTAGTAAGTATCGTAAGTCAGTTCATGGCATCCCCTTGTACTGCTGGATGATGTGCAAGGTATTTTGAGGTATTTGAAGAATGCGCTCGGACGAGGAATCCTTTATAGGTATCTTGGGCACTGCAGAATTGAAGGCTTGTCTGATGTGGATTGGGCTGGGTCACCAGTTGACAAGAGATCCACATCTGGGTATTGTGTCTTTGTGGGAAAAAATCTGGTATCATGAAAAAGTAAGAAACAACATGTAGTGGCACGATCTAGTGCAGAATCTGAATACCAGGCCATGGCTCAGGCTACTTGTGAACTTCTATGGATAGTCCAATTGTTGGATGAGATTGGTTTTAGAAGTGCGAGCCCTATGAAGTTATGGTGTGATAATCAGGCGGCTATTCATATTGCCTCAAATCCGGTCTTTCATGAGAGGATGAAGCATATAGAGACTGATTGTCACTTTATACGAGAAAAGATCCAACGTGGCTAGATATCCACGAACTATGTGAAAACTGGAGAACAACTTGCCAATGCCTTTACTAAGTCACTTAATGGGGCCAAGGGCCAGGGTCCAGTACATTTGTAACAAGCTAGACATGGTTGATATATATGCTCCATCTTGAAGGGGAGTGTTATGAGTTATGTGTATCATGTGGGTTATGACTATTGCCCTAATGGGCTTGGGTTTACTAGGATTAACCTAGTTGTAACATTCTATTTCTTTATAAATAGACACACTAGGGTCCTGACTAGACAGTTAGAATTCCCATTCATATTTTCTCTTACTCTGTTACAGATAGCATTACAAACCAGTGCTAGAATTCAGAAAAACAGTTTTAATATCAATAGTTCAACAGCTATTATCAGGGTTAAAACATCAAAGAAGGATATTTTATTATTATAAGTCAAGCACACTTTTTTCGTCTTAGCCGACAAGAGTGGGCAACAATCTAACCTATAGTAAATTTAAAAATATTTAAACATATACTAGTTTCTTATGTAAAAACTAGACTAACCATCAATTTGGTTCATCATGTCATCTAGACACACTATTCTCTCCCTCTGTTTTCTTACTACTTTTATTTACTGATTTTCAATTTAAAACCTATTTCAACAAAGATGGTAATCTTACTTTAAATTCCTAATCTATCTTCCCAGGAAGACTCAATTAAAAATCCCTGCATGATCAAAATATTGTATCATTCAATACTAATGAATTGAATAAAATTCTTATTCAATTAAGCAATGATTCCAATCATTTGCCTCTGCAGTCCTATATATGAATGTTACATAGCAAAGCCCAAACCTTCAGCATACTGTGTAATTGAAGGCGCTAGAATCTAAAAATTTGTCCAAGCAATATCTGCAATAATTAGCTCACATAATCTCTTGATTTTCAAAAATCTAGAGCAGTCAATAATAGACAGAAAATGACATAATGAAAATAGATAGTTTCCTAGTGCCTAAAGTATAATAAGTTAGAAGATCCGTATGCTTAAAGACATAATGATAATGACCAAAATCCTTACCCTTTGGCATTTCATGTTGGAACACTTCCGCAAATATTCTTCCCGATCCATCTCATGTTCTCTTAAGTTGTATCCTAGAATTTCAATGCACACCAATTTACTCTTTTTTCACCCCATCAATAGAAATATGCATTAATAAATTAAATGCATCTATATGCACACCTACAAACACGTTCATGCACTGGAAAATGCATACAACACAAGTATATATGTACACTACTAGACATGCAACACCTTTGGCACCTGTGAAATATTTATACATATCAAAAACTGTAAGCTGAAACTTAGATTGGACAAGGGGTCTGACAGAACAATACCACTGTTCTTATAAAAGTAAATTACATGCATAATTATATACAAAGATCCAATCAGAGTGCATTTCGAAACCTATAAACTGGTTCAGACTAGTTATCTGAAATATCCAATGATTGAATAACCTATGTTTATACTGATTTAAAACCATACGTAGTCAGCATGGATTTAGTTCTTACTTGACAATGTAAACTCATCTCTGTCAGTTAAGTGTGTACATTATCAAAAAGCCCATTTATAACCTCCACCCCCGAACCTGGTCAGTTTTACTCCTATATTTCTTAAACACTTCTCTAACTTGATTGGCCTTTTACCATTGCCCTATCTCAGGTTACCTACAAACTCTTATCAGTGTTTTTCCATCGGTATATTACACAAAACATTGATAGATTTTGAGCTCTTGGTTTCTTCCTCAACCTTGTCAAAGTTTAGGGGAAATTTGACAAGGGCACAAAAAAAAGAGAGGAAAGAGTAGAAGTGGGAACAATGACTGCAGAAATTGCTGCATGGAAGTAATAATAATTAGAATCCATATTAGAACTAGAATCATGATAGTAACAAGTAAAAAAAAAACTACGTAACTTGTGTCAAGGATCAACAATCCCAACAGCTTTATCTCTGACCCACCCCCTCAAAGTCCTGCACATATTAACGTGTGCTTAAATATTATTTTAGAGATGAAGAATGGTAGCAGCAACTAACAGCTTCCAATTCTAAGCAACATTATATGGAGCAGAATAATATGAGTTATGCTATTTAGGTCCTTCTAAAATTTTGTTTAAAGAACAAAAAGATTGAAGCTTTGATTGGTACAAGGTAAAACTTCGAACATCGTATTCTTCATCATTAAGAACCCCAATCCCGAAAAAAAATTTGTAGGACGACGCTCGACTAAGAAAGACAAAAAAAAAGTAGCCCCTGGAAAACAGAACGAGGCATGACCAAGCTAGGTGTATAAAACGGATTATGAATACTGAAGTAACTAGCGCCTAGCGGTCCCGCAAGTATTTAAGCTTATGAGTAGTAGGCAGTGAAAATAAGTTTAACGGACTATTTTCAGTTCGCATCATCTCCTTTGTTTCTCAGTAATTAAAAAGAGAGTAAGAACTTGGTTGGAATTTATAAAATAGACAGAACGAAGAAACTAAAAATCCAACCTCATTCATCAAGGAAGGCAAGCTCAAACTACCTGATCCTCAAACTGAGAAAAAAAAATAGAGAAATAGAGATGATTAAGAACAAGAAGATCTAACCTTGAAGAGAGAAACGTAGGAAGAGAGCTCGAGAGAGAGAGAGAGAGAAATTGAGAAGGGAAAAGACTGTCAGAGAAATTCGAGCGAATGTTCGAAACCGAAAAGCCTGAAACCGCGAAAGGGCGACACGAAAAGGAGGGATAGAGGCAAATGGAGGGTGCGCTTTATTTTATTCGACGGAATCCAAATGGTTTTACGATAGAGGTTGTAATAAAATGTGCGTTTCAAGTCCGCTGAGACCACACACGTCACACGGGGATACTGGAGAACATTAAGGGCTGTTGTTTGTGATCGTGGTCATTTTTTTTAACGCTATCTAACGGCGTTTGCATATCAGCAGCTGCTACGACGTCGTCTGGTAGTAATTTATGACGGGGACCACTCCACGTGACATTTAACTATAATATTTTTATTTTGAATTAAATATTATTCTTTTAAAAATTGTCTGTTAACTTAATTTATGATTGTTAAATTTAAGATGGCACCGTCAATTGTCAATGAATATGCGATAAAATATAAATGGAAACAGTATCTTTTTTTGGGTACTAACTCTTACTTCGGATTAAATTAAGGTTGTTTCATTCTGACAAATAAATAAGGCTGAAGCTAGCAAGCAACCAAAGGGCGCAGTGTTATATTTAACGATTTCAGATTAGCAGTGGACTCGTGGGGCGGTGAGGGTGATTGAAAAGAAAAAGGTTGTTGCTTATTAACTCCAACGCGCCTCGACCCTCGGCCCACCCATTCGGATTCTATTTAATGTCATAACGGTTAACGGTACTCCTGACGTTGTCTGGCATACTCAACCTTCCCCTTCACGTCCCGACGTTGACTACCGTAACTAAATGTTTCGTTGAACCAAATCTCCTCTTCATTTTTTTCTTTTTCAATTTGTTTCCTAGAACTGATGCAGATGTCAATCTCATGTCCCACATCGGGTGAGTTTGCCTTGGTGAAGGCCATATATGTAGGGGGAGCAAACCTCACTAATGAACTAGTCTTTTGGTGAGTTAGGTCCAACTTACATCATTTGGTATCAGAGCCAGTGTGGGCGCATACGGATCACGTGCGCGGGGCGGTCCTCTTATGGAAGGTGACCCGTGACACGTGGACGTATGTTCTTGTGAGAATGGTAGAATTGATGCAGATGTCAATCCCATGTCCCACATCAGGTGAGTTTACCTTGGTGAAGGCTATATATATAGGGGAAGCAAACCTCACTAATAGACTAGTCTTTTTGTGAGTTAGACCCAACTTGCATCAAGAACGTTGGCTTCTTTTTCAATTTTAACTAACTCCAATAAAACTATATTTTGATATAAAACTTGGCATCGTGAATGCTAACGGATGAGGCATCTTCTGTTCCCATTATTGCAGTAAAATATTTCGTACATCTTTGGAATCACCCAACTCAGCCCTATGACTTAACATTAATTTGCAACCTCATTAACGAATATAGAAGGCTTTAGATGACCATACCAACAGAAATGAATAAAAGCAGAAACGTATGCTTCAAATTGATTGTTTTTAACTGCTTTGAACAAGTTCTTGTTTCATTCTGATATCTGCTAAAAGGCTACCGTAAACGCGCGCCCTTCTATCTGCATGTCTTCACCGAGTGTATGGGTTCCTTCCAATTTCCAAAGCCAACGGGGTCGTAAACCTCTATATAATTTGTACGGGAGGACCACCGTCCAGGAATTATATCCCAAATTACTTATTTTGGGAGAGCACTAGACAAATAAAGGCCACTATACGGGCAAGTTGTGAAAGAGTTCAGACTTCACACTTCAGAGCCTAACGTTAGCCTTCCTATTCGGTTTTATCAATGTTTGAATGTTACGGGGTTTTGGGATGTTCTCTTTCTCCTCAAGGGTGTGCTTAGTAGCAGAGGTGAATAACGGAAAGGTGGAAAATAGGAAGGAACAGAAAGCGTTGATGGAATTTTCCTGCGGCTCAACATACTTTTCCAGATTTTGAAATCTGGCAGCATGTCACAACGTCTCTCTTAATTATTAACCACATATGCAATGTTGACTATAAATAATTGTGATGACAGAAGTTTAATTTAGTCGAAGATTTGGATATGAAACATTGCAACCAAGTGCTAAAAAAGTAGAACATGGACAGATAAACCACAGGTTTGATTACTGTATTGAAAAGATCGATTGTATCTTTGGACAAAAAATGAGCCCGACTGCTGATCCCAGCTGCACTCTCCCTCCAGTATTGTAATTTATCCAGAGAAAAATATCTCAGAGCTACAATCTTGCATAGTAGAGCCGCAAAAATGCAATAGGAATGAGGAAAGATACATATGGAAAGCTTTAACTAATCATAAATAAAAAAGTTTGTACTTTCAAACTTACAGATTGCAATGACAGTATAAGTGTAGCCAAGGGACCCAAAACTTTTCATCATTCATTGTAGTAAGAGTTCCTAAGATAGCACCAGCAACTAATAAAATCATATAGTCGACTGCTTGTATTTTAGCTTCTCGTAGCTGCTGCTTACCAACCCTGCAAGATAGGGATCTGGTTATTAAGTAATCAATGTAATGGGGCATAGTAAACCATTCATTGCAGTTCAAAAAGGATAAAAAAGCAATACTTGTTCAAAAAGTTATGAAAATTTAATTTTCAACACAGACCAGGTTAACTAGAACTCTTTTGCATGCTGAAAGTTCTACATCATAAAAAATATATATAAACTTCTGATGAAAATCAATGATGGAAAATAGTACATCAAATAATGCTCTGTAGGAAATAAGGTTGTGTGAATGAACAACAAAAACTGGCCAATGTGCTAATTTCAGAATGATTGTTAATATTTGTCACCCTTGGCGTTATTACTTCAGTCCAATTTCAATTTACTTCTTGTCAGCAGACAGAGCTGATAAGCTTGATTACAAGAAAATAGAAATCTAGTTGTTGGTTGATTGGCTTTATGTGCATTTGTATCTAGATTAAATCATAGGATTTCATACCTCCCAACGAAGTATCTATATTGCCAGACTAAACCAGGAGTTATTCGGTTAGATAAGAAGTTTGCCTCTAAATGATCTCGTTGGATCTGAACAGTACTCTTCATATTACAACAACTCTCCAGCGAAGGATTGTTCAGTAGATTGACTAGCTTCATCAGTACCCTTCCTTGCATCACTTGAATTTGAGGCACATGAAGATGCAGCAATTTCATCAGCATAGTGAAGCATATCTGGTGGTACTGGGTGGCCATTATGAAATCTGACAGGAAGTTGTTGATGAGTCACACCTCCACCTGGTTTCACTAAACCCTCCAATATGTCAATGAAATGATCTTGAGGATTCACAGGACCTGGTACAGTGATTCCAATGGAGGCAAAGTATTTTTCTACTTTTTTAACCATGATATGCAGTAAGGCCACCTTTGGCTAAAAATATTAAGTGAATTCTATGCTATAACCTCATTTTAAAATTGTAGCTTAAGAATAGTAATATCAATTTATAATTTTTTATATTTTTTATCTTAATTTTTTTTTACTTTTTAATATTAATTAATTATTTGTTATGTCATATATTTTTTGAATTTTTTAAAATTTTTACTTATGTATGAATAGTATCAAAAAAATTATGAGTAAATAGTATATGAAAATGTAAAAATATTCAAAAATTATTAAAAAAATATATGACATAAAAATAATTAATTAATATTAAAAAAATTATAAAATAAGCATAAAATAAAATTATAAAAATCCCCTACACCAAGCCGCCTTCAAAATATTATATCATTGAACAATCTGAATAAAGTGTAGCTGTATCACAACAAAAGCAAAATAAGCGTTTGATAAAAGTAGATGCTCGAATATTCCAAGAGCTTTTATTCTCTAGAACATGTTTACTCTAGCAGGTCTCACAATTGTTGGGTATATGAGTACTTGGTTGGTGAAGTACCCTTCATGAGCTTCACGTCGAAGTGCTTTCAGGAGTAAACTGGAAGATCCACTGTCAAAACCAGTTGTAGGCTCATCCAAGATCAATTAACGAAGGCCCTATCACCATCTCTAGCCCAACAATTACACGTTTTCTTTGTCCTCCAGAGATACCTCGCTTCTCTACCGTCCCAACTAGGGAATCCCTCACTGGCTGGAGACCAAGGACTCAATTACTCTTTCTATAATCAGAACTTTATCTGGTTTGGGCAAGGCCGCGGACAGTCTCCAGTATTAAGGAACAGCCATATAGATGAAATAAACAATTAGAAGGGAACCAAAACGAAAACCAATGAAGATTAATTCTGAAAAATTAAGGCACTTATTTATTAACCAAAATAATATATTGATGGCGGTTGCAACAGCTAAGACAATTTGAGGTATTGGTGGGAAGAAGTTCTCATGTGAGCTAAGACAATTGAAGAATTTTGCAATTTGTACTTACATCATTATCCACACAACTGATGTTTGATACTTTTATTTTATTTAGGTTCAATATATAATTTCTCTAAAAATGAGATGTCATTTATACAAATTGCTATTCAATACTTTTTAACATTAACTTAAAATAAATCAGATTTATTTAAATATTAGGAGTTTTATAATAGATTGGATTAAATTATATAAACCTCCCATATTTGACAAAAGTACACAAACCTCCTATAATATATATAACATATATAAAGGAGCTAAAATAAGAAAACTTTTAATTTTAGAAATAATAGGGAGTTTACTAAACAAAAACGGGTTTATGTCATGTTAAAAATAATATGGAGCAATGTTATTTTTTACACAAAAGGAAATGTCTCTATAATTTTATCAAACCTTTAAAAAGGTTATATAATTTACTTTTCCTACGCACTTCACTAAATAGTATATATATCAAGTTCATAACTTCATATATAATGGTACTCAAATCAATTTTAAAAGATATGAAACAGTTTGTCAAACAAAGCCATGCAAACCGTTATAAATAAATAGGCATATGAAAATAGAAACGCAGCATATATAATCTTGCTTGTATAAGATAAAGTGTCAGAAATAAAAAAAAAATGCAAAAGATAAGTTCTGCGAGGCAAATCACATACCTGCATCCTGCACTAAAACGGAGATTTTCCTCCACCGTTATGGTCCCATGCGTGATGCACAATATCATCTTGTGGCACAAAACCAATAATTTTCTTATACGAGATTCAGGTCTTCCATTGATTAGAATTGAGTTTTTCATACAACATCCTCTTGCTTTTCCAGCCAAAGCAGAAAGAAATGTCGTTTAACCAGCTCCTGAGGGACCCATGACAGCAGAAACTCAACCAGGCATGATTTTTCCAGTCACACACCTCAGCACATGTTTGTTTTGTCCTTTCAAAGTGAGAGTTAGATCTTTGAAAGCTACCTCAATCACAGGCCTTGTCCTAGTCTCACCTCCAGTAGCCATTGAAATCACTCCCGAGAAAGTCAAGTTCTCTGTTGTCTCTTGCATAGCTTTCTAGTTCTCAAGCTGACCATAGGCATACTTAAAAATTTGGGTGTGAGAATGTAATTGTTTGCCCTTTGGCATCTGCTTTTTAATATTTTTATCTCCAATCTTCAGATTAAATCCTTCATGGCTATTTGGGTCATTCTCAAGGGAATTCAACATTTTACTAAGGTTGCTAGGTTCCCTTTTCTCTGCTTTTGAATCTGCAAATGACTGCTCAGATTTTCTTTAAGAGTCTGGAGGCATGGCTGGCAAGATAGTATCACCTGCACCACATTTAGCCTGACTAGAAGCCTTAAATTGCTCTCCTACTCCAGATTTCTTGTGAGAAAATGTGCGGGAGAACTGCTTTTGCATTCCCGCCACGTGCTTCTTAGCTATATCTTTCGCTATTTTCCACGGATCACGAGCTTGTGCAGTTTCTCTTGCATGTCTTGCCGCACCTTCCCTGGATTTGTCCTGCCTTATTTCTTGAGTTGAGAGAACTTGATCATAACAACTATAAATGAAGAGCAGGAGAGTACTCAATGCAACCTACAAGGAAACCAAGAATAAACATGACACACCAGACCCAGAGAGAAGGAATGATTGGCAACTATAAGAAAGTATTCCCATGCTCTCTCAAGTTATATGCAAAAAGAAAGACAGATATGATATTTTGGCAGAATTTTGTGCTGATCTCAGATCCAGAAGGTTTAAAATAAGGAATGTGTGAATAAATTAAACAGCAAAAACACTGACATATAAGCCTTCAAGAGAAACTATCCACAAAACAAAATTTATAAAAACCTTGATAGAGCTTGAAAAAGCAAACTAGAGTTGAATGGAAGTTTTCCATGCTGCATAACCAATGAAGCATACGGAATGGAGAGGGACTCAAAGCATGACCTTTCATCCAGTACTAGATGAGAAACCACTTACAATAAGCAAAGCCGCGTAAGCATGCATGTTTTGGTTTCCTGTTTTTAGATTACAGGTACTCAACTTGCACAGGCTGCAAGATGGACAATACAAATCAAAGTTCTGGTTTAGGGCCTGCTCGGATCTCCTTTAAAAATAATGTCTTTTTAAGAAGGAGAAGTTGATACTGAAAAAATAATGTATTTGATTAGAAGGAAAAGTTATTTTGCGTTCAGATGTAGTAATTGAAAATGACTTTTGAATTAAAAAAGATGTTCGGATGTTAAACTGTAAAAGGACTTTTGACTTATAAAATATCCAAGGACATGTAGAAGGAATTTTTTTATAGTGTTCAGATAAAAAAGGACTTTTCATATAAAATTTATAATTATTTGATAAAATTAAAATTAAAATTTTGAAATAACAATTTTTAGGTGAATATTGTGGTGAAATATAT
>JASKGM010000001.1:8901053-8921534 GCA_034509205.1 Ceratonia siliqua | reverse complement strand
AGATTCAATCTTTGGTTGATGTAGGAGGTGGAATTGGAGGATCACTCTCTGAGATTGTTAGAGCCTACCCACATATCGAAGGTATCAACTTTGATTTGCCCCATGTGGTTAACACTGCACCTAAGTACGAGGGAATCACCCACGTTGGAGGAGACATGTTTGTGTCCATTCCTAATGCTGATGTTGTCTACATGAAGTGGATTCTGCATGGCTGGAGCGATCAGCACGGCATCAAGATTTTGAAAAACTGCAGGAAAGCAATACCAGAGAAGACTGGGAAGGTCATTATTGTGGATCATGTTCTGCAGCCTGAAGGAAACGGCCTATTTGAGGACACTGGGTTCGCATTTGACATGATGCTGCTGGCACACAAAGTTGCAAAATTTATTGAGGATAAGTTCAAGTTGGCAGAAGACAAAACCCCAGGCCTAACAGACATAGTTGGAGAGGAAAAATGCTCACAGATTGGTTTATGCACTTTTAATGGTGCCTGGGGTGTAAGCATAGGCATTGCAAGCGTGGTTAATGAATGTTCTGGGAAGAGCCATCGTGGTTTCAGTTATGGAATGCACTCCACTTGTGAGATGGTGGAGGGATGGAAGCTTAGGGAGAACCAAACCCAGGAGCGTCTAATTGGCTATGTCAATGAATTGTGTGAACAAGTTCCTACCCCAATGGGGGAATCAGCAGTTGATTGTAACAGTTTTACTTTAATGCCTGCTGTTTCCTTTACAATTAAAGAGAAGACGATTGGACTCACACTTGAGCAGTATGTCTTGAAAGTTGGTGAAGGAGGTGTGACTCTGTATATCAATGGTATTGATTCCAGTAAGGTGGCTGCACTTGACTTTGTTGCCAGAGCTGGAACTCCTTTTCAACAGAGCCTAACTAAGCATCATTATATGGGGAGGATTTTCATTGAGTCATCTTAGAAGATTAAGGAACTTTTAGTAGGAAAGCAGTTGATTATCGGCATACTTTATGAAGCTATCAATTCCCTTATAGCTACTGTTTTATCTAAAGATGGAACCACAAGAATTGCTTATTGCTCTAGCTTGGCAATTAGTTTTTTATTCAAGTTCCTTAGCCTCTTAATTAACAATTCTACTGACATATATGACAATCACTTATGGGATACAGGTTCATCGTTCATGAGGACAATTATTTCAAGTGAAGACTTACTGTATGGAAAAACTTGAACCATCTATTCTATCTGTGGAAGAAGTTGTTAAAAGATCTAGCCTTTTTCAACCTCCTGTGGCAGAAGAATGGTCAAGCCTATCTAGTGCATGTATGTGCAAGGGAAGACTCAATGAAGCTGCGTAGTGTCGTCATCAAGCACTGGTTTTAAACCCCCTAATGGTTGATACCCATCATGTCTTGAATTCATCCTTGCGGTCAAGGATCCTAATGGGAGAGGGGAATGATATGATTATTCCTCTTAAGCCTATGGGTAGCAGTTCCTCTGTCTGTGTTAGTCATAGGCCTAGCTAGGATTGTAGTTGTTGAATCCATTTATGTATTATCCTGTTCCTTAGCTCATTAGTTGGTAGATTTCCTTATATTACGGGTGTATTGCCATTATATAGAGATGGCCTTTTGATCTTATAGGTATGAATGAAAATAGACTACTTCCTCGATCCCTCTGTTTTCTCTGTCTCTCTCGTCTCTTCTCACTTTTTCTCACTTTCCCTGTTCTTTCTTGTTCCTTCTTCGGCTCCTTTTCATTCTCTTCTAGCTTTCACAAAAATTATCCACATCATATTACAATTCAAAACTTGGATACCTCATGTAGATACACAACTAGAAGTTACTTTAGGATATACATATGCAGACGGGATCGTGAAGATGTTATACCTAGGTTTCAACAAGATTTTGACTATGGATCCACTGACTGTTAGAGATGGAATTTCAACTAGACTTCTTCCTACGTACGTTTCTTTTGCCAAGACCAACGGGAGTACCTTTACTTTGAGTAGGAAGGGCAGGAGAGCCAACTTGGGCAACACATAATTTCTTTGAGCTGCGTTCCCTTGGGTATGGGTGAATTTTAGCCAATTCACGGACACGGCGTGCCACAGTAATTGGTAAGGGGCGTAAGCCACGCTCATCATTTTGTTCAGCCTACAATCACCAAATAATAGACCACATAAACTTAAATCTAAAGTTAATTTGACTAGAGATGGCATATTTCACAAGAATAACTTCACATAACTACAATATCCCATGGGTACCAGAATGAAGTATCTGAGATGTGTGTGGAAATTCAAAGAATAGAAAATAGTTTCTGAAAAGGAAAACAGATAGTTAACCTCTTTCTTTTTAAATTTCTGTGCAGAACTAGCTCTTAAGAGGTTCCGCCACTTGTCCTGCAGAAATCACATTTAGTAAACACAAGTTTAGAAGAAAAGGTGACAATGACATGACAACTGAAATGAGTGAAGCTTCGTAAAATACCCTGAGATCTATCGGTGTACGGTAGCTGGAAGAAGAAAACTTTATATCGGTCCCTCGGCCAACTCCATATTCAGAATACAATTCTGTTCCCATGGTCCAGCCACAATGAAGCAAGTTCATGTCACATAACACATTAATTATACTATCAAGGGCCAATAGTGTGATATCAACAAAAAGAATACAATTTGACATCTAAAACTATACATTTGTCATACTAATCATTAGATATTCAAATTCAAGTCTCAAACCAAATGATAAAGCATCACAGGTTACACATTTGAAACAAAGAACCTAAAAATATAAATTCACAATGATACAAACACAACTAAAGAAGGAACTCCTGTCTTTCTCTCTCTCCCTCAAACCCCCTGGGGGGTTAGGGGAAAGGAATTTCATATTCACTGGAATTGTTCTCAATGATGTAAAGCTTATATGATAAAGTTCATTTTGTGATGTCACAGTCAAATGTTTATTTTTGGTTGCAGCACTTGAAACCTTTTCTTTTGACCTCAAATTTGGAAATTCTTCAATATACTTCTGAGTAGGCTTGCGGAATCTCTTCTCTCTAAGTGCAGAAGTTTGGCATTCTTCAACAGATCCCTTTTCCTTCCCTTGAGACAATATACTACCTTCTAAAGGGTGATCATTATCCAACTCACTCAGATGCTCTATATTGAGTGAATTGTGGTGCGTGCAATCTCCATTTGATGGTTGACAGGGATTGTTCCTGAAGGCACCATGTAACTCACAGGTTATTCTCTTATCTAGAGAATCATTTTTGCATTCAGATTGTGCAATGGGCACTTTTATTAATTCTGATACCCCACCAACAACAATGCTACTTCCACTCAATCCTGGAGAGTGACTCTCGGAACTTGAATTTTGTAATAGTGATCCTTCACAAGGACCAGAACCTAGTCCCTCAGCTTTGTCGGCAAATTCAAAATCTGTAGTTAAAAAATATTTAAGATATATTAAAATGAGAGAGAAGGAAAAGAAAAGAGGAAGCAAAAACTAGTCTCTTTTCCCTTCTACCAAAGCATCATAGCGGAGAGTCACATCATGGCAGTTAACAACTTACCCAAAAAATAATCTTCACATGCACCACAGGAACCATCTGTTCCATTAAGATCATCAATTCCAACATCATCCATCAAGGACCTAACAAATTAAGGCAAATATTGTAGCAGTACAGCGAAAGGGGAATCTCAATGGATTGACATAAGATGAGGCCATGTAGGCCTGAAAGGAAAGACTCAAGCAACAAGTAACAAGAAGAAGCGGCTTGAATAGAAAAATATAATTAGTGGCTTTAATGTCAATCCAAATAAGAACCATAAATGAAGATAAGTACCTCAAGTGTCCAATCATCTTTTGCATTCAGCTTCCTATAAGAATTTAATCCACCTGATGGAAGTAAGTATACTAGTATTAGATAGATTGTCACAAGCAAATAAGAAAAATAAAGACCAAAACTTAAAAGCAGCAGTTCTCATTGGGTTCAGTGAAGAAGATAAAATTAATACAGCTTCATCAACCTTCAAAAAATATCTCATCCAAGACAATATCAAAAATTAGAATAAAAAAAGTTGGCTTCATATATCTGAAGATTGGACATTGCTTCCAATCTTCTAAGAAATCTTGTTCAACATTATTCAGGTTGTCATACACTTTGCCTGTTTCTTTCACTTCATCATTTTATCTTTGCATTAATTCCAGTTTTTCAGAAACAAAACAAGGGCTACAGGAGGCCAAAAAAACTCTTAGGCTGACAAATACTCAGTTCCAATTCTTAACACAGACTTCAAACAACAGAATCAGAAGAGACCACTTAAGTCATTTGAGAATTACCGATACTTGTTTTTAGACCAAATTCAAAACCACCGGAAAGATTTTCAACGTCATAGCATTTCCCTAGATCCACTGAAACTTGATCATTTTTAGGTTCTGCTAGCAAATGCTCAACTTCCTTTACTTTGATTCATCCACCTGAACCTAGGTAAACATTAAGCAGAGATATCATAAATCATATACCTTTACCACTGATGTTAATAGAAATAGCAGAGTGTGTGTGTGTTTTCAAGCATAAACAGCTTTCAAAACTTCTAAATAAACATCAGGCATGCAAGGACTAGGCATATTACAAATCAGGAAAGACCTTAAAAGCAAAGGCAATTTGATCCTGTTGCAAACTACAAACTGGTTATGTCAAAGCGATGAACATCAGAAACAACTACACATGCTTCCAGTATGCACCTTCCTTATTCAAGGGCAGTCAAGAAGTTTCTTATCTAATAGATAGAAAAGATACATATGATATCATTTACTCCATTGATGTTTTTTAACATATTAAAGGATAAACAATAGAGAGAGAAAAATTGCGAAGAGGTATGATTATTGAAGAAAAGATATTAACATGGAATACTTACTAGATATGATGTAAGATAAAGCAATGAAGAAAGGTGTTATTGGAGGTCAGAAAACAGGACAGTTCAAAAAAATTTCCAGATAGGATAGTTACATGTGAATGTTGCCACCAATATAGAGAGAGGATAAATTGTAATCTTATTTGCCAGTTATGAGCATAGAATTTGAAAGTAAATCACCATTTTCGTTGGAATAGTTTTCAAATTGATAAATTGAACTATTCTCTCCCTCTGTTTTCTTACTCCTCTTATTTGCCAATTTATCAATTTGAAAACTACTCCAACGAAAATGGTTATTTTACTTTCAAATTCTTAATCCTACTTTATGTTTTCATACCATACCTGTAGTAATTAATAATTGAGATTGAACAATGAATTAGGACCATTTAAATTTAATGAAAAGTGAAAACCTTACATAATCAACGTACAGTATAATTACTCAAGAATTTCTTATTGGACACCTTCTCCAGCATCCAGTTCTGAGATTTCTCATACAATTAAGCAATGATCCTAATCATTTTCCCCATCTGAAAAACGATAGTCCTAGGTATGAATGTTGGGCTGTAAAACCCAAACTTTTATCATTCTGCATAATTGAGCCCTATGACTAGGATGGTAAATTTGTCCACCCATGGAACAAAATATAGTAAATACAATCATTATTCCACATAATCTGATAATTCCTTTAAGTTTTGATGCAGTCAATAAAAGACAGCTAATTAAATAATGTAAAAAAAGATACTTTCCTGGATGTTGCAAACTGGGGAAGAACGTGAAACAGTTGTTCCTAAAGCTTTATTAGGTTAAAAGATATGTATGCTAAAAGACATAATGATAACGACCAAAACCCATACCCTTTGGCATTTCATATCGGAGCACTTCTGCAAATATTCTTCTCCGTCCATATAAAGTTCTTGAGTCTTATCCTACATTTTCAATGTGCATCAGTTTACTCTTTTTTCTCTCCATCAGAAGAAAGATGCATGAATAAATGTAATTAATCTATATCCACACATACAAACACGTTCATGCACACAGAAAAAATAAAAATAGCACATGTATGTATGTATGTATATTACCACATATGCAACATTGGTTTTTACTTGTGAAATATTTATGCATATATCCTAATACCTAAGCTGTAAGGCTGCAACTCGGAAAGGATAAGGGGTGTGACAACTGTACAACTGTTTCTGCAAATATAAATGCATAATTATATCCAAGACAAAATCAGAGGGGTTTTGGAAACATGTACATAGGTTCAGACTAGTTAATCTGTATTATAGACACAAAAGTTTATGATTATACTGATATTAAACTATACGAGGACATGCATAAAACCTGATTCTTAGCTGTACTGTACTTGTTTCTTCTAGTCAAGGTGCATATTACCGAAATGCAAATATATTAGAACCAGTCCTACACCTTGCTACTTTTATTACTATATTATGTTTCCCAAACACCTGTTTAATTTGATTGACCTTTTACAATTGCCATATCTCAGATCACACGAGATGTTATCATTGTTACTCTAATGGTATATCACACAAAAACACCCATGACTTTCAGACTTATAATTTCTCCCTCATCCTTGTCAGATTTCAGAAGAAATTTTTCGACGGGAAAAATGAAAAATAGCCATAAAAAGGTATAAGTAGGAGGATAAATGTCATACAAGCGAGAAACAAAAAAGGCATAAAAACAAAAATCATCAACACAAACAGTTCTGCCCCAAATAAGTGCCGGGGCAGAAAAGCTCCCTGGAAATGCATATACCGCAGCAGTTATACACACAAAATCACTAGCAGAAGCAGGAAGTTGCAGAACCACACATCTCCATAAGATATTCCCTCTCCTTCTATCCAAAATTTCTTCCTCTTTAAGCACTCATCCATAGTGACTGACATTATCACAACATCTGGTACCATAATATTATCACCACCATTAGTGCTACCGACAATAAATTTATAGAGAAAAAAAATAGCCATTCTAATTTTGAAAAGAACGGGGAACATTTTTAGTTCTACTTTCTAATAAAGTCCTGGCATACAACTAGAAATAATGATAATCTATATTGGATGTGGAATATCGTGATAATGGCAGGTTAAAAGAAAAAACTAGGCTGCTTTCAACTCAACAGCATTGTATGAAGCACAGTATAAGAGTTATGCTATTTAAGTCTTTCCAAAAATGTTTTTAGAAAGAATAAAAAAGGTTCTGGCTGGTATTGGGAGCCCAAAAGCTGAATAAAAAAGGTTCTGGCTGGTATTGGCAAACGGACACCTTTTGAAATATTTTGAAAATTTTATATAAACGGATGATTTTTTAAAAAATATTTTGAATAAGTTTAAATAATAATTTTTTAATTATAAAAGATTCTAACATGATAATAATAAAATAGATATATATAATTAGATAACATAATATTGAATAATTATATTTTCATTTAAATAACATTAATATAATTAATGTTCATAAATTTTAAAAATGAAACAAAATGTTATATCTATTTCTTTTTTTTTTAAAACAATGAAAATTTTAAAAATTAAAAGTAAGAGATAAAAAATTATTTTGATGTTAATTTAGTACTCCAAATATTTCTTTTTTTTTTGTATTTAAAGTGCATGTTTTTATTTTAATTTTATAAATTTTTTTATATTTCAAATATAGTTTCTTAAAAGAAACAAAACAATAATAAAAATAAAAATAATAATAAAATATTTTATTTTATTTTGATAATCAAATATGAAAAATATAAATAATACTATCATAAATCAACATATAGGCTGATAGGTTGTACGGTACAATATGATAAATAATAATGAAAATTTTAAAAGAGGTTCAGATTCTTTTTAATCTTGTCAGTCTCTTTATTTTCTTTCAGTTTCAAAATTCAAAATAGGTTCATACTGTTCTCAATTTTGATTCTGAATAACTCTTATCTTTTTTTTTTCGTTTCAATCCGTTTCGGTACATTTCGTTCAATTTTTGCCGAAACAAATCGAAATCTTATGATTCATTACTATTTCGAAATTGGAATGTCGTTTCGTTTCGATTTTGCACGAAATCAAAATTTTTCAAGCGTTTCAATCGAAACACTGGAAATTTAGTTCCTTGGCCGAAACGGTACGACGAAACGAAATTTAATACCTGCGTTTGAAATCTGTTGAGAATAGACACGTGGCAAACATTAAGGGCTACTGTTTGTTTCCTCGTTGCTTTGGACGCTGTTAAACCATCGTTAAGACACTGTTTGCGCCGTGAGTCCATGACACTGATTAACTGCCTATGGGCAACTTACAACACAAGGACGTTTTGGTAATTTACAGGAGGTTCCTCCAAGCTACATACTCACTTTAATAGTTTAATATGACAAGTTTTAATTTGTTTACGACCGATTTTAAAAATTTACAAATAAATATATAATTATGAAATAATAGTGTAATTGTCATTATTCTTTCTCCTATTTTAAATAACTATAAAAGTCTGGTTTTGCAATTTAAATTTTGCCTTTGAATTAAAATACAAGCTACCTGTATTATTATGAACCCTTTTATGCGAACCTATGTTTATGTATCGAATTTTTTGAACTATTATAGGTTTGCATATTTTATAATTGAGTTATTAACCATAAAACTTTTAAATCAATAGAGTGAATCATAAAATCACTCAAGAAATAACCTACAAATAAAAAAGCTTATCATAAGTAGGTAAACACTACTGATGTCACTAAATTAAAAAAACTACCGTTCTAAAATCGTATATGTAATAATATAATGACATAAAAATCAGCTTTCGAAGACTAAAATAAAATTTGTCTAATACAGTTCTTCTAATTAAGGAGCAACCTACTAGAAATGAAATTTTATAATCTTAACAATATCTTTCCAAATAATTTGAAAACTTGCCACTAACTTTAAAGATGCAAAATAATAAAAAAAAATTAATTATCACCATTTTTTATTTAATTAAAAAATATAGAAAAAACTTGACGTAAAAATATTAAACAGTCTCTCTCGGGATGTGGAGTCTATCTTGCATCATGAAGAAATATCAGTAGTCAAATAGCGCTCGTGTCCAAAACTAGTTACTGTTTAGCTATAATTAAAAAAAAAACAAAGATTTGGCCAAATTTGTTCATGGGCAACCCAATGAGCACACTGCTTTGCTCACCCCTACTTCAAACAAGTCGGGCAAATGGGCAATAGTAATTGATAACTCTGATAACTCTGCTTAAAACAAAAGAAGAACTTCACTTTTAGCCAAAAAGAAAGGTTCAAAAACTCTAACTAGTCCCGCAAAGACATTGAATAAGAAAAAAAAAAAACCCAACAAATAACTCCAAACCGCATTGTATTCCACATCTACATCATCATGGATTCATGAGCTATAAATATCCATGGATTCTTCCCTTGACAATGCTATGAAATACTCGTGCTGGTACTTTTTTACGAGATTTCTTCACTTGGTAGTTGTGTCTTAAAAATCATATAGAGTTCTATTTCTAATCGTTCCAACAAAACTTCCTTTTCTTCCTTTCACCAACCATTACAAACATAACTCTACATGATTTTTAAGGCGCATTAGTGGTTGCTAAAAAAAAGGAAAAGTAGTTTTGTTCGGCGATTAGAAATAGAACTCTACACGATTTTTAAGGCACAACTAACTAGTGAAAAAATCTCATAGTACAAAAGTACCAGCGTGAGTCTACATCCATTACTACCTAGGATTGTCCTTCTACTCCTTGATCTCCAACTAACTCACCATTCGGTGTCAAACCCCGAATCTTGACATCATAGTAAACTTCTTCAACTCTTCTTAGATCATACTTCATGCCTGCCAATGGTGTGACGTGTCAATCCAAACAGATCAGTACGTATAACTCCTTTCTGAAAACTGAATATATGCATATTGTGCACATGGAAAATAACTATCCAGTTGCAAAACATATAAACTGCAGTTAATCCTGCCTTTTAGATATAAGAAAACAAAAGCACAAAAAGTAGTGTTCGGCTGCTATATCTGCTTATTACTATTCGTTACTGGATAACTGGATGTATACAAGATGCTAAACTAAGAAAGAGAAGTCTGCAATGACTTTGAAAATTATTAACGCTAGATAATTGATGTTCATGTCAGTAGAGTTATTATTAAACCAATCTTCTTTTTAGAAATGGTTTATTTCTCAGACCACTGAGAATGAGATGATAGCAAGAATATCTGGCGATAATAACATGACAGGAAAGAAAGGCAATGATGTATAGGATAGGGTTCAAGTCGTAGCATACCATCAAACTTCTTCCGCAGAAAATCATTCCGAAGATTAAGCAAGCGAAATGCAGTATGAAGTTCTGTTAAGAACTTTAAGACTTTCCTTGGACAATCATAGTCCCCAGCTGTCACTTGGTTCACCACATACCTTGGCTGCAAAGTCAAATATGTTGCAAGATAGGGTGTGATTGTCATGATAAGTCTCTTCCTTAAAATTAACCAATAATTTCATGAGCTGTTGTGTCTGCATACATGTAAGCATAGGAACATTTGTGCGTCTCTATGCGTTGGTGTGTTCCTATTGACCAAAAGGTTAAAATCATGTAGCTCTCTTTCTTAAAATAAACCAATAATTTCATGATCTGTTGTGTCTCTGTGTACATACAAGCATAGGAACATTTATGCGTCTCTATGTGTTGGTATGTTCCTATTGACCAAAAGGTAAAAACCATCTATTCAGTGTAGTGAAATATTTCCATTTGTACTAGTAAAAGATGTACAAGTTTAGAGGAAAAGTGTTCTTACCAATTCGTTGGACATAAAACAAACACCTGCACGACAAAAATGCATATATATCAGAGTCTCTAGCAAAATAAAGAACCTAGAAGTCTTAATGGGCTAGCTAATCATCTATGGATTAACAAAACTAGAAAGAAAACTCATTGGAAATGACCTACCGTGTTAACTAAATATATTGCCCTAATATCAAAAGGTTGAATGTGGGGCTACAGGAGTTTGGTTCATTCATAACCACAAAATTTAAACATTTTAAACTAATGAATAAAAAAATTACAAACATGAACTATACACAATAGCTTGTATAGCTATGATCTGTAAGCCCAATGACTAAATATGTACAGAATAATATTTAGTTACTGTGCTCCTTCGACCTGAGCACAGTTTTGATTCTATTACTACATCCATGTTCTTCAGAACACAACCATTTTCAAATTAGTCACTACTCACTGAAAGAATCTACCCTCACAAAAGGGAAGACAGAACAGAACTGACCAGTGAGAATATCTTTATTATCAACTAATGATTATTACACAGAAGCAAACATACTTAGTACACACACCTATTAGGTAGTCTTCAATATCGAGACCAAACTCTGAGCTGTTCACTGCAAAATTGTTAACAAGAAACATACAGAAACTTATAAATCTTATTATGACAAAAAACAAGTAGTTCACAAAGTAAAGTTAAAATTGCAGCAAATAAAAATGGTTTCATAAGATCAATAATTTTCAGTCCCATATTCTCTTTAACCTCAAAAGCATTGAAAAAGGTTAGAAAATCTAAGTGTCCAAAATAAGTTCTAAACCATAATCACTAATTTAGAGTTTAAATCTTCATGCTAATGAAACTCTATATAAGGCCTGACTCTTAAATCAACATCCATGCATAAGCTATTCTTCAGAGTAAAGACAATGGCAGCTGCCTGGTTCTGCCCATATGAATAAGGTTACTATATTTTTCTTTCTCCATTTTCAGAAGTAAGGTTTGTATTATCAAGTATTATACGTTACGTGTTTAAATATTTTGATTAAATATGAAACGCAATCGGGCATCCTTGCAGCAGCATACTTTACTGAAGACATTGGCCTGACCTCACTTCCTTTACTGCTTAGAAGCTTAGAATTTCAAATTCTATTCAATTAGTAAAGATACTAGCATATGCATGCACACCTACCTAAAGAACAAACAGCAAACATTTATCGCCATTTTAACAAGTAAAACAAAAAGAGTATCAAGACATACACCCGAGGTTTTCTTCGGCTTCTGTGTGCATAAGAAGGCTTCCTGTTTCTAACCAGTGCATGAAAGTAAGCAGCGAAACTACAGTCTGTGTCTCACTCCTCCAATCACCATGGTACCTAGATTATATTGCAACAGTAATAAATTGCAGACCTTAAGAACAGAATTTAAAGAGAAGCATATGAACCGTAAAGTTTTCCTATAAATTTTAATCACCTGTAGTATTGCCCAGAGCAATCTCTGAGAACTTCACCAAGTTGCTTGTAATGGTCCTTCAGCACATTAATATAGGACTTGGCCTTCTCTAAAAGCTCTATTCAAATGGTAAAGAGATAAATATATATACATATATATCAGATAATAAGAAAACAATGGTTAAGCAAAGCTATTTGTGCCTTCCTACAATTTATGAGGCAAACTCGCATATGAAACTGAGATTAAATTTCAAAACCAGATGAAAAGTAGAATCCCATAAATTGAATTGTTCGTTCTCAGAACTCCCACGGAGTTAAAGTAAACTATACTTTTGTTTTTCTCCTCTCTGTAACATCATAGGCATCTCACATCTTAATAGAAGCCAAATTGAACACTATACAATAAAATTTTATACTACGGCACCAGAAGTAAATATAATACTCTGGGGAAGATATTAAATCTTAAAAAATTGCTTAAGACATGTTCTTTTTTTTAAAGAAAAAAAGTCATCTTAACATTCAAATATAAGCAAACCATTTTTGCCTCATTTCTCAAACAAACCAAACACTCTGCAAATACACAAAAATCGAAACCCAAAATCCACGAAGCAAAAAGCAATTAAAAGCAACAGAATAACAAAAGCATCGTGTTTAGGTACCGGGAGTGGGACGAGACTGATGGACCAGAAGAAGGCTAGCATACATGACCCTGGTGGTGGACTCGATCTCCGAAACAACCGCTCTAATTCGCTCGCGCAAACTCCCAGACTCCTCTAGCTGAAGACGGAAATCCTCAAATTGCTTTTCAAGAGACAGAGACGAAGGAGGCGCTGAGTGGTCACCATCCGCCATTGAAGAAGAGAAGCAGCAAAGGGGATGAAAAGTTTCGACAGGAAAATGAGAACTCAAGTATGAGGGCGAGTGTGAGTGTGAGTGTGAGGTGGGGATGATAGGCAGCGAATGGAGAGTAACGAAAAGGAAAGGAATGTTAGGATTAGGGTATAAGGAGCGAGAGAAGGTGAAACAGGCGTTTCGAAATGCTGGTTTCATATATTGCATGTTTTTTTGGGAATTTCTTAAAACGCAAATCGGCTAAGCTATAGTGACCGATGAATATTGACCGATAGCTTCGCCGATTTGGGTTCTAGTGAAATTCTAATAAAAATTATGAAATATATGAAACCAGCGTTTCGAAACGCTTATTTCCCCTTCTCTCGTTCCGTATATCCTTTTTCCACACCACTTAGCTGATTTGCGACTTGCGTTTTAGTGAAATTCCAAGAAAAATATGCAATATATGAAACCAGCGTTTCGAAACGCCTGTTTCACCTTCTGTCGCTCCATGTACCATAATCTTAACATTCATTTCCTTCTTATTACTCTCCATTCGCTGCCCGTCATCCCCACCTCACACTCGCCCTCATGCTTGAGTTCTCATTTTACTATCAAAATGTTTCGTCCCTTATCACTTGTTTGGTACAATACACACAAATCTAGTACATCTTTTAAAGCATAATATTTTTATAAAGCTGTAAGATACTAAGAAGTGTCATTGTTTAATATTTATATGTATTATAATGTGATACTTACATGTGTTATTTTTTAATTTTTTTTAAAAGATATCGATATATTAGATTTTTTTTATTTTTTATTTTTTATTTTTTTTTATAATTTTTATTTTAAGAAAAAAATTCAAAGAAATAGTAAAAAATTCAAAAATATAGAAATGAAAAAAGAAAAAAAACATGAATAAATAAATAAATAAAGTACATGTACTACATCTTGATATAACTTAGAAAACATATTTTTTTAAAATTCTATCTTTTAAAGTAGAATATTTTCAAATGGCTGATAGAAGATTAACAAGTGTCACTCTCTAATGTTTACACATATTACTGTGTGGTGCTTACACGTCTCACTTTTTGTCTTTTTTTCTAAAATTTAATTTTTTTTAAATCCATTGACTAAAATTATGAATTACTAATTATATCTCAATGAAAATCAAAAATACATTTAATATAATCTTCTCATCTGATTCATGATTGATCCATGTTTATTTGATTATAATTTTCTTTTTACAATTTCAAAATTTATAAAAAAAAATTGGTAATTTCAAAATATGCTAGATTTATTTTTGGTAATTTTAAATTTTTTTTAGTTTGCTTCTTTTTAATTTTTAATTAGAATAAAATATTAAATGAGAAACCATTTGAATTTGAATTTTGACAACTCATCTAAATCGTCATATTTTATTGACCTTTTACCATGTATATTTTGATAATTTTTTCATTGGAATAAAATATGTTAATATTGTTTTGATATAAAATCTGCTAGATTTATTGAGATTATAATTTTCTTTACAATTTTAAAATCTTTGTAACAAACTTTTGGTAATTTCAAAATCCAACATATTTATTTTCGATAAAAAGGAAGTTGTTCCATAACAAAGTTATTTTTATTGCTCAAAAAGTGACAAACGTGTTTTGATGTGATACTAATGTGAGTAATTGTCATATCTTAACAAATTGCATATAATAAGATATTTTACTATCAATCTATACACAAGTATAATTAATCTTTATTTGTGACAGGTATAAGCTGCAAGTCCGTGTAATGGATGAGACAAAAAGTGCATCTTTTATCTTATTTGAACGCGAGGCAAAATAACTTTTACATATCAGTGTAACTGACCTAAAGACTGAAAATGATAAGATATTGTAAAACTTAATAAACCGATAACTATGTCATTTTATTATTTATTTTCTACTTTGAAATCCACCTTTTTTAAAAGGTTGTAGAGGATGAGATTTTCGCTAGCAATCCAGACAAATTTGATGAACTTTTGAGAACACAAAGTTTTATTCAAAGTTTAAATCACGAATAATAATATAAATGAACTAATGTTTGTGTATATTGTTAAAAAATTAATAGTGTACAATCATCTTATTAAAAGTTTTATTGTTACATTTGATGCATGTAATATTTTAATTCAAAGTATATATGTCTTTTATGCTGTTTAAAAAATATCTCAAATGTATTTCATATTTATTCTTTTATATTGACCAGTTAATTTTATGTTAACAGGAACTGTGGCGCTCATATTTTGTCATTAGATGACCGTCCAATGCAAATAAATCTAGAGGGAATAGCCAAGGTATACATTAGACATTATTTTTGTTAATCTTTTATTTTTTTTTCTTTTAAAACATTGTTTTGTTATTGTTATCATTTTTTTTTCATCTAGCTATATATAAATATTATTTTATGAATTTAATATGTTCAAATATATACATGTGAGATTGAATTCAAAAGCAATTAATGATGAAAGAAATTTAAAATTGTTTTAAATTTTATTGATAAATTATTCCAATAATTGAATAGTAGTGAATTTAATATTGCTGAATTTATTAGCAAATTATTCTAATAACATAATAGTAAATTTTCATATTAAATTTAAATATTATTTCATGAATTTAATATGTTCAATGCATGCAAGTGTTTATATAGTTCAATAAGTATTGATTATGTTATATAATTCATTAAGTATTAATTATGTGACAGTCTTTAACAACAAGTTATGAAATAGTATCTAAACTCAACTACAACGACAGTCCTTTAACACTAGAGAATGATATGGCTAGTGCAAATCTGAATGTTGAGGATTTCATGGACCATAATCGTAATGTCAAATGTCTTCTAACAAGCTGATTCATATGAAAAAAAAAGAAAGATTAATTGACAAATGTGAGCCACTAGAAATGTTATGAAGCAATGGTTGTTTCTATTTTCATTTAATATATTATGTTTTGAGATATGTACTTAGTTATATTTTCAGATTATTTTGTCAAATGTTGATGCGTTAAATTCATAAACTCATTTTTTTCATAAATAAATGCTGCCATATATATATATATCTAATATACTTATTTTTTTCATAAATAAATACTCATTTTTTTCACTTTTTATTTTTCATGCTCTATCTTTAGTAATTCTTTTTATTATTATTCAGTTATTGAAATAACCAATCATTTCCTAAAGTTTTGGAACATATATTCAATAAAGTTTTAGATTTTGTGATGATTACATATATGTAATAAATAATAAATTGCCTAAAGACTTTTTTTATAAAAAAAATCTTTTAATTAAATTAATAGAATAAAAGTTATAAATTATAAATTATTATTATTTGCATATATAAAAGGATTATGAGAAAATAATCTTATAAATGAATTGATTGTTATTTTATTTTTTTAAAATTAATTTTTATTATTAATCAATATAATTGTACATCACACGAGTTCTCTTCCAATTTTCTATAGCAATAATATATAAATTAAAGATAGGAACTCAAAAACAAAATTATGACCATTTTTAAGCTATTCATAAAAGAACAATACTCCATAAAAAGAAAAAGTATATATGTATCCTACACATTAAGACTACTCTCTTTTGATAGAGTAGCACTAGATTGTTACTCAATAGCAGCCATCCAAATTTTTTATTTAAAAATCAAATAAATTATACTTTTGATTATGTAATTTAAATATAAAATACTCAGTCATTCATAAAATTATTTTTTAATATTTGTTAAGCCAGTACAAAATTCTAAAAAAAAATCTCGTATAAACGTTACTCGGTTATGCAAACTTCAAAGTTGTCTAACAGACTAAGTATCTACGTTTAGGGAATTGGGATGCTTGAAAATTGAAAAGCTTTTGGAGGCTACGTTTTAAATCTTATTAGTTATTTCCTCATCATTATCTTTACATCATTTTTACACTTTTGTTATTTATAATATTTTACTATAAAAATAACTTACATTAATTATTATTTTATATAAATTAATAAAAAAATAAATGTGAAATAAAATCTGAAACTGTAAATTTTAACAATACTTATAATAATTAAATATTATTTTGTAAGAATTTATTCAACTATTGAATATATGTATATATATTAATGCAAGTATAAATCCCAATTTTAAAATTGAGCTGAAATCTTGATGGGGTTTATTATCTTTGATTCATCAGTCTGAATTTGTATACTGTTATTACAAGGCAAATCCAAGTTAGAGAGCTTTAGGGTGCATCTTTTCTTTTTATCTAGCAGAAGAAGGAGGAGAAGAACAGAGTAAACTAAACCGGTAATTTGACCAAAACTGTTGATTCCCATTAATTGATTGAATCTTGCATCACATATATTCTAGTGGAAATTACACAATGCCAATGGTTATGTAAACATCTATGATTTGTACACTAGGATCACAGTGGAAGTATCATATCCTAAATCACTTCTTTTGGGAGAACGACAGACAAAAGAAGGCCACAATACGGGCAACTATACCATTCAAAATGAGGACAATCAGACAAAGAGGCCAATCGTTGACGTTGTAGTTGCTACTCTTCAGTGAACCACAACGAGTTATCAACCACACCCCAGAGTACCTGAGAAAAGAAGCAGATTGAAAAGTAATATGGTAGGATCAAACAGGCAATTGACACTGCAATGTATTTTCTAACATCAGCAATGCTTTTCCTAAGTTTGGTATATCATCCCTAAAAAGACATGAAGCAAGGTCCAGAAGCATGATCCTCACAGAAACCATTGATGCAAATGTCCTGCACCTGCAACTAATTGACCAGATTTTGATATCTAGCAGCTTATTGTGAGGTCTCTCTTATTAATCCACAAATGTCATTGCTCAATAAACACTGCAACTTATCCCATAGATTTGAAGTCATAGACCGTTTAATAATCAGAACCTCAACTTCTTACTAAAATAAGCCCGGGACTGGATAGGTAGCACAGGGTGGACAAGTTATCTTTACACTGATCTAATACAGCATTCTTTGAACATTATAGAGTTAATTAATTATTCGATTACGCAATTATCAAACTTGCTCAAAAAATATTATGTTGTTAACTAACCCAGAGTGGAAGTCCAAATATACAGATGTACATGCATGAATGCATCCACTCATTACTCCGCTAGAAGGAAGGGGAAGGAGAAGTAAAAAGTTATAACAAACCTTTCAGCGTTTGCTATGATAAAGGCCTCTACAGCCCATTTTGGGTAGCACAGTGGTACTAGGATCTTCATTAATGTACTATCTCTTGGCTGGCTTGAAATGAGAGTCATAACGACAGGAAAAAGCACTGACCACTACAAGTGATGGAAAAAGCGAAAATAGATACAAGTACAATTATTATCGGTAACACTATGTAAGAAATATGTGTATATGTGGTGAGTTTTTTTAAGTGATCCATACCAGCTGTGCAGGACCAGGCTCGAAGTAAATGGCTAATGCATAAGCCATGCCAGTCACACAGTACACAAGACAAAGCAAAATCACGTAGTGACTTGCAAAACTTGATCTTGGATTGCTGAAAAAGTAGAACATGGACAGATAAATCGCAGGTTTGATAAATGTATTGAAAAGATCAATTGTATCTTTGGACAGAAAATGAGCTAGACTGCTGATCCCAGCTGCACTCTCCCTCCAATATTGTAATTTATCCAGAGAAAATGATCTGAGAGCTGAAATCTTGCACAGTAGAGCTGCAAATATGCAATAATAAATGAGAAAAGACACATATGGAAAGCTCTATATAATGCGGAAAAATACCTCTTTTTTTTTTCTAGTGTCTAGGTACTTGTTAGAACAAAAGTTTACTGTGCATTTAATAATGCTTAAAATTAAGTACTAAAATTTTAGTCATGAAAAGTTTCAGCTCTGAATTTTTAATGTATGAACAAAATTTAAGTCTCGAATGTTTACTAAAGAATACTATCAGGCATTGAATAAAATAAACAGGGCTATACTAAAGAAACCATTGTCATTAATAATTTAAATAAGGAAAGGTTTACTGCCAAAAGTATTTAGTAATCTCCCTTATGTTGAATGTTTTCAGCAACTTTTCACTTCAATTCATTTTTTGTAAGTTTTCAACAAACACCATTGAATCATCTTCAAGCTGAAATTCTTCATTTTCAACATTGAATTGAGTTTGCCAACAAACCCGAAAGAGATAAATATCACTATTCTAACTTTTTAAATTAATCTATAATTAGAGGTTCAAATCACCTAAGAAAGAAAAGATAGATATCATTTCTAGAGGCAGTAAAGAAGATTCAAATTCAATAGCGAGCTTTCCACTTACAGACAGCAATGACAGTAAAAGTATATCCATTGGCCCCAAACGATTCATCGTTCGCTTTAGTGAGAGTTCCTAACATAGCACCAGCTACTAATAAAATGATATAGTCAATGACTTGCAATTTGGCTTCTCGTAGCTGCTGCTTACCAACCCTGCAAGGAACGGACCTGATTAATAATTAATAAAGGTAGTCCAACAAGGATAAACAATTATTACTTGTTCAAAACAAATTATGAACTTTAACTTTCAAGAAAGAACAGCTTAACTAAAATACTATTTTGCATTCAGAAAGTTCTAAATAAAATAAAAAACATAATATTAAACTAATGCGGAAAGAATACACCAGATATTGCTTCCTGGGACATAGGTTCTAAGAATGACCAATAAAAACTGGCAGTTGACCTACATTGTGGAATGATTTTTAATATTGGTCACCCTTGGTACTATTACTTTAGTCTAACTTTCAGTCTTCAGTTTACTTATTGTCAGAAGACACAGCTGATATGCTGTTACAAAAAATATAAATCTAGCTTGTTGGTTAATTGGCGTAATGTGCACCGTATCTATATCAAATCATAGGATTTCTTACCGCCCAACGAAGTATCTATATTGCCGGGCTACACCAGGAGTTACTCGGTTAGATAAATCCTTAGAATTTAAGAATTTTGGCTCTAGAAAATCTCGTTGGATATGAGCATTACTCTTATCCTGCCGCAACTCTCCAGCAAAGGATGGTTCAGTAACTTTATCGGTACCCTGTCTTGCATTTGAACTTGAAGCAGCTGAAGATGCAGCAATTTCATCAGCAAAATGAAGCAAATCTGATGGTACTGCGTAACCATTATGAAGCATCCATCTGACAGGTAATTGTTGATGAGTCACACCGGCTGCACTTGGTTTTACTAAACCTTCCAGAACGTCAATGAAATGGTCTGGAGGATTCACACGATCAGGTACAGGGATTCCAATACCAGCGAAGTATTCTTCTACTTTTTTAACAGGACCATGATATGCAGTAAAGCCACCTTTGGCTAGAAATATAATATCGTCGAACATTCTGAACAAAGTATAGCTGTATCACAATAAAATCAACACGAGAAGAAAAATTTAGAATGTTTGAAGAGCATATGTTATTCTCTAAGGACCATGATATGCAGTAAAGCCACCTTTGGCTAGAAATATAATATCGTCGAACATTCTGAACAAAGTATAGCTGT
>JASKGM010000001.1:8880587-8900953 GCA_034509205.1 Ceratonia siliqua | reverse complement strand
ATCACAACAAAATCAACACGAGAAGAAAAATTTAGAATGTTTGAAGAGCATATGTTATTCTCTAAATATGTTTTTTCTAGCAGGTTTCACAATTGTTGGGTATATGTGTATTGAGTAATGATCCTCTCACAAAGTCTCACAAAGTGTTGATATGTAAAGAAATGTTGAGTGGGGTGACATAATGTGAGATGAGTGACTTACACATCAGCACTTTGTGAGGGAAGCATTACTCATGTCATAGGTATTAGACCAGAAATAAATTTGGGGCAGATAGAGAGAATGAGGGAGCATTACCTTGGTTGGTGAAGTACCATGCAGATGTTTACCCCTTCAACAGCTTCACGTCGAAGTGCTTTGAGAAGTAAACTAGAAGAAGCACTGTCTAAACCAGTTGTAGGCTCATCTAAGATTAATAAAGAAGGCTCCATAACCATCTCTAGCCCTACGTTTACACGTTTTTTTTGCCCTCCAGAGATACCTCGCTTCTCTACCGTTCCAACTAGGGAATCCCTCACTGTCTGGAGGCCCAAGGACTCAATTACTCTTTCAATAATCAGAACCTTATCTGGTTTTGCCAAGTCCGCAGACAGTCTCCAGTATTGAGAAACAGCCATAAAAAATGAAATAAACAATTAGTAGGGAACCAAAACTAAAGATTTTATACATTAAAACCGGAGGAATAAAAGCACTTATTTATTAACTCAATTAAGTAGGAATTTTACATTGTCTTCACATGTAAACAAGTTTTCATATGAGGCACTCAGTGCAATGTTATCACGACGCAGTCCAAGCTAGCAAAAAGACCAAGTTCTGGCACGGCAAGAAGAGTCAAAAAATACTCAAGCATGAGAAATGAACTAATTCGACTAATTTATTGAATCCTTCAGATTTTACAACTGATCTCTGTATATAGAAAAACACTGGACACTCTTTCCAAACAGCTTGAGGTTAAACTTTAGACGATCATGTTTTTTTTTTTTTTTTTTAAGTTAAGAGATATTGGAGGTATATAGTTTATTTCTTGTACATCTGTGTAACATAAAGAGTAAGGTCATTTCCAATGTGCCTGTATATTAAATTCGCATATAAAGGTAACGTTTATATGTCGATCCTACAAATTTCATTGAACTGTTTTTCATTCCTATGTTTTATTAATGTCTTTTAAATTAAAAAAATTAGTTCAATAATAACATTTCTATTTTATACAAAAGTTTTCAATATACTAAATTCTGAATTCAGATTTTTTAATTTTATAGTTTTGGAATTTTAAATTATTTTAAAAGAAAAAAAGTACAAAAGTATTTGATATTTTGTATATATATTTTGTTTTAATTCGATATATTTAATACAAACTTCTTTACATAAGTTATTTATAGTGGTTTAAAATATGTAAGAGTTTTATATTAGAGTACATTATATAAATCCTTGAGTTTTGAGTCTTTTGACGAAAGTATACCGATCTCTTTTCTTGTTTATCAAATTTTTTACACCTGCTTTATCTTAATTTTCCTTTTTTTTTTTTTGGGTACATTGAGAAATCGTCAACACAACTTGAACATGGAACGTCTATTCAAATCCCCATCCATCCAACCACCTTATAAGCTAAATCCAAATGGCCCTTATCTTAAACTTCAGTATAGTACATTAAAGGGTTCATTAATGAGTCAAGTTTAGAAATAATCAAGGAGTTTATGCTAAAATTTAAAATAAGAGAAATTTGTATGATTTTTACACCAAAGAAAAAAAGTCCCTGAACTTTCTCCTAAACATAAAGAGGAGGTTTAAGTAGTTTTCTCTATAAAAACTTCATTAGGTATGCACCAGGTTATCTATAATATTAGTTAAATCAATAAATATATAGATAATGATGTCAAGCAAAGCCGTGCGAATTGATATAAATATGAAAATTGAAACACGGCACATATAATTGCTTATATAGAATATAAGTGTGGCGAACAGCGAACAGCGAACATAATTGGAAGTAAAAAAGTGCAAAAGATAGGTTCAGGAAGAAAATCAGATACCTGCATCTTGCACTGAAACGAAGATTCTCCTCCACCGTCAAGTTCCCATGCACGATATCATCTTGTGGCACAAAACCAATAATTTTCTTATACGAATGTATGGAGTCATGTTTTCCATTGATTAAAATTGAGCCTGTCATGGTGCATCCTCTTGCTTTTCCCGCCAAAGCAGAAAGAAATGTGGTTTTCCCGGCTCCTGAGGGACCCATGACCGCTGAAACTCGACCGGGCATGATTTTTCCTGACACGCATCTCAGTACATGTTTGTTTTTCCCTTTCAAAGTGAGAGTTAGATCTTTGAAAGCTACCTCAATCGTAGGCCTTTTCCTAGTCTCTCCTTGAGTAGCCATTGAAATCACTCCCGAGAAAGTCATGTTCTTGTTTGTCTCTTGCAGAGCTTTCTCCTTCTCAATCTGACCATAAGCATACTTGAAAATTTGACTCTTAGTATGTAACTGTTTCTCCTTCGCCTGCTTTTTAATATGTTTATCACCAATTTTCAGATGAAATCCTTCATTGTTATGTGGGTCATCCTCAAAGGAATTCATCATTTTGGTAAGGTTGCTAGGTTCCTTTTTCTTTTCTTTTGAAGCTGCAGCTGATGTATTTGAAGAATCTGGAGGTATTGGTGGCACACTGTCAGTACCACGTTTAGATAGACCTAATCCCTTCAATTTCTCTGCGAGTCCTACAGGTTTCCGGCGAGAAAAGGTGCGGGACAAACTCTGTTGCAATCCCGCTGCACCCTTCTTAGCGACATCTCTTGCTGATTTCCACCTTTCCCGAGCTTGTACAGTTTCTCTTGCATGTTTTGCTGCAGCTTCCCTGGATTTAGCCTGCCTTCTTTCTCGAGTAGAGAGAACTTGATCATAGCAGTTATAAATGACGATCAGGACAGCACTCAATGCAACCTACAGGGAGAACCAATACCAAATATGATAAACTGGACCCACAGAAAAGGAATGCTTAGCAACTATTAGAAAGTATTTCTGTGCTCTCTCAGGGTACATGCAAAATGAAAAGCAGATGAAATTTGGGGCATTTTTGTGCTGTCTTCATGCTGTTTTTCTTCGTTTAAATTGCAGGTTAAGAAACCAGAGTTAGTCATAGAAGAGACAGATACAGAAGCTTTAAAAAAGAAGCGTAGGCGTATATACATCAAAAGCTATGACATTCAAGCCTTCAAGGGAAATAATCCATAAAACAACTTTTAGAAAAACCTTGATAGAGCGTGAAAAAGCAAACTGAAGTTGAATGAAAGTTTTCCATATTGCATATCCAATGAAGCAATGACCTTACATCCATAACTAGATGGAAATCCACTTACAAGAAGCAAAGCCCCGTAAGCATGCAAATTTTGGTTTGCTGTGTTTGGATTACAGGTACTCAACTTGAAGCATGCTGCAAGATGGACAATGCAAATCAATGTTATGATTTAATGTCCTCCTTTCCCATGAAACAAAAGTAGAGATCGTAAATGAGACAAAAAAATTGTAAATTGCATTACTGATAGCTAATGTGTTGAATCTAACCCATTTTATTATGTCGGTTACTTTGTCATGCAAGCACTCCCTACATAGAAGTTATCAATTTTCAGTCAGCTGAACGACTATATCTGAGTACAGTTCGTCTATTCAAGATTTACACTCTGAAACCTCAAAATTGTTTCAAACAGATGTAATGATCTTATCTCCAAAAAAAAAAAAAAGTGAACTACACCAGATCCTGGTTTAATCAAGTTAATGTTAACAGCCATTAATATGGATTTAAGTAGGTTCTTTATTTTTGTCATTTCTTAAAAAAATTTCATTTAATTATTTTATAGCCAACGGGTGAGAAATGGATGGGTCATGAAAGATCCTAAGAAAACAGTAGAGACTAGAGAGCACCTAAAGTGGTTAGTTCAAAATTAGGTAAATAGTCATAGCTAGATACATGAAGTTTAATTTAAATTTATCTACATAATTTAAGGGCACGCATGATGGCATAAATTGACCAAAGAAATTAGACTTACGCTTTTGAAGCGTGGTACCCATCCAGCAGTAATGTCTGAAATTGGAGAACCTTATATAAGTAAATATGGATAGATATATTCGTAGCATTCAGCACCAGGAGGTTGCAATAGAGAAGAAAAGTAGCAGTATGTAATAAAGTAGATGCAGCAAAAGAAGTAGAGGCAAGAGCAAAAGGAGGTCTGGGATAAATCAATACCCACTACTGCAAGAAACTTTACTTGTCGTGGTTGGGCAGTATGATCCTGGAGAACAGAAGATATCACTATTGTTGACAACGCCAGTCCAAATATCAGCACCACCACAAGAATGATTTGTTTCTCCAGGAGGTATCTGGTAACTATATCTGCAAGTATGTTTTTAGTGGTGACCAGATTGCGTGGTTAAGCATAACTACAACAGAGGAAAGGTCTAGACTAGAACTTACGGATCACATAGTCCAGTCGTTTGGTTCAGTTTTGCAAGTGGACAATAAGAACCTAGCGGGCAAGCTTCATTGACAAGAAAATCACAAAAGTTAAAGAAAGAAACCTTTGCCTTCAGTTGACTACAGAAAATATGTTACACTAAAAACATTTAGGCATGTTATTTTCCAAATTTTGCTCAGAAAAATAGTTCTACGTAAATGCAAAATATAATTCAGTTTCTTTGCTGCAAAAGGAAATCGGCCTCTAATCATGAATAACAAATGATATCTCTATTACACTACAGGGTCAATACAAATTTTAGCATGTAATGTTCACATATAAAATTGCTGCAAGGAAAACACGACTGTTGTGATGAAATATGCCAGTTCTAACACAAGATTCACATCTAGTATTGTTTTTTCTAATAAATCCCATACTACTTATAACCCTGTCATCCAGGATAAATTTCCTTCACGCTTGACATGACACATATGGACCTCATCATTTCCTGTATGCATAGGTATCTAGTGGTTTGATGACCTCAAAAAAAAAAAAATTGCTCCCTAATCCTTTGCTTTGATCCCGGCTGCATGATCGCTCAGGATTACAGTAACCATTTTAACGCCTTCTGTTGGGTTAGACATAAAGTCATTACCTACAACCATGCAATTCGAAATGAGCTTCTAATCATCTGGGCAATATATTCAACAACATCCATTTCATTTTTCTCTAATTATCTCAATGTTGTTTTTAAATCATCCTCTTTACTGCTTTGATTATTCGTCAGATCATTGCCAGATGATCCTGTACTTCTAGGCATCCGCAGTTGAAATAAAAGATATATATATTTATTTACTATGAGGAATCATCTCGTTTGGAAAAAGTAGACGACAGAGGCATCGAAAGAGTTAAAATCCCAATAATTAGATCAATTTCATCCTAATTAAAGGTAAAATTTTAAGAGGCATCACATACTTACGTATCATGCAAGTCAATCCCTGAGGGCAGAAAAACCCCTCACAACAAGGTTGACAGTCCTTAGTTCTATAAGGAATCTCCTGTGACTCCTTTAAATATTTGGGGTCAACATTTTGGCCTACACTACAACCCCAACCAGGTTCACAACCAGAAACCCATGACGTCAAGTTGCAATTCTTGTTAGGTTTTAGGTAATTGGTCGCTGACGGCCCCTGTTCCATGAAAAATCTGAAGTAGAACCTTATTTCAGCTGTGCTACATATTCGATATGTGACATCTCCTGTCAATTAAATCACATTACATTTAAGAACTATTAGAGTATAATGAATTACAGGAATTTGCTTCAAGCAAAAGAATGCAGAAGAAAAGTAGCAAAGCAAGGTTCGTTATATGCCACAAAGTTTCTATCCTACAAATTCCAATGCCGTAAAATTTGCTTTTGGCACTGGATAGTGGATAGCAATCACCAAATAAACTCATCTTTAGTTGAGCAGGTTAGTGGCACAATCATATGCAACACAAACAGTCATGGTAATTGTCACTTCCTCCTAATGATGCCAAGGAGAAAACATTAAACATTAAACAGTTAACACAGTCACTATGCTGACCCCTAAACAAACAGTGAAGTACATTCTCTGTATGTGAGTTTCAAATGTAAAATTCCTACACCACTTATAATTCCTTTATTGATTAGACAAATGTTATGTCTCACATTGGGTAACCAATGAAGCCTAATGTAATACTTAAGTCATGAGTACTCCCACTAGCCTTTTGGGATGGGTGCTCCTCTCCCGACTTGAGTCCTAACAACAAAATTCTGTTGTTAATTACTTCTTTATCTTCTTCCTAGGACACGTACAAACTATTAGGAAATACTCCCAACTTCAGGAGCATAGACTTGGTGTAAATAAAACTAAAATTTCAATAAGAGAGCTTATACCTTTCTGTTTAATACAAGCAGTCAAGAAATCCAATTTTCCCTTAAAATTAAATGCTTCGTCCCAATCCATGTCCCTGAAAGATGGGAATGTATCGTCAATAACTATGACAGATGTTACTAAGTAACTAACCATAGGAGAAGGCAATATGACGCACGCATTCTTTATGCAGAAGCCCAAATTTTCCTTGATGTCCTTGGTTAAAACAGTAGTAACATTTGTAAGTCGTTCATAGATTTGTTGCGTAACTATTGGGAGCACGGTAGGGTCCGCACTTTGAATCCTTGGTAGCAGACTTAAAGAAACTAAAGAGAACAATAAAATAATAGCAACCCAGGAGGGATAATTCTTCATTCCATTCATATCCATAATTCGAAGCCCTCCAAATCATGTACCCCCTGAAGACCATGCCAGAAGACACTGATAAATTGGAGTGATAAATTAGCTCTGCACTGGTGAAATGGTGAATAACCATGGCATCATTGCTAATAACGTCCGTTAACATCGATTCCTTTGAACATTATGCCACGCAGAAGCAACCCACGGGCTTTTTTTCTATGAAAACAAAGACTGCAGTAACAGAAGGTGAAAGAAAACTTGCAGCAGCGCGACGATCAAGCTTGGAGGTGATGAAGGGTCGATAGAGTTGGATGCAGATGAACTGGAAGGTTTTCACTTTTTCCGTTTCTTCATTCATTCCTCTTTGGGTCAAAGGGGTTGAGAGAATTTTGAAGGTCGTCTCCTGTTTTTGGGATGAAGAAATGGCCAAGAGAAATGGGTGGCTAAATTGAAGGATGTACGTTGGCGCGTTTCAGTGATTGAGTCAAGAAGTCTCAATGTTTGAGGCTTTGAGCTCCGAAATACGTAAAACTTGGGCGCTTTGCATTAAGTAATTATACCAACCAGTTGGCGTGCACATTTTAGCACAACAAGCTTCAGAGGACTTTTTTTTTTTTTTTATATCACATTAGTCATTATATGACAAACACATTTAAGGGCATGATCAAATGTTTTTTATAAAAAATAATTTTTATAAAATAAGAAATTGATTTTGAAAAAAAAATGTATTTTAGTAGAATAAGAAATTATTTTTCATTCGGATGCAGTAAATAACAATGACTTTTGAATCAAAAAAGATGTTCAATTACAAAACTATAAAATGACTTTTAGTTCATAAAATTATTAAAATTAGCATGTATAAGGAATTTAAGATTAATAAATTTTAATTAGAAAAAATTAAATTTTTAATTAAATAATAATAAAATAAATATATACATGAGTAAGAATAATAAAATTTAAAATAAAATAACAATACTTTTAAATTCAATTGTATGCTAATTCTTATAAAGTAGTATGAATAATTTAAAAATTATATAATAATCAAGTTTGTCTTGAGATGACAAAGGTTAAAAAGAGGACAATTACGGAATTAAATATCTCATGTAAAACTTAAATTTGTTCATATATAATAAACTATACTTTTAAGATATTCATTACAATCATTTATAATAAGATCAATAATTTTACATATTTGGCACATGTCCACTACATTATAAGCATCCCCAATTTGGCTTATTTCACTTCTTTCCTATTTTTAAAAAAAAATTAGGACACAAATCTTAACAAAAATATTTTTTTTACAATTCTTACAATATCAAAAAAATAAAAGTAAGTGGATGAGATAGAAATTAATGGGCTGATGGGACTTATATCAAAAGCATATTGGATAACAACCACAATTGACATCCTCCCAACAAAAATATGGCCCGCCTATGGCTACATCTGTATTGTTTCCCAATAAAAAGTTCTATTCCTTCTTATTTCATTGTTTAAAAAGGAAATATCAGTGTTCCCAAAATTAATTCAATATTTCAATACAATAAAAAATAAAAAACTTCATTTCATTATAGAAACTCATGAAAGTTCATCTAAAAAAGCAATAGCAATACTAAACAATTCTAAAAGCATATCTTAAAATATAACATTAACACTAGACTAATATTTTCATATAAATTCAAAACTATATAACAAAAAAATAAAAATATAAAACCCACACATGCACAAAGAGAGAGATTTTAGTTAAAGATATGAAACAAAAGGAGGGACAAAGGAATAATAGTTCATATTTTGGGTTTGGAGAGTGAGAACAAAGAAAATAATCCAACAGTGGCGTTATCCTTCTTCCACTTCTTTTCTTAACCATCATAAATTCATTAGCTTGTTTAGAATCACAGGTTGATCACAATACCAACTTTCTAGTTTTCAACACATTCAATTCATTGCTTCAATGTTAAAAGCAAATGCAAATCTTCAATATTTATATTATCTACTGGTAATCTATTCTATATATATGCATCTATCGTTTTACAATGTAGGAGAGTGCATCAGCATGCATGGACATCTAAATGACCAAAAAAAGGAAAGAAAATTTATCACACCATTTTTCTCTTGGTTTTTTAGTAGTTATGATAATCAGTTATACAATAAGTTAAAATAATGGATGTGCTTTTGTTCATTGCATAGTTATGTATACATCCATTGAAGCAAATACATAAACTAGTGGAATAAAACGCACATTTCGAAGGTATGGAAAGTGGCCCACTCTTGAAAATCAGCAAGACATTAAGTTCACTCATGTACTTGTTCAATGTCAATCTTTGAAGGATTTCATTCAGAAAGAAGAAGGAAACAGAGTTCATTCAAAAACCAAGGAGTTCATTCAGAGAGCATATTTGAAATCCTTTCTCTCCCTCATAAATACAGACAAGATTTGGGTGGTTTTTGTCTAATGCTTTGATTTTCTAAGTTAAACTGATAGGTCCCAATTATATCATTCCCATAACTCAAAAATACAAAGACGAAGTGCAGCCCCAAAACATTATTTCCAAGTCATGACAGAGTCCCATAACCAAAAATTAAGCTACTACAAAGTAAATGTAGAGAACACCACTACCTACCATAATATATTGAGTAACCAACCCATTACACACTAACTGCACCACTTCTGCATATATATGCTGAGATATCCCATGCACCTAAGAGCCATAAAAAGGGGAAATCCTATCATCAACTATCTACACTCACTTATTAAACCACATTTCTCCAGTGTGATCTGTACTATCATCTTCTCTTTTATCCTTCCAAGACTTCAACACTATTATGCATCTTACAAAGAACGTTGTCCTTCATCCTCATAAACGTCCTTCACCAAATAATAATATAAAGCCCAAAAAAATACAAGTTATGAACTGGTAATTAAACTGCTAGAAACCTTTTGTGTAGCCATTGGAGACAATAAGAGCGTACTACAAATTAAGGAAGGGAAATTGCAAATCAAAAAACAAAATCACCTGAGTGCTGTAGATTCTCTTCTCTCGTCAACCAGCAAGCAATGATGATGTTGAGCAACCAGCCTTCAGCGATGATCACAACCGAATGACAAAGCAAAAAGATAACCTGACCAATATCAAGAGGGGCAAAACCGTGTAGGGAATATGACCTCCTTCTACTGCCAGGAGAAGCTAAGAAATTGGGATTCTCTTTTAATCCCAATTTTTCATTTTTCTCTTCCTTCTCCTTCAAGGGAGAAGGAGATCCGAATAGGGCACTGGCTTGCAGAATCCCTTCTCTTGATGGCCAAAATAAGAAGTTAGGGAGAAGAATGAGAACCAAACAGGGCCTAAGGCCTGTTTGTTTGGGATCTCTTACAGAAGGAAAGTTTTCTTTTTAAGGATAAGTTGTTTTACGTTTAGATGCAGTAATTGAGAATGACTTTTGAAGGATGGTAGACAATTTTGGAGATGAAAGTTTCTCTCTCTTATTATTTTTCTGAGAAGTTACAATTTTTAACTTCTCCTTATAGGAGGTTTTCTCTATTTTTATTAACTTATCATTTTTCTATAAGTCCAAACAAACAGATATATTTTTATCAGAATGCACTATTTTTTAAAAAGAAATAACTTATTTTCAGAATTAGCCCAAATAAACAAAATCTTAGCATCGGTAAAACCGACTAATCCGCTATATAATTTGCATATGGTGCGGATTTAGTCAATTTATCAAACTATTTGCTTATTTAGTCGGTGGCTATTTATGTAAATATGAATAAAATGCGATATATGAATATAATGATGTTAAGTATTTAAATTCATGCAAAAATGTTTTAATATAATATTATTCATCAATTAAATATGATATATGTTATTTTTCTTAGATTCTTTATTTAAATTGTTATTTGATATTTTTGTATAAAAATATTATTTTGTTATTAAACTTTCATCAATGAAACTTAACAAATTGATTATAAATTTTAAACAAATAAGAGGATAAATAAAGAATAGTTACATTTTTTAGAAAATATAATAAGAAATATGCAAGAAAAAAGAACAAATCATTTAAGTCTCTAATTATAAATTAAATACATAACATGAGATACATAACATAAAAAAATTTCACTCTTCACCTATTTTTCGAGACATTTAAGAAATTTTGTTATGAATTATTCTCATTTAATTGACCTTTTTTTAATATATTTTTTATTTTTGTTAGTTATTAAATTTAGTAATAGTTTATTTTAAAGGTAGAGAACATTCTTCAGTTGTTACATATTTTATTTTTTGTTAACTATTAAATTTAGTAATAGTTTATTTTTTAACGTATAAGAGTAGTTTGTGTATATATATTTTTTAAAAAATATGAGTGTAATATAAGATAAATATAAGAGAGGTTGATATAATTTTTTTTTATTTTACACCATGTATATTTTTGTCAAAAAAATATAAAATATTTTTTTTTGTCTTTTGGACATCTTATTTTCTTAGATTGTATTTTTTAAAGTTGTTTATTATTATTTATAATAAAATAATGAAATTTAAAATATAATTAGTGTAATTTAGAGAATGATTATTTTATAACAAATTTAATTTTAATAAAATAAATAAATAAGTATAATTTCTAAATTACACAAATAATATTAAATGTGGGAATTATGTTTAAACTATGATTGTATATTATGATATAAACTATAGTTATTTAAATTATGAACTAAAACACATAAAAAAAATGCTAAATTTAGCAAGTACTAGAAGCGCTTATAAAATAGGTGAAGCACCACTAAAAGTTATAACATATATAAGTCATGTTCGGATCAATTTTTCATTTTGACCATCACAAAAAGAATTGGGTAAGAAAATGAGGATTTCCTTATCTCTTAAAGGAGGAGGTAAAAAATGAGAAATAAAAATAAAAAAATAATCATAATTTGGTAACTTTTTTTATTAAGAGAAAGAGATAATTTTATGTATTAAATATATATTTGATTAAAAATTTATTTTAAGTATGTATATTTTGTAAAAAATATTTTCTTAATTAAATATTTTTTAATATAGTATATTATTTATTTCATTTAGTTACTTTTTATTATAATTATTTTTACATAATTATTATTTTAAAAATATTTTTATTTTAAAAATTGTTAATTTTAGTTAGTATATATTTATTTTATTATTTTAAAACTAAAATATAATTTTGACACATTAAATATTATTAATTTATAAATTTAGCTGCTTTGAGACCACCTCTTGCAGTGGTTGTTGCGGCTGCGACCAGGGGGTCTTGGAGGAAGACTAAGAGCATCTGGCGCGCTTCCTCTCTTAGCAACCACCACCAACGCCGACGTTCCTCATCAAATGGAAGTGCCCTAGAATAGGAATAGGCAGAGAAAATATTTGGAAAACGAAGATAAAAAACAGGAGATTGCTATCTACATCTCCTTTAATTTTTTTATTTTTTAATATTAATTAAATATTTATTATGTCATATATTTTTTTAAAAATTTAAAAATTTTTTTTTATATATTTTTAAACTTATAAATAAATAGTATCAAAAAATTATAAGTAAGTAATATAAAGAAGGTATAAAAAATTTTAAAAAATATTTAAAAAGTTTTTAAAAATATATATAAGATAAAAAATACTTAATTAATTTTAAAATTTTAAAAAAAATAAAAAAATAAAAAAAATAAAAAGAGGGGGAACGTAGCTTAGTCCTCCCTAAAAAAAAAGTTCGGCTGCATTGTGGTGGTCTAAATATGTGAATGACCACAATGTAAAAAAAATGAAGGGAAATGAATGGTCTTGAACAATATAGTCCTTATAATTTTATAAAAATTGTATTTTCAGCTCCTTTGTTAATTTTTCATTCATTTTTTAATAGATATGTTAGACATTGATGCTCAAAATACCAACAGGACTCTAAAAAATTATACATCATCTAATTAAAATGTCACATCTGTCTTCTATATCACCTCATTGTCACGTAAGTCTCAATCCCTAAATTTTCCTCCTCTCAAAGTAGGTGACATGGCAATGGGGTAATATAGAGGGCATACGTGATATTTTAATTAAGTGATGTGTAATTTATTTGAAGTGTGATTAGTATCTTGAATGTGTACCTTAGTATTCCCATTTAAAAATAGATGAAAAGTTAACGGATGAATAAAATAATAATTTTAATGAAATTATGAGGACTAAATTATTTAAAAAAATTAAAATTATAACTTTTATAAATTAAAAAGTTCAAAATTATAATTAAGTTTATTTTAAAATATTTTGATAAAAAATTTCTATTCATTCTTTCTTAACTATCAATTAAAATTGAAACGACTGGGAGACGCGATAATTTCTTGATTTTTGAAAGGTGGGGCGTCAATATATTTTTTTTGTAAATATTGATGAGAAGAGGCTTAAACTATTATAATACGCTTAGCACGAAAATTTATAACTAAACTAATTTAGTTTGACATGAGTATGGCTATCAATAATTTTTGATATTGTTCTTGTAATAACTAATACGAGACAAGTTGAAAATCTATATTTTCATTATAGTATAATATCATTAGAACAATCTATCATAATTGTGAAAAATATATGATCAATTAATTATAATTATTTTTCCATATTTCATACCTATTCTAGGGATCATAAATTTATCATTCTCTATATTTTTTAAATTTATACAGTAATTAATAGATTTTTTTTTGTTATAAGAGAAACCAACCTGAAAAAATAAAAGTAAAAGAGAAGAAGAAACCTCCAAAAAAGTGCCAGAGGCCAGAAGAGTAGAAGTGTAGAACATAATGTCTCACTGTATTGATAAATTTTAAAAAATAAATTTAAGTTATTAAAACGATAAAATACTTGGAATAGAATAATTTATTTACAAAAATCTAAAAAAATTGTTTTACCTTTATTTTATTATCACTCTATATTCCTCCAATACTCAGTCAAGACTTGGACTGGATTCCAAACAAGCTCGGTCAACTGTTGCTACAAGCTAACCTGGCGGAAGGTTCATTGTATTCGGTCTTTCTCCCCCTTGCTTTCTGCTGTTTTACACCGTAGCATCGTCTTTTTTAGTTTTTACCAACGAGTCAATGACGGTAAAATTTGCAGTCTTTTCCGCAGTGCACTCCAAATCCAAATAACTACAGCACTGTGCCCATGAAATCAAACCCAACAAGCCAATGAGCCAAGGCTGCCTCCACTTGCTTGATGCCACATAAGTTGTTTCCTCCATCACTTTCAACCGCTGTTGACTTGGTCTCATATCCGAAAGCCCCATTCACACCCCACTTCGATTTTAATATTGTCCAAATCAATTAAGGTTCTTTCCTTGATTTGGGTTTTAATTTGGTTGGTAAGCTGGCCGGCATCTGCCGTGTGGGGAAGTCTCTTTGGACCGCGGAGTCTGGGAGCTATTTTGGATGGCAATGGATTAACAAGGTTCTCTCAGAATCTCGCAAAAAGGGGGAATTCGTTGGTTTTGGAAGCTGAATCTTTTTCCGATCAAACTAGCTATTTATACTAGTGGTGAGATTCAACCTCAAAACCTTTCTAAAAATGTTTCCCTTTATAACTAGGACGTGTAATTGATCCCAAACAACCCAAAATATGCATAAACGTTGCTGGGAATTTATTCTTTCAGGTTACACGTGTGGTCGCGAATATATTGTTCTTCATCTGATTTTCCTAAACATAATCTCTGTTAGCAATTTAAAACTTTAAGTAGTTTAAAATATACTACCTTGAATAGGACTTGGTTCTCTGAATGCTGTTGACGTTTTTGCTTTTGCTAAAAACTATTAGGTATCAGTAGTTACCGACATTTCTGGTTCGGCTATCTGAATTTAGAGTTGTTGGGATGGGGAAATGCGCTGCTAAGGGATGTAAGGCTCCTTCTGACGTTGTTTAATGATACCGCGACTTTATGTTGTTAGTACATGCATGGCTAAAGTGGCTTTTTTTCTTTTTGAATTAGTGAAGTAACGGAGAAGTCATCATCACCTATGACTTTCAGATGAGGTGTTTCTTTTCAATGGTTTTATGTTTCTCAAGTTTTCTTATCGCTTTCTGAAAATGCAGTCCAATCATTTGCAATGAAGTGTTTTTCATTCCACTACGGAGAGAAGAAAGATGAACCGAAGAGCATGAAGTCAATTTCGGGTCGGTCCAACAGTTCCACATGTGTTGAGGGTGATGTGAGAAGATCTGGTTCTGAATTCAATTCTCTGGATGTCTCAGACAATAGCACAGACTCCCTTAGGAGAACTTCATTTCCCAGTTTGTCTCAAAGACCCAGCAACCTGAGAGTGTTTACAGTATCTGAACTGAAATCAGCCACAAAAAATTTTGGTCGCTCTGTTATGATTGGAGAGGGTGGGTTTGGCTGTGTCTACAGGGGATTGATCAAGAGTGTAGAGGACCCATCTAGAAAAATTGAAGTTGCAGTTAAACAACTTGGTAGAAGAGGAACGCAGGCAAGGATTTGCCCTCTGTTTTTTCCTCTAGAAAGTTAACAAATTTGGTTGTTTCTGCAATATTGGGAGGTGTTCATAGTAAAATATGATAAGGTGTTGTCATGCTGATGTGTATGTTATTTTGTTTTGTAGTATACTTTATGTAATCTAATACCATAATGCTATTTATAGTGAGTATTTTATTATAATGCTTAATACTGAGTTGTCACATAAGATGCTGGGTGTAAAACTTTTGGTTGTTGTATTTGATAAACCTTACTTTTTGCTCAAAGATTTTTGTTGTCCAGTAAGATATTCTTATTGTCACACAAGATTGGAATTTGGTCTTGTGTTAATCTTTTGTGTTTATTGTTTTTCTCTACAGTACAATTTGTCAATCTTGTTTTAACTTGACTTTATTTTTGGCAGGGGCATAGGGAATGGGTGACAGAAGTGAATGTTCTAGGCATTGTCGAACATCCTAATCTTGTGAAATTAGTGGGGTACTGTGCTGATGATGATGAAAGAGGAATCCAGCGGCTTCTGATTTATGAATATATGCCTAACAGAAGTGTGGAATACCATTTATCCCCCCGATCAGAAATCCCTCTCCCATGGAGTAGAAGATTGAAAATAGCCCAAGATGCAGCTCGTGGCTTAACATACCTCCATGAAGAAATGGATTTTCAGGTATATCTTGTATAACATAACTTTCCTATTCAATTTAACTGAAAGGCCTGTCTATACAAACGTGTTTTAAGAGTATCTGGATTACTCACTCCTCCCCTAAAGAAAAAGGAATTTTGTGACCATACTCTATTTGCTATTCAAATATGTTGTGACAGCTTATTATTCCTGTGCTAATTATATGTGAGATACTCAGATAATCTTCAGAGATTTCAAATCTTCAAATATCCTTCTGGACGAGCAGTGGAATGCAAAGCTTTCGGACTTTGGGTTAGCAAGATTGGGCCCCTCCGAAGGGTTAACTCATGTCTCAACAGCGGTATGGGCCTCTGTATTAGTCTATGATTTCCTTAACTGCTAACATATACAGAGAGATTATTGTTTATAATCTTTGCAAGTGGTTATTTACAAAAACAAGGTGATAAATTTAGTATAAGTCTAGGGACCTGAATATAGGTACATGTGTAAAGCTGCTGAATTCATGTCAAAAGTCATCATATGAATCATGATTTAATACTGGAAATTATAAGGCCTCATTTGTAGGTTTGGATGTTGATCACTTTTTTATTTAAAAGAAAAAGAATTAATTTCTTGTGCCATCAATAATTATTTAATCCAAGTTTATCTACCTTTTATATATTACTGTTATTTCAACATGGGAAAATTGATAGTAAAAATTGCCTTTAATGTCAATGCATAGTGCATACTGTCAAAACAACATCTCCAAGCCACTTATAAGTGGCATCTAGTGATTCAATATACTTCTTGTGTTCATATTACTGGTTATGTTCATCAGGTTGTAGGAACAATGGGGTATGCAGCTCCAGAATATATTCAAACTGGACGTCTTACTTCCAAAAGTGATGTATGGAGCTATGGTGTCTTCCTTTATGAACTCATCACTGGCAGGCGCCCTTTGGATCGAAACCGTCCCAAGGGTGAGCAGAAGCTCTTGGAATGGGTAAGGCCATACCTATCAGATGGGAAGAAATTTCAACTAATATTGGATCCAAGGCTTGACAGGAAGCATCTCTTCAAGTCAGCTCAGAGACTTGCTATTATAGCTAACCGGTGCTTGGTTAAAAACCAAAAGAATCGCCCAAAGATGAGTGAGGTATTGGAAATGGTGAATCAGATTGTAGAATCTTCATCAAGTGCAAGTCCACAGCTACCCTTGAAGAATTTGGCGTCAGCTGAAGTTTCCCAGGACACTGAAATAAAGAACAAGAGAAGGATTGTGGCTCTGAAACCTGGAGAAAGTAATTGGTTTGTTAGGTTGTGGAAACCAAAGCTTCTAAGAGCATGTTGATTATTGTAGCTTTAGTGCAATCAGGCCAGTTAATTGGAGGCAAAGCTTCTTCATGGCAAGAATCATTTATCATCACCACACTTGGACACCATAATGAGCTCATGTATATTTCCTAATGCCATGCCGTCACACAAAAATGTTCGACCTTTCCATTCTCCTCTAGCAATGTGTATGAAGCTGCATCATGTACTACTCACCAGTTATGATGGGTACTTTTAGCTTGTCAATCATTTTGAGGAAATCTTCAGGAAAGCTATTCAAGAAGGTAAGAGGAACAAGACAGTAGGATTTCCATGGATATGCTAGCATCTGGTGGTTCTTCTGGTTCCGGAAGTAGTCATAATACTGAAAATTGTAAAATAGTACAGTTGGAATTCTGAATTAATCTATGTATTCATATTGTAATTTACTAATTTTACTCCTTTCATTTAGAGTTCCCTGGAAGTTTTGCAAAGTTTTACATCAAATGCACAGATGATTATGTATTCAAATAATAATATAGAGTTCTGTTCCTCTGCCTTACTCGTTTACATGTTCGCTATTGTTTGCTGGCCAAGAAGGACTAAACATTTTTTTCCATCATTGGGTGTTTAAGAGAATTATTGGATAATTAGGGCCCCCAACACTAACTAATTGGGGTTTTCTTTATTTAATAAATGAGTAATTTAGTTTGGTTTATTAAGTTTGTTTAGTATTAATATTTTTATTTAAAAATTCAAACTTAAATAAGTTTATACAAACCAAGTTGAACTTTAAACTAATTAATTTTATATTTTATTATTGTTATAATTATATATAAGTATTTTATATTATGTAATATATATTAAGTAAAATGTTTTACGTAATATTTTTTTAAAATTTTTAATCAAATTTGTAATGAACAAACTGAGACTAATAATGAAGATTTTAAATTTGGCTAGTTTAATAAACAAGTTTCAAATTTATTTATTTTAGTATATAAATTGATTAAATAAAACTCTTAAAAAATAAAGTTAAAATAATTCACTGAAAATTCAGCTTATCCATTGCAGTGGTATGGATAATGTTGGAGGGTTTGCTTGAATAAATATAAAAAATGGTGCCAGATTCAGAACTCCATCTCTTTAGTCTGCAAATCAATAATTATATATAGAAATATCATTTTCTTGAAGTAATTTGGAAGTGGAGAGAAAATATTTGACTATGACAGGAGAAGGATGTGAGGAAGAATAGTGAAGAAAAATAAAATAAACTGATGCCATCAAAGAAATAAAATAACAAATCTTCTTAACTCATTGGCCTTTTGTATATATGCATTGTAACATTGAAGAGATCATTCATTGCAAAGGTTGACTAGTCATGATTGATGGCTGAGCGATTTTCTGGATAGCATGTAATAATAATAAAATTAGTCATGATTTTATATCTTACAATTATGATAAGTAATTGTAGTAATTAATATTGTATATATAAAAAAATAAAAAAACATCAAATCTCAAATTAGGCTAATTTTATAATTTTTTAAATTTATATTTCCTCCACAAAATATATTTTAAAACTTTGATATCTCTGATTAAAATAAAGAAATTAAAAATAAAAATAAATATCAAAATACACCTTATAATAAATAATTTAAACTTATAAAAAATTCAATTCCTCGTAATTCATTACATTGGTTTTGATTATTCTACAATTTTAAAATAATAGTTTTAAACATTTTTATCTCTTATTTTTTTTTATTTTTTATTAAATTTTTTATTTTTTAATATTAATTATTTTTTTATGTCATATATGTTTTTTTAAATTTTTTTTAAATTAAAAATTTTTTATTTATGAATAAGTAATATAAATAAATTATAAATAAATAATATAAAAAAATTATGACATAAAATATAATTAATTAATATAAAAAAAAGTGAGAGATAAGAGTATTTAAAGTTGTATAGTACTATTACATTGTCTACGTTGTATAGTATCTCAATAAAGATATGACACGTGTACTGCAACAATTAGTGGAACCAAAAACCGAGCACGCTTGCTGGTTGCACTGAAAGGTCACCTTTCATCAGAAAGGAAGAAAGAGAAAAAGAAAATAAAAGGTCATATTAGTCATTTAAAAAAAAATAAGCAGCCAATTTGTAACCATCTCCACCAATCACAGGCGTTGGTTTTCCACCTTCTTCCTTCATTAACCGATCTGAACCGTTAAGTTGACACTCTCTCAGATCCAACCCCTAAATAAAACAAACAAACCAGTTTAATTATATTAAATTTATCTTTAAATTAAAAGTTGTGAATTTAAAGATAGATATATATAGAAAAATCGCCAAATCCCTCCCCCCAAATCAACGGTTATTAATGCAAATTATTGTAAGATTCGGGATATTTTAATTTTAATTAATATTCACGCGGGTCCGAGATGTAAGATTTTAGATTCTGAATTTTGGGATTAGAAAAAAAAGAAAACACTTTTGGAAATACCGCTTAAATCAGTCCTTCAAATTAAAACAAAGTTGTTCGACGTTTAACGCCGCGACAGACTGTATATAAGCGCGTGAAGTGTGCTTTTTCCATACTTCATTTTCCTAGCATAAATGTTCAATGCATCATCGTCATCTATTGCATTCATACCTTCCAAGCAAACAGTGATTTGAGAACTGCTTCTTCCCTCTTGCAGTTTCCTTTCTATGATCACAGAGCCTTGACGATTCTCTGAATTGAGTTGGTGCTGAATTGAAGGTGGGAGAGTTCTTATTATGACAACTTTGCTAAGTTGATTGGTTGTGCTGTTAAATTTCTGATTTCTTTCTCTGAATGGTATTTGATCATTTGGTATTTCTGTTCGAACCTTGTCTTCTTGAATAAGTTTGGGTTTATTTTGGATTCGTATAGGCGGTAATCTCAAAGTCTAGAATTGGAGTAATAATATTTGTTGGATTAGGATATGAAAGGATTTTCTTTGGATGCTCTGGATTTCAATGATGGTGCGCTTCGAATTTTCAACACAGACTTTTTGCGTACCCACTTATACACGCACTCAAGGGGCGGGGGAATAGGCATAGAATCAGCAGTTTGTGCATGTTGTCTTTTTTGTAGCTTCTTTTATGGGTTAGAGACAGGGAATCGAAGTGGTTAACGAGGAGACGTTTTCCAGTAGGTCGATCAAATACCCAAAGTAGTTGTGATTTGACTTTGGGCATTGATGCAATTTTTTGGGGGGGGGGGGGGGGGGTAAAAT
>JASKGM010000001.1:8850437-8860961 GCA_034509205.1 Ceratonia siliqua | reverse complement strand
AACAAGTAGCCGCCAAAGACTGAATGAAGAAAACTATCATTTCAAAATTTTGTAATGGTAATTTTATTTTAGGAAATTTTACATTTTTCACAGATGAGTTGTTATTTTAATATCTTTTTTGATATATTAATTATAATATATTGTACCATGAATTATTACAATTTAATTAAATTACTCTTACAATTTAATTAAATATTAAACTTAAAAATTTTAGTTAATATAAATTAATTATGTAATTAAAAAATAATAAAAAAAATAATTTTATTATGTAAAATAATACAAATATCTTAAAAATAAATGAAAATTAAAGATACAATATTTCATTAATTTTTATCTAATTTATTTTTGGGATATTTGTATTATTTTGTATATTAATTTTTTTATTAAATTTTTTTAATTACATAATTAGTTCATGTTAATTAAAATTATTAATTTTAATATAATTAAATATTAAGGATAATTTGATTAAATAGTAATAATTTATAATATAATATATTATAATTAATAAATTAAGAAAGATATTAGCAATAATAAAAAGTATAAAATCACCTTTATTTAATTTTTGGGGGTCTGCCATGAAATTGTGCACATCTGGTAGTCTACTCTCATTCATCATTTGGGTGATTTGTTATGTACCCATTGGGCCGATGGCCCAAATCAAAATCAAGAGACCTGGGTTTTAGAAGTTAATAAAAGAAAGTTGGGCCATTTATTGCCCGACTCGCAGAAGCTTTGCTATATGAGGATTGAGCACTTTATGACAGAAAAAGAAAAAAGCATTGAGCACTAATAATGGACTATAATTTTCCAACAAAAACAAAAAGGCTAATATTTACATAAAATAAAAGTACATACTACCTCTACTTTAGAAATAATTTAGGTCGTAACACCACACTCGTTTGGCGTTTCTTTTGGGTAAAAAATAACATGTGGTATAATTCAACCAAAAAAATATAATAAATCATACAATTGCTCTTACTTTGACCTGGATTATTCTTCATGGTGAATATTATAGTAAATGATTACAGTACTTTTTTTCAATCATTTTTTATTATTTTTAACTTATTAATTTATTAATTTTTGAATAATTTTTATTTAATTATATATAATTAAACATTATGATCTTTCAAATATAAATAAATAATTATGATTAAAAAAATTAAAGATAAAATCTAAATGCGATTCATTTTTATATATATAACAGCCTTAATTTTAAATAAAAATGATAGTTAAATTGTCTACAAATCAGACAAATTTTTTTTTTTTGCAGGCATACGATATACTTTTATTTTTCACAGAAATATGGGATGCTTTTTAACATTGAAGTCCATAGAAAATTTCGAAGTTATTATTAAAAAGATAAAAGTTGGCAAGGATAAGAATGCTTCATTTTCGACAATGCAGTAATAAAAATCCGAAAACACAGTCTCACTTTCATCCTCCCCTTCACTAGTCCCTATTTTCTTTCCAGCTACGACGTTCAAGGCTAACTTCCGCTAAAGAGAGTATAATAACCAGTGACTGCTGGCTCGAAATTCCTTTGCAAAGAACTCTCGTTAGTGCTCTCTCATGGAGACCCTCTGCTATTTTCCTAGTTGCGTTTCAATTTCTTCTTGCAAGCTCTCTTTAACGCACCACCACCAGCTTCTGCAGCCAAGAAGAGACCCGCACCCACCTCTCAGACACTTCCACATACGCGCTTCCGCAACGAAGAAGTCCAGGTTTCCTCGCATTTTCTTCGATTGGTGAATTTCTATATTTCTTGTTCGTTTTCATCTCAATTGGGTGAGTCTGCGATTCAGGAGAAGTAGAAAGCTAAAAAGCGATGCGGAGCTATGCAATGACATCCGGGAATTCGTTGCTGCAGTTGGACTCCCGGAGGATCACGTTCCGTCAACCAAGGAGCTTTTGCAGCACGGAAGGTCCTTTTATTCTCACTCCTTTTTTTTTTCGCGTCTAATGTATCTTATTTTATTTTCTTGTTCGTTAGCTATTTTTTTTCTTGAAGCTTTATTTAGTTGCATCTACATGTTTTCACATGGAATCTTTCTTGGATTTATGGGTAAACAAGAAAAATCTATAGTAGCACTGTGAGAATGACTTTTTATTCGAATTTGCTTTAAAAAGTGTCATGAACCAATGCCACAATTGTCGCAAAGGTTATGTGCTTGGATTTTCTTATTTTGCGGTTGCTATGTTGTTCGCTGGTGTAAACTGTAATACGAGTGACTAACTTATTTTGCAGGTGATAAGAAGTTAAATGTTAATTTATAGTGGAATCAATTGACTGACTGGTCTGAAGTGCGAAAGGATGAGTTTTATAATTTTCTTTGCAATTGAAACAAGAATGTCGGTAATACTTAAGCAGATAAACGGAACATTAGGTTATTAATAATCATTCTCATTTATTACTGTTATTCTCCTTCTTGCTGTGATAATGATTAATGACCTCGGTAAGAAGAGGTTTAGGAAGAAATAAAGGCCTTGGGCATTACCATAGTTTAAACTGAAAAAATGTTTGTTTTTTGGGGGATGTGATGAGTAGTTACAGAAGAGTAATGCTACTTCCATAGAAATTCTATGAAAGAAATGCCAATTTTAGGTAATATTTTATTTTGATTTGTCTTTGTTAACATAACCTTATGTTTATAGGAATGACCTAGCAAACATTGTCAGACGGAGAGGATATAAACTGATGCAAGAGCTTCTCACAAGCTCATTAAGTTCCGACGTTGATGTTTCCAATACAGATAAAATCTTAGATGAAAGGTTGGATGGAGCAGATGATTGTAAAGATCTATTTTCAGGTCAAATAAATTTCCTTTTTCTGAATAGATTCTTCACTCTTATTTCATATTACTTATCAACATTGGTACATTACTGATGACCTAGCATGATATAATATAAAGGTCAGAATGTGAAGGTGGATACTATCGTTGATGATGTCACAGCATCAACTGCAATTAGCCAGGGAAACAATTATAGTTGTTTAAATACTGACTCAACTCCAAATATTGATGACCACACTTGCATCTCTATAGAATCCTCAGCTAATTCATGTGTGGAGGAAAATGACCTAACTGAGCTCAAACACCATGCTGATGAGGTAAACTATATGGCAGAGGGATATTGCTACTCAACTCAAGCATCCATTGTGAATGATGATTGTAGTACTTCAAGAAAAGGTCCCGATCCCTACTTTGATAACCAAAGTTCAATAGTTGCAGAAATTTCTGGAGAATCATCTGTTGAGGAAAAGTCTTCTCAAAATTTGGAGTGTAGTGATAATATGGTGGGTAAAATAGTTGAAGAGATAACCTTGTCATCCACAGTTTCTTTAATAAAAAACCTTTCCAAGACTTCTTTTTCTGATTCTGATCTTGACACTCAGGAATGGAGTAAATTAGAAGGTCCAGATGACAGCAATAATAATATTGCTGAAAATGTACCTTGGAGCATTCAAGATTCCATTATGGAAAACTTGTCTGGTGGTACAAAATTTGATTCAGTTGTTCATTCTGCTGACAATAGTTTCATAAATGTCGACTCTTCAACCAACTTGTCCTTGGAGGAAAAGGTTGCAAAATTTATTCAGAGTGGAGATCTAGATCCAGTTGAAGGTACTACTAATCAGTCGTTTCATATCATCATCAAGAATCCCTAGAACATATCATCGACAACAGTAGCTTCTGATTTGAGTTTGAGCATATTGAGAAGAATAGGAAAAAAGGAGAAAAAGAAGCCGTGTTGTCTGATTTTTACTTTTCACTCCCAATTTTGCAATATTGAAAGTACCATAATACTCTACTAATCATATTTGATATTGTACAAGTGACTAAGGATATTAGAAATAATTTATCTTGCCTCAGCTCAAACCTTTTGCTTTAAATGTTTGGCCACATTACCTTGATTTCAAACATCATCCAATTTTCGTGGCTTTGCTTTAGTCACTGTCTTTGTAATGCCCCAATTAAGTTGATCTTCGCAAAAATGATTTTATCTTAAGTTAAACTTCATGAACATTTTCCTTTTGTTGCCCTTGCATAATTGTAATTATTTGGTTCTTAGATCATGTCTTTGGCATATTGAATGGGAATGGTTCTGAGGAAAGTGAAGTGCATGTTGAATCAGAACCTGTTGTGGAGATGCCGCATAATGCAGAGCACTCTAAACATCCACCTAAAGATAATACTGCTATGGCACTTAGCGGGAGCTCATTGACATCCAAGCAAGTTGTTTCATCTGCAACAATTGATTGCCTTCTTTGGTAGTATTTATATTAAGTGTCTTTTTATTCCAATTAGGACTTTTGGAGTTTGTTAGTATTACTCTTCTGTTTTTTTATTTTCAGTACCTATTCGCATATGAATGTGTGCATTACTTAAAGCTGTTATCATTACTTGATTTACAGGTTTTGGAATTTGTTATTCATTCAACTCAATTGACATGTAGATCCATATTGTCCACATTATGTATTTAATGATATCATGCTTTAGGAACCATATCCAAATATGCTTGAAATTTATTTTTAGGTTCATTAGCTTCTAATAACCGATAACAGTGATTTTTGGCATGCATGACAAATATTAGGAGTTACGATTCAAAATTGGGTTCAGTTGTTGGCAAATCCAATGAACATTGAAATATAAACTAGTTTATCATACAGATTTTAGGTTCAAGTCACACCAAGGTGTTTGTGCACTGTAAAACTTGCACTTTCTTGTAATATTCTTTATGTTCACACTTACTGTGTATACTGGTCAATAAGAAGGCGGTAGAAGAGAAGATTTAGACATGTTGGTGTTCAAAACTGTTATCTCTTAAGATTTCAAATGTAATTTGTTTTTTCTTTCTCTCTTAAATTCTTGTAGAACTGAACTTTATGCTCTCCATATGTTTGTACTTATTCAACTTTACTTTTGCAGTACGTTATAGGTATTTGCTTTTGAACTAAGCCTTTTTTAGTGGTATTCAAAATACATATAGGGATGATCATTTACCAGATGAGGATCAAACTGCTCGTTTAGACAAGGATTTGGATGCTGAGGTCACTATGCGTCTATCTAGGAATTCTTTCTTGATCGACAATTTTTCATGACCTTAATTGTAACTTCTTGCATATTCTCATGATGCAGTCTATAAAAAGGCAAGATCAAAGTGAGATAAATAATCTCAAGTTCATGCTGGTACTAAAATTTTTTGGTTTATTTTATGCTTCACTATTTGTAAGTCTTTCCAATGTTAAAATGGTTATAAAGATAACTTATTATAATTTTTTTTTCAAATGGTGTTGCATGCTTAGTATCAGAAGGAGTTGGAGTTGTCTCAGCTGAAGGAACAGATTGAGAAGGAAAAGGTAGATGAGCTATTATTTGAAAACTGATATTGCTACAAGGTCTCTGCAAGATGTTTATTTTATATGTATTACTTATTTTTCGTGGCCTCCATCATGTATAAATTTCTAGAATCAAATATTGTTCCTAAATTCTTTAGCTACAGAATGTCATTATCATGAGCATGAGGGTGGTGGTGTACTAGTGCTTGCTAGTATGCTTTCTAGCTCTGATCCAAAATTAATATTAAAGATCCACCAAAAATTTTTTAAAGAAAAATAGGAAAGTGAAAAGATGGAAGAGGCTAAAAATACAGGAAAACATGTGTGAGTGAGTGAGTGAATGAAAGAGTTAGAGAGACAGAAAACTCAGAGGATATTAAATATATCAGGGAAAAAACATAAGAGTGAAACATAATTCTTTCATGAACAAAAATTACTGTAACATTATTTTCAATCTCTCTTGTAGAACTACTTTTTTGGCTGTTTCCCATATTTGATTTTACTCTCTTTCTTAATGAGAAAAAAAAGTTCCACATAGAAACTCCTATAATAATATGAAGTCCTACATGCTTAATGCGTGTATACTGTACGTAGATGCTATCCTTAATTAGAGATCTTTGTAAAGAGCCTATGCCTTCTCCTCTTTATGACAAAATTAAACCAACCACCTGAAATTTATGCCGTACCTAAAAGCTATTTTCTAGGATAAGGATCATAGATCACAAAATATGTGGGAGGTTCCTTATAATTGAACTTGAAATTGGCTGGATAGCTGCTTGGTCTTCTGAAGGGTTTCAATTTGTGACACTAATTGTTAGAATGTGCGCATGTCATTTCTAGATTATATATAGCTTGCTGTCTGGTCTTAAAGGCGGGCAACTATATCTTGTCCTATTGTGCTGGTATTATATTTGATTTAAGTGTGCTTCAAGCCAACTGCCACATCTAGAATCGGATAACAATCTTTTTCATATCCATGGGACAATAATTTTTTTTGTTAAACAGTGTGAGATTGCTGAACTGACTTAGCTTGCTAGAAGCAGCTGAAATCTATGTGGAACTTATTTGCATATGGATATTTTATTTATTTAAAAAAATCCCAGTTCCACTACTAAAAATGGAAGGAAAAAATGGCTAAAAGATTGAATGTCAAGGTTTATTTATATGTCTCTTCCATCCCTCTGTTCAATGCATGAGAGCTATTCCATTTCTCAACAACTCAAGTAGACAACCTGTAGTTACAATTTTTTCTTTGTCAGACTGCATTGTTTCTACAGATTTTTTATATGAATCAAATATTAACTATTGTCCATTATCTCTTCCTTGTCGTTACTTTTCAATTTAAATTTGAATTTCTGAATTGATGTTCTATATGCTCCTTTGATGATTTCCTATCTCCTCTTCCTGTGAATAAGTTTATACTGTGTTTGTTAACAACTCACTTAGGCACATATTTAATGCATTCAGCTAGAGTTGTCTGCCTTGCAAACCAAGGCAGAGGCAGAAATCAACAAAGCCAGAAAACTTATCTCTGAAAAAGATGCAGAGTTAAATGTTGCTGAAGAAAGCCTTTCAGGACTGAAGGAGGTATTGCATCTGCCTTTCTTGTGGACTTTTAATTTACTAATGCAGTAGAGCATCTTGCAGTTTCTTGGCCTAGTGGTTAGCTTTGTCATATCGTAAAATGGTGCAGTACATTATGACACTCTAAACTCATGGTCCTAAAAGGAGTTCTTAATGAGATCACCATAAGACTGTCAGAAACTTTATGGGACTGTGCTTTAGTTCTCCAACAATATGTTTAAGCCAATACTTTTATACTGGATACAAATTCATCTGAAAGAACAACTTAAAGTAGCATATTTAATTCTTTATGTTCAAGAAAGAACTGTGGTGGTTCACCAAGTTTTGACACTTCCCACACTTGCGAACATGTCCTAGTTGTCCCGTAATTTACTATACTTCATATGAACTTGTATACATTTATGCGCACAATTCACATAAAAGATGCATAAGACAACATTTATCTTTTATAGTAAAAAAATGCACTAAGAAAGAACTAGTGATAAGAAATAGTTATGGAAATGCTATGTGGCGTGGTAAGTTTAATTGCTAAATGTTTTGATTCTGAAACAATGACATTAAGAGGTATGAAGTTGTTAAGGTGAATGAGTTTCAATACAACAATTTTCGTATGCAACTTCTGGCAGTTTAATAGGCGTGGCTGCTTGAGTGCAGTTCAGATGAGTATATGTTTCCTTTTGGATGTGAGTCTAATACCGTATATCATAGGACTGACTTATGCTTGGCCGGCAAATTTTGAATTATATTATGAAAATTATTAGTTGGGTTCAGTCTTAAATCTAGCAATTTTCTTCATTTGCTTCAATAACTGCATGGTCACGAAGTGTTTCATTTTCGCATGAAAGAGATAATGCTCCTATTGATCTAGTAAAAGGCGTTTTTGTTAAGTAAAAGTAAAATGATCCCTAATGTTTTGGGATTAAAATCTTTATATTTGCTCATGGTACTGTGTGCCCTTGTATTTCCAGGTTCAGATTGAGTTCTGTGGCGATGCTGACACTGTGGAGGTGGCAGGTAGCTTCAATGGGTGGCATCACCGAATTAAATTGGATCCTAAACCATCAAAAAGTGTCATAGACCCCCCTACATCAAGGTTCTAAATATTTTTGTGATTGGGGATTTTTGTATTATTCTAGGCTTTAAATTTAATTGATCATGATCGACTAGTTACAATAATCTAATTACATGTTCCTTTGCCGTCATTATAATCCCATTATTGATTTGATAACCATTGTTACATGAAGTTTTCACATTTAGTCCTAGATTTGAGACTCCATTGTTTGTTAATAATTTTCCCAGGGCCCAAATGGTGGTTGGTATTGAGCTGATTTTTAGTTCCAGTAGAACTTTGGCAGTTTTGTTTAAAAATATAAATAATTAACACGAGTAATTTAAAATGGGTCCTATATAAGAGGAAAGATACAGTGTGTCTTTGTTTAGATGACAGTTCATTTTTCTTTCTAGAAAAATGTTCAGATTTGTGCCTTACATTTAGGGTTTAGGCTGAAAGTATAATTTCAATGATTTGTTATCAGAGTTAGTGATTGCCTTTTGGGATGCAGAGCAAACACCTCTTTGCATATATTCATATCTTCATCAACATTACAACTTAACAACGTTAGACTAGTATTTGAACTAGTTAGCCTGTCTCAAAGATAATAATGATATCTGCTGATCATTGTAATATATTCAGGAGATCTAGACTTTGGTCAACAGTGCTGTGGCTTTATCCTGGTGTATATGAGGTGCGTGAATCTTCTACCTAATGGTTATGCTGTTGACATCCTTCATATTCACAACTGTATATAGTTAATTAGTTCAATTGATAAAACAGATACAATACTAGGAGGTACATTTCCTGATTCCTGAGTGTGAGAAGATCCTTAAAAGGTTGACTTGGTGGATTTTAGATGCTTTTATTGCTTATGAAAATTTTCATGGATTATATGTCATTTTAACTTTGTTGACAGTCATTTGTCTTTATATAAATTAACACTCTACTCTAATTTGCAATATTACCATCCCAATTTATCTCTCTATTATTGAACAATTTTTATATATTCTAAAAGTCACGTGTATATTTTCTTTGGCCACTAAAAGTGACATGTATCAAGAATCTTAGTTGAGTCATTCTTTGAATTTGTGATCATCAATAAAAGTAATGGAGGACTCTTCTCTCTATCAGCATTGTTTGAAAATGTACTTCATAGGCGTCTGTTATATTTTTTTTCATGCCATTTTTTAAAAGTATTTTGAGATGATAGCTATTCTCAATCACTGTGAACATCTCAAACAGACTAGGTTATACTTTTTATATTGATCCACATAATATAAAAATAGCTTCGATCTAGCTGTTAGGGTGTTAGTGCCATGCAATGCTGCCTCTCATGTAATACTCCAGAAAGAATATCTTGCAGACACATTGAGTATAAGATGAAATTGGTGATGTGTGGTTAGTCTCATTGTCCTAGGTATAAATCGGTACTTTACCAATTTTTTGGGTCAGGCTATTCCTTGTGAATTCCTTAGTCTTGGCGTGGATGGTCTGTCTTCGACCAGACTTGGGAGGTAGATTAGTTGAGATGTGCATAAACTAATTCAAACACCATCTGAATGCAAAAAAAAGCTTCTATCTACCTGTTAGGGTGTTAGTGCAATGCAATGCAACCTCATGTAGTATTAGTAATACTCCAGAAAGAATATCTTGCAGGCACATTGATTATAAGATGAAGTTGGTGTTATCCTTTGCAATTTTGACTTTCTTTCAACATTTCTATCGATTACTGGCAGTGTTAATCGTTTCATACTTTCCCAAAAGGTATCGTAATAATATTTGAGGCCCTTTTTGATGGAAAAAACTAGTGGTGGCCTTAGTCCTTAGCAAATTTGTGGTTCCTATTTCTGTTTGACACACAGAATTTTAATTCAAAGATTCAGTTAATTAATTAGCTCAAACATAATCTATTGATGAAGTGAAACCTGACTAATCTATTGATGAAGTGAAACCTGAACCTTAGTAGCCCCACTAGTAACAGTAATTATTAGATCTTTCCTTCAGTTTGGGGAGTTCCTGTGGGCTTTCTTTTATTCTTTCTATGGGCTTGGGGCCTTCATCCTATTTGCTTCTTATGTGGGCGGCGCTTGGAATAGATTCATAGTTTTCTTAATTATTTGTTCACCTTTTGTGGTGAAGAGCATAAACACTTGAAAGTTTTAATAACTGTATTTGTTTGTCGCCAGATAAAATTTGTTGTTGATGGCCACTGGACTACAGATCCTGGAAGAGAGTCGCTTACAAGGGGTCACATATGCAACAACATTTTAAGAGTAGATAGATAATATATTCTGGCTCTGGTCACAAAATTGCTAGCTGTATATAAAAAGGTAATATGATTATCCCCATCTTGACTGTTAAATGCAATTTAAATCTTGTCAGTAAACACAATAAGTAAAGCTATGGGTTTTAAATGACAATTGAAGATTCGGAATCTGCAACACATGTAAAGTGACGCAGCGCTTGCCAGCCCTTAATGCTAATGATTGCTCACGTGATTTGAAATAGAGTACATAGTAATATCTTCTATGTAAGACATAAAGTTAAAGTA